>BSBK01008676.1:390000-990000 GCA_027943335.1 Chamaecyparis obtusa | reverse complement strand
AAAGAAGGAAGAAACCACTCATGGCTACTAGCCTCCACCCAACAACCACTGCCCACCTCTATAGGATGGGCTTCCACCTCAATAGGATCTTCCCCCTCTATAGGATTTGGGGAAGAAGAGAGAAGAAGCAGAGAAGGACTCTTCCACCAAGAAACCACATGAAAAAATCCCACCTCAGTAGTGATGTACTCCTCCTCCATCTCCTACACAAACCCTTGTCCCACTCCCGCTCGCACTGCTCCCCTTCTCCATTAAAAAAAATCTTTGACCCTTGGTTGTAAGCACTATAGGAAAGAAGCCCCACTATTTCACCAAGATTCAAAGTCAAACAACTCTCAATTAAGAACCACAGTAGAGAGTGACCTTGTGGGGACTTGAACCTTGGTTGTAGGCCCTACAGGAAAGAAGCCCCACTATTTCACCAAAGGGACAAGCCTTGTAAAATCTTTGACCCTTGGTTGTAAGCACTATAGGCAAGAAGCCCCACTATTTCACCAAGAGTCAAAATAAAAAAATTCTCAATTAAGAACCATAGTAGAGAGCGACCCTATGGGGACTTGAACCTTGGTTGTAGGCCCTACAAGCAAGAAGCCCCACCATTTCACCAAAGGGAAAAGCCCAAGACTCTACTAGAAAGTTACAGTGACAAGGTTTCAATAATTAAAGAGACTTATGATCCAGAAAAATTCACCAGAGAATAATTTTTTGACACTCTAAGCACATTCAAAATGAGAAAGTTTGTAAAATACAAGCCCAGATCTTAGACATATTTCAAAGCAATATTGGTTGATGAGGAACCAGATGATGAAATAAAAAATGAAGTAGAAGAAAACTTTGTAAGGAGGTTGAAGAAAGGAACCAATAAGTATAAATTTATCTTACCTCTTAAATATTTTAGATGTGGAAAGGTTGGTCACATTTCTACTAGACGTTCGAAAAAAGGAACAAGAATAAAACTAAAATTCAATAAGAAGGATTATTATGTTAATGAAGTTGATAGTATCTCAGATGATGAATTAGAAGAAGGTGACTATTTATTTTATGTTGAAGAAGTTGAACCTAAACCTATAGTTAGTATGTAATATCTCTGGAAAGTAACACATAAATTTTTTCTACTACAAAGAATGAATATTGGTTGATTGACAATGATTTCTCTAATCATATGAATGGTGAAAAAGTAAATTTGTGAAACTTGAAAAATATGATGATGGTTCTGTTAGACTTGGTGATAGATGTTGGATAGATGTGTGAAAATAGTTACAATATTTTTTTCAAGATGGTGGTTGTGAAATTCAAAAGGGATCCATAAATGTTATTTCTATAGGAAAAAAGACTAGAAAAAATATGTATTAGTTAGATGATACTACAAGACATTTCTTGTTATCTTAGTTCGACAAAATTTGACAGTGGTATCAAAGAATGTGTC
The DNA here is from genome assembly GCA_027943335.1 of Chamaecyparis obtusa. Classification (NCBI taxonomy): domain Eukaryota; kingdom Viridiplantae; phylum Streptophyta; class Pinopsida; order Cupressales; family Cupressaceae; genus Chamaecyparis; species Chamaecyparis obtusa. The sequence continues at coordinate 988,574 of BSBK01008676.1, read as the reverse complement.
ACTTCTACTATGAACATTTGGTTAAGATTGGTTCAGAAAGGAAAATGAGAGATCTATCAAGATTAATTGAACTGGATAACAATGTTTGCAAAGAATGTGAAGTGGGAGAACAGGAAAAGGGAACCTTTACAGGAAAAGAATAATATTCTACTGGATTGTTGGATTTGGTGTACACAAGCCTATGTAGTTCAACCAGAATAAGGAGTCTACAAGATGAAAGATATTTTATGCTCTTAATTAATGATCATTCTAGAATGACTTGGGTTACATTCAAGATTATCAAAGCTAGAGTTAAAATTGAAGCTAATAAAAAATTAAATACTTAAGATCTGATAGAGGAGGAGAGTTTGTTAATAGATTTATCATATTTTGCGAGATGCATGGGACTATAAGACTGTTGTTGGATCCCAGGACATCGTAGTAGATTGATTTTGTGGAAAGTTGATGCAAGGTAGGGAGAAAGAGGGGCCAAATAATGCCATACCCTAATGATCCAAGCCTTCCCAACACATGCGGAAGCAAACAACAACAACAGTGAGAGAGAGAATGCAGAGTCTTTCATATATTTTCATCAAATAGAATGATACATATCAGGTTGTAAGTCCTTCCCAATTAGGGCCAAGTATTATAATGAAATACAAAAGTCCTCCAACATGTGAGGATCTATCAAAATCTCTACTTCTATCTTCTGCCAACTCCTATCCCAAAAACTGCCTCCTAAACTCTAAACCAACAACTACATTTATACAAGAAGTTATCGAACTGAGTCAGCCTTTAGATCCACAATCAACGAAAGGAATGGTCAGATTAGGGACCACATGCTTCCCAATGATGGATTTCAACACTAAATCTGCGATCCAATATAAATGCACAAGTTGACCACAATAGGAACCAAAACTAAACTCGTCAGTGAGCAAGATAACTGAGTAGTAGATAGGCAATGCCAAGTGCCAGTGAAACAACCGATCGCCCAAGAGATAACCGACCACATTCGGTAACCAAAGGAAATCGACCAACTACTGACCAACTCGGTTAAAGCAGAAATCAAGCAACATAGACAAATTCCAATTTTTTTTTGGTGACACAGGATTGCCAAGGACCCGAGATGCTCCTGCATCAAAAGCTTAGACCAGACTATACAATTAGGATATGAATCTGATGAGCCCATAGACAAAGCAACATAAGAGAAGAAAAAAGAAGAAGATAAGGGTAATCACTAAGAAATTTAGACTATTGAAGATAATAATAAAGGAGTAATTATTTTTAAGATTAAACTAAGACAATTGAAGAATCTTGTTGTAATGATAGGTGGGTGAACCCACAATAGTGGGTTACACTTTTTTGCCTGAACGGACACTAAACTCTACATTTTGAAAAAAACTTTCAGATTCAGATACATATTGTCATTAAACCATTTGAAATTGGAAGATGAAGTAAATTAGAGTCTTTTAGGATTTTCTATCTAGATTCTAAATATATTTTTTATTTTTGAAATTATTTTAATAGTTTTTTATTTCTCCCACAAAAACTGGTATGTTTATGAAAATGTCATTCTGAAAGAGTTACATTGTTTTCATAGAGTATAATTTTTTTTCTAAAATAGATATCAATGTGCTTCTTTTCAATTTAGTTTTTTAATATCCATATGAAGGGCATGCATTTGGTTTGATGACATTATCATGATTATTGCATATTATATTAACCTTTGAAGTTGACTAAATCATAATTTTGACATACCTTGGCTACATAGCTTATAACTTGTCGTGTATTTGTCCAATTTCATTTTTGCTTTTTTTCATAGAAAGATAACTTCAATACCCAGGGCATAGATAGAGGAGGAGAGTTTGTTAATAGATTTATTATATTTTGTAAGATGCATGGGATTATAAGATTGTTGTTGGATCCCAGGACACCGTAGTAGATTGATTTTGTGGAAAGCTTAGACCAGACTATACAATTAGGATATGAATTTGATGAGCCCATAGATAGAGAAACATAAGAGAAGAAAAAATAAGAAGATAAGGGTAATCACTAAGAAATTTAGACTATTGAAGATAATAATAAAGGAGTAATTCTTTTTAAGATTAAATTAAGACAATTGAAGAATCTTGTTGTAATGATAGGTGGATGAAGGCAATGAAAGAGGAGCTAGAATAGATTGAGAGAAATTTGATTTTGAAAATTATTCCCAAACTGGAAGACAAATATGTTATTGGAACAAAGTGGGTGTTCAGGGATAAAATGGATGAGGATGGACATGTTGTGAGAAACAAGGCAAGATTATTTTGCAAAGGATATAATCTGATTAAGGGCATTAATTTTGAAGAAATTTTTGTTGCCCGAATGGAACTTGTTAGGGAATTATCAGCATTTGTAGCATTCAATGATTTTAAAGTCTTTCATATGGATGTAAAGTCAACGTTTTTAAGAGAAGAGATAAAAGAAGAGGTTTACATTGAACAACCAAAATGATTTGAGTTGTCAAATGATCTAGATATCATTTTTAGATTGAAGAAGGATTTGTATGGTTTGAAGCAAGCTCCTAGAGCTTGGTATGGGAGATTGGATAAATATTTAATATATCAAAAATTTCAGAAAGGATCTACTAACAACAAATTTTATTTCAAATTTGAATAAAAAAAGTTCTTAGAAGTTGTGGTCTTTATGGATGACTTAATATTTGGAGGAAATAATAGAATGTGCAAGAAATTTGTCGATCAGATGTAGGATGAATTTGACATGTCCATGATTGGTGAGTTAAAAATTTCTTTCTTGGATTTCAAGTGGATCGGAATAGTGAGGAAATTTTTATCTCTCAGTCAAATTCTATTAGAGATTTGTTGAAGAAGTTTGGATTGTAAAATTGCAAACCGATGTGTACTCCTATAACTACCAAATGTAGGTTGACCAAAGGAGCCAAATCCCCAAAGTGGATGCAAGAAAATACATATTAATGATTAGAGAGTTGTTACGTTTGACTACTACCAAACCGAATATCATATATTTTGTTTGTCTAATAGCTAGATTCCAGCAAAAACTAAGAAATTCATATGTTATTGTAACAAAAAGGATCCTTAGATATTTGAAAGGAATAGACAAATTCAGATTGTGGTATCACAGAGGATAAATTTTTACTTCAAAAAATTACATTGATGTAGCTTGGGTCAAAAGTATTGGAAACAAAAAAAGTACTAGTGGTGGAGTAGTTTTCCTTAGTTCCGAATTGGTATCTTAGTTCAACATGAAGTAGGGTTTTATATCCTTATCCTCTAAAGAAGCTGAGTATATTGCAACTACAACATGATACACAAAGATATTGTGTAGAAAATAGATCTTGAAGGACACTAGTGTAGTGTTTGATGAACCAATCTCAATAATTTGTGATAGTGCCTACACAATTAATATTTCAAAGAATATGATACAACACTCCACATTGATATATGTTATGATCTGATTGATATCACTTCTTGAAGGAAAAATTGCTAGACTATGAGATAAAACTTGTGTATGCACCCATGATGAAACATATTATAGATATTTTTACAAAGACCTTGTGCAAAGATACATTTGAGTATCTCTTAGAGAGGTTATAATTATTGCCCCTTCCTAGTTCAAACTAAGTATCTTGGCACTACATTTGTGTAATGCCCCGCTAGGGAACCTAGGAGAACTTAACCTAAACAGGCATCTAAGTTTGCAAAATATTTTTTTTTTGAAGTTAACATACAGGATAAACATAAGTGCGGAAGAAATTACCATTTATTCACATAAATACAAACAACCAACACATGTTACAACTCTCAAGGGTTCCTCGATGAAGATTGCGTTAACATTAATTAATTAATTTAGATTAGGTACAATTAAAAAACTCATATAAAAAAATGAAAGATAAATGCAACATCACCAAGAAGATAACATAAATACACTGGTACCATAAGGTATCCATAAACCTACATCCACTGCACATGTCACAGGGTATGCATTACATTAACTGAAAGAAAGAACAACATGATATCTCTGAATAACTGATACAATGATACAAGATCACGAAGAAGAAGAAGAAGAAGAAGATAAGAACACAACTCCAACAATGAAGATCAAGAAGGAACAACTACTACATGGATAATCCAATATCGGTACATGAACGTCAGAATCTCAAATGGTAAAAGAATCACTACCACCTGACCTCGTGAACCTAAATGGTCCACTCCCACCGTGCTGAGGAGATAACAACAGATCCCACTCAGATAACAAACACTAAAGCAAGGATATAAACCACTAAGCAAGAGGATCCTGAAAGCTCTCTAACTCAAGGTAAACAAAATATACCAAGGTAAGACTCACTAATCTGAAGGCATTTGACACATGTAGAATAACTAGACTATGCATAGGAAGGTGTCATCATGTACGTCTAACCCTTGAGTCTCATCCTGGGAATCACTCTGGATCCTAGCACTCGAGTGACCATACACAGAACAATGACTTCTCGTACTGACGAAGCCATTAACTATGCTAAACAAACCTCTCAAAGCGGCCAACATTATCTCCATTCTCATCTTAGTCTGTACTAGCACTCAAGCATGGGTGAGGAATCATATCTTATTAAGTTCATTTAATTCCCCTTAATTTATTAGGTTATCACTTGATTACAGATACTTACAATAAGTGATCCTGACAGCCACTTGTGGGCCCCGATGCTTATTGCAAGCCACCCCCTACTACATATCTAGGTAAACTACCCTAGGCTCACAGATCTCACATAGATTACAAGATGATAATAATGTCCCTCAAGACTATTCCACAAAAAAATAGGAACACATTGGTTCTCACATAACCATAAAATCACAAAACACTCTCCAAGTGTTCACAAAAGAATATACTCCTGATCCCATGGATCAGCCATACAAAGTCAACACCATATTCTCCTCTATAGAATATGAAGAAAAAATCAATACAACATGAACCCAAATGGTCAAAACAGGGATGATAATCAAAATAAACACACACATCAAATATGATACTGAAAACATGAACAACTGACACAAACCCCGGCCTTTGTCTTCCCCCTAAGTCTTCTAGTATCATGATATCATAATAAGCACAAGAAGACACTCCAAGAATGAAGAATACAACACTCACATCATAGAAGGTTAAATTCTAACCTTAAGCATTTAAATTCCATAATGATCATAATTGAATCCACATATAGAAACGCATAAATTTGTTAAGAGATACTTAACATAAACATTATAATAATGCAAAAATTAAAGAATGTTCCCTATAAATGTTCTATGTATTCAATAGAGTAAAAACGTCCAATTTCAGTAAATGCACATCAATCTCCAATAATTGATCATTCAAAAATCAACGTATATGAGAAACGTCTATCCTAATGTAGAATAAAAACTAATAATAATTAACAAATTTAATTAAACTTTATTAATTAATAAAGTATTTAAACTAAATTAAAATTTAATTAAACTAAATCAATATATACAAATTTATTTAACTAAATTTACAAAATTATTAAAATTTATACAAAAAAGAAAAACTTTTAAAAAAATGACAAAAGCATATTATAGGGGGTTGGGCCCCACACCCTACCTCCCTGCCCATGCGCACGGTACCTTTTAAGGTATCGCCGCAAGTCGGCAAGCTTCCCTACCGCACGGTACCACAAAGTACCATCGGTAGGCTTCCCTGCTGCACGGTACCCTTTGGTATTGTCGATAGGTGGGGCATCCACTGTCGTGAGGGGGGGTTGGTGGCCCCCGCCCCCATTAATATATATTTTTTAATTTATTTATTTTTTAAACACTTTCTTTTAAAACAATGCATTTTTATAAAACAATCCCATTACAAATATGACAATATATGAATATAATATTTTTAAATTTTTTTCGAGAAACGGAAAACCTAAAATAAATAACAGGGTAACTATGAAGATATACACAAAAATTCTGACTTAGCAAGAATAAATTATATATATATTTTAATAAAGATAAGCTCTCAAATTCCAAGTCATGCATTTGACTTTGAGGGATTATTTTTGTCTTTATTCAACTTTGACTGCATCATAATTGACTGTACTTTTTTTTAACAGAGAGCATTATTTTTATTTTTATTTTTTACTAGAATTGATTTTTTTACCAAAATTGGGTTTTGATAACAAATTGATTTTCTTCACACAATGAAATTTATTAAACCTAGCAGTATAGTCCAACTATATTCTAGGGTTAATTTCTTGATTTCTAGGAGATCTATAAAGAATCTATCAATGAAATTTTACCACCATAACATTACTATGCTAAAATTTAATACAAACATAAAATTAACTAAACTAGGATTTTCTAAATACCCAGAATTCAAAGAACAAAGATCTATCTATTGAAATACACTAAAATTTGCACAAACAAAGAAAGCGAGATAGATGCAAAATAAAACTAATAGGCAGGATTTCAAAGCCTACCAGCTTGGATCCAAAGCAAGAAACTAAAATAGAAAATCTTTGAAGATCTGTAAACCAAAATTCCTTTGTAGATAGAGTCAACCTACAAATCTGAATCCATGTAGAACGCAACACCCAAAATTCTAGATGCACAATGTAGCCAAAATCAACAAGCAATCACAACAGGCAAATACTCCAAAATCCAAAACACACGAGCTCTCTCAGAATTCTCCTCCAAAACCTGTCTAATCCTAAAATGAATGCAATTCCCCCTAATAGAGATTCAATTCCCCATTTCATGAAACCCTAAAGATAACTCAACAACTAACTCCCACATCAACTCCAAATCAAAAATTGAAAATAAATCACAATTAAATAATTAAAAATGACTTTATATGCACAACTTGACTTTTTAAAACAAGTTGATTACTTTTGAAAATAATTCACTTTTCAATAATGCACATGTTTATAATTAAAATTCATATTAAATAGATTAAATATTTAAAGCATCTTAAAACAATGCAATTAAATATTTAACTATTCAATAAAGCACAAAAGCATAATTAAATCTAATTACCAATTAAATAAACAATTAAATCTAAATAATCAAATATCTAATTTTTAATTAAATTTTCTCAAATAAACTTAGGAACATGATTAATATTAAATTTCAACTATAATCATTAATCAATAAAACACATAAAATCACCCACATAAGAACTAAATCAACTAAAGCCAAACAACATAAAACCAAGCAAACACCAGAAAGGGATACACAAATTCTTGTCAATTAGACAAATCCAGGTAGGGTAGTCAAACTGATACTTGTCCAATCCTAGGACAAATGGGCTTAGGTTAGGGTTTTGGATCTCTGTTATCTCCCCTCTCTTACCATTTGAGATATTGTGATAGGACACACTCATCCTGACAATTCAAGGAAGTCGATGCTCGATACCTGCAAATCGGCATACAAAACTCACATGTACATACATATAAAAATATATAATAGATAATGGCGAGGATCGACCGATCGTGTGGATCTCGCAAGCAACTACGACTCCGTCCCTCAACCACATCAGGCATGTCAAATAGAAATATAAAACAAATACATCAACCATACACATGCAAGTATGGGGTCAGTAAAATCATAAGCATCAATGATTTCCTAACATATAATCTATCATCCTAAAATAATCATAACATTTATAAAATTGAACTAGGAGCAGGGTACAACAATTTGTCTAGGGAGGTTACTTCACATTCTTTCTCTGCACTAATGTATGGGGCTTTCTCTTAGATAGAACATAATGTGTTGTTGATTGTATTTGTCTTTGATGTCAAAGGGGGATAAAGAGAGTGTAAACATGTGATCTATGTTGATGAGATTATGTTTTTCATTGATGGATATTTCTATCAATGACTAAGGGGGAGATTGTTGAAAGGGAGAGTTTTTGTATAACTCTTGTTGATGTTGTTATTACAATAATTAGTATGGTTATTGATGTTATTTTTGTTGCAGTGATCAATATGGTTGTTGGTGTTTCTGTTACAGATATGATTGTGTTGCAGAGTTCTTGTTATTGCAGGGCTCATGGTGTTGTATAATTATTGATGTTGTTGTTTTTATATGGTTGTCATTGATGTCAACATACTACTTTGGTGGTTGGTTTTGTGCTCAATATTTATGATATATTATAAATATGGTTTAGAGGTTTCTTGGTTCAGAGGATGGTGCTCTAGATTGTTGGTGATCCAAAAAATGTATTTTGTTGAGGCTTTCAATGATGTTCATGTTTGATTGTGGTATGATATTCTCTATATTTTGGAGGGTAAGTGCACCAAGATAGTGTGTAGAAGGGAGGGTATAAGTGGCTACTCTTTTTTTTTTTTTTTGAAATCAGGTAAACATGTATTTCAAAGAGAAATTTGAGGGTCATGCACTCAAAATTAGGAGTTGTGCAAAGAATAAGAATTGTAGTACTCTCATTCTTGTTTCTAAATTACTAATTTTTAAAAAAATGGATAAGATTAAGAGGGTCAGATCCGCCCTCCACAAAAAATTATTCTTGATTTTTTCAGAAAACTATAACATAGTTGTTTATGTGCACTTTACAAAAGATAGTTATATTTAGTATTTTGCAAAACCCTTTGGTAGGATGATAGGTAAGAGTGAGATCTAGAAGTTGTGTATTTGTTTGTAATTTTTCATTGAGTATTTTTTTTAATGATTTTTTGAAGTGACCACATCTTGAAAATATAGTACATGTTTGTGCATTGGGCATAACTTGCATCAAAATAATTGAAAATGCAAACTTTTTTTTTAAAAAGTGTATAGAATCAAGTGTAGAAGAGTAATATGTAAATTTTTTTTGAATTTGGTCAAGTAGATCAAAAGTTATTAAGAAAATGGTAGACATATGTCTCTGAGGACTTTCAAGGCATTGGTAAATAAAATTAAAGTTTACTATGCTAGTGTTGTCCAAAGATAGAAAAATTTATATGGTAGAAAGATGAGAAGAAGTGTGAGATTATGGTGGTAATTTTAGAAATACACACTTGATCATTTGTAAACCTAATGATGAGGAAGTTGAGATATCATCTTGGAAGATTAAAAAATGGGTAAAGGGACAAAAATGGAGGGAAAATGGGTATGCAAGCCTTAGGTTTGTTTTCTAACCCTCTTACCAAGCCATAATGCGTACAAGTTCCTATGTGCTAAATAACCCGCATGAGTTTTGCAAAACCAAAATTACCATTCCTAGTTATGCATAATCCATGTGGGTTATGTAGAACTAAAAGCATGATTTTTACTTTTACAAAACCCGCACGGGTTATGAAGAAATAAAAAAAATATGCTTATAAAGTTATCATACACTATAAATATGTATATACTGACATATATATATATATATATATATATATATATATATATATATATATATATATATATATATATATATATATATATATATATATATATATATATATATATATATATATATATATATATATATACATATCTGTGTGTGTGTGTGTGTGTGTTTGTATACATGCATATCTTTCCTCATTTCCACTCTCTCTCTCTCTCATCTTCCTTCCCCCATAATGGTATCTATCTATTTTGAGCCCTAAATATCCTCCTTGAGGTCTATCTCATCTCTCTCCCCCTCCCTCTTTTCTTTTCCTCATAAATCTCTCTCTCTCTCTCTCTCTCATATTTCTTTATAACCCATGCACAATTTAATTAGAACTAAATGCTGGAATAAGTTTTAGTTCTATAGAACTTGCACACATTATGAGGAAATATGAACGTTAACCTTTTTAGCTCAATAGAATGTGTACATGTTGCATTGAGCTAAAAATTTTATTCCCAACACCCAAAAAAACTACATTGGAACTTGTTCCAAGGACCCATAGTTATTTTTCATGTCTTTAAGTGATAGTATCAAACAAGTTTTCAAATTTGTTTGCCACATTTGATTTCAAATGATTGATTTCTCCTAATTTTTGGATTGTTCTTGAAGTTATTTTAGTGTTATTACTTTAAATTATAATAAAATGATGATAATTAGTTGTTTTTTTGGTAATGTTTTAAAAAAACATATAGTTTTTCATAATCCATGAAGGTTATGAAGAATAATTTTTAGTTCTTCATAACCCATGTGATTAATGAAGAACTTTTTTTAGTTCTTCATAAACCTCATGGGTTATGAAGAACTATACATTTTTTTAATTGTTCTTTTTAGGCTTGGCATAGCTCAGCTTTTCTGAGCCTAAATGTTTTGAATTTCAAATAACCCTATTGGCATAAATGATGCAGAGGTTGATTGAGTGTTTATTGGTATAGGTTTGATGATAGGAAGATCAATTATTGTGTTTTCATTGATGTCAATTAAGTATTGTGTTGGTTGACAGTGACCTAATAAGTGTTTGAGTTGTTGAAAACTATGTGCGGTGAGTATGTGAATGAATTGGAGTGTGTGATCATTGTTAGAGACTCAAAGATGTCTCTAGATACATTATGTATGACTACAATGGCTGGAGATAAGTATGAAGAGAGTTATGATCGATTGAAGTGCATTAAGGTAGATAGTGACAGATAGTGAATGATTTGGTTGTTCTATCAAATTAGTATGGATCCAAGTGTTATGGTCATGATATGTTTATCTTTACTAGAATATGTTATTGATACTATGATTTCAATTTGATTGGTATATTGGAAGGAATAGTTTCAAAGGATAGAAGACCACTCTGTGCTAGATAGAAAAATGTTTGAACAATTGATGTTAGATCAGTGACCAGTGGTGATGTAGCTAGTTGTAGTGGATCTCTTTGTGATCTAGGTGGCATGGTGATGTAGCATAACAGATTTTTAATGATGATTTAATGTTACATTGCTCGAGGTGATTAGATCTATCAAGTTTTTGAAGCGTGTTGTGGAAGTCAAGTAAAGTTTGAATGTTCTTGTGTTAAATCGATGTGCGAGGAATCTCGAGGCCGACCAAAATTTGTAATTGAATATTCTAGATTGATAATATGTTTTAGGAGTCAAGGATCGATCAAGAATGATTGAAATTCAAATGTAATATGGTTTTTAATTCATCTAACATCCTAATGATCATGGAATGTATTTATATGTAAATCAATAAATTATGCAAGTGTAGATCATGGATGTGAAGGTGTGGTTGAGTGAAGAGAAAAGATTGCCTACAAGAGAAGCAATGTTTGTGTTTACTTGGGTCTGAACAAGTAGAGGAGAAGTGATACACCAAAATCATTGTACTTGTTGAATCATAATAGGTTGTGCAAGAAAATCCATTAAGTGGGTAAACATTAAGAGGTCTGAATTGTAAATCCTTTAACTAGGTGACTCTTTAATTAGGGTTTGAAATCCTTTAACAAGGTAAAGATCCTAATAGGGTTAGAGGTAAATCCCTTAACCAAGTGATTATTAATAGGGTTATCTCCTAGCCAGGCATCATTGTAAGCTCCTAATAGGGCTGGGCCTTTAACATGGCACATTTTAGAAGAGTGAAGGTTATTAGTGGGTGCTAATTTTCACTGTGGTTTTCATCATTAATCATGGTTTCCATGATAAAAATAAATTTTCACTTTGTTGCATATTTGGATGGTTGTTTGGTTTCTTTTTTTATTGCATGCATAAAGTGTAAAGTTGATGAATATGGTTAAATTTGTTGAATGAATTTTGAAAAAAATTAGATATGATATATTATTGATTCACCCCCCCTCTTAGTAATCTTAGACCTTATAGTATTAATAATTGGTATCAGATCTCTTGGTCCTCTTTCTGGAAAGCTTTACAACTTGACAAAAATATCCAATGATGAATAAGGAAGGTCCTAAGTTCACAAGAGACAACTACATAATATGGAGTGGCTCGATGAAGATCTATCTTAAAGGCACATGGCCACAATTTTGGAATCATGTTAAGATCAAATATGTTGTTCCTTATGGAACTCTAACTGCAGATCAATTGAAGGATAAAAAATAGAATATGCAAGCATTGGAGGCTTTAGTAAGTACTCTATCTGACACTGAATATATTGATATACGTGGTTTAAAGACTTCTCATGAGGTTTGGGAAAAGATTAAACTAATCTATGGTGGAGACAAGCATGTGAAAAATGCTAGGGTAGATAGTATGAAGGGTAAATATGATGACATGCAAATGGTTGAAGGAGAAAACATTTCTCAATATGGTCAAAGGATAAAAGCAGATGTTGGTTCTATCAAGAGTGATAGTGGTTCCGAAGAAGAAGATGTGGTAACTAAAATGTTGTGGAATTTGCCTTCTTCTTATGCCATTAGAGTTTTTGCCATTCATGAATTGAGAACAATAGATAATGTGTCATAATGGTGAACAAAATGAAAATTTTAGAAGATTCAAGGAAAAAGGAAAGAAATAATTTTATGTTGCAATAGATGAAGGTATGAGTGATGAGGAGTCTGAAGAAAATGAAGAAGAGGAGATAGTATTTGTTGCAGTAAAAGAGGATGTTGTAGAAGGTGAAAAGGGCTTAGTCTCTCATAGGTATCAATCCAATGAGTAGGTCATTTGTAGTGTCTACTCTCATCACATGACCAGTGACAGAAGTAAATTCATTAAGCTTGAAGGATTTAATGGTGGTGTGGTCAAGTTTGGTAATAATACACCCTTCTTGGTTAAAGGGAAGGTACCATTTATTTAAATGGTAAGAGTAATGTTGATGATGACTATTTCTTATAAGGTCTAACACATAACTTATTGAGTGTGGGTCAGTTGAATGAAAAAGGTTATAGAATTGAGTTCAAACGAGGTGTATGTAGGATACTTGGAAGATTAGGTGATTTGATTGCAACTAGTAAGCAAGATAGAGGTAATTTATTCCATCTGAATAGTACTATTATAGTTGTTTGGTTACAAGAGTTCAGGATAGTTGGTTATAGCATAGAAGGTTTTGTCATGTGAACTTTGATAGTTTGGTCAAAGCTAGTAAGATTAATGCAGTTAGAGGTTTTCCACAATTAGTTAAACCATATAATATGATGTGTAAGGAATGTCAGTTGGTTAAGTTAATTAGTTCTACTTTCAGTAGAAAGTCATTTTCATTAGAGAATATAATGGATTTGGTGCATATTGATCTTTGTGGTCCTATTAGGACAAAAATTTATCATAGTGATAAATTATTATATTGTTTACTAATGATTACTCAAGGATGATGTGGGTGACTTTCTTGAAGGATAAGCCTGAAGTTTTCTACAAGTTCAAATCTTTTATATCACTTATTGAGAATGAAAGAGGTAAAATATTGAAGTTCTTAAGATCAGGTAGGGGAGGAGAGTTTACTTCATCAGAGTTTGTTCAATACTATGAAGAGAATGGAATTAATAGATAGATGTTAGCACCAAGAGCACCTCAACATAATTGATTTGTTGAAATGAGGAATAAAACTATAGTTGATGCAGCTAAGACAATGATGATTCAAGGTGATGTACCTAAGTCATATTGGAGAGAATAAATTAGCACTACAGTATAGACGTCAAACCGAGTACTAGTGAAGAATGGAACTACTAAGACACCTTATGAATTATGGTATGGTCATTCACCGAGTGTTAAATATTTGAAAGTTTTTGGTAGTAGATGCTATATCAAGAGAGATGATTACACTGGCAAGTTTGATATATCCTAAGAGTGATGAAGGTATTTTCTTGGGATATTCTACTAAAATCAAGGCTTATAACTGTTTTAATAAAAGGACTAACAAGATGGTTGAAAGTGAAAATGTGGAGATAGATGAATATCTAGTGAAATATGATGAAACAAGAAAGAAAGAACCAATAAATGAATAGGAATTTGTGTATGTGCAACTGCAAGAGCAAGAATTTGGTAAACAAAACAATGATGAAGAAGTGGTTCAACCAGTGGAACAAGAAGAAGCACCTAGACCTGAACCTATTATTCAAAGGTATGTGAACTTGAATCATTCTACTGATTAGATTATTGGTGATAATGATGCAAGAGTGCAAACTAGAAGGAAGATCAGAGACACTACATGTCTGATTTCAAAGTTTGAGCCTAAAACTTTGAAGGAAGCCTTGAAGAGTGAATACTAGAAAAGGGCAATGGAAGAATAACTTGATCAAATTGAGAAGAATGACACATGGGCACTTGTTCCTAGACCAACAGACAAGAATGTGATTGGTACAAAGTTGGTTTTCAAGAAAAAAATTGAATGAAGATGGAGAAGTGGTTCACAATAAGGAAAGATTTTTGTATAAGGGCTATGTACAAGAGGAAGGACTAGACTATGGAGAGATTTTTTCTCCTATGGAAATACTTGACAGGGTAAGAATTTTACTTGCTTGTGCTTCTTATAAGAAGTTCAATTTTTTTCAAATGGATGTCAAATCTTCTATTCTAAATCGGATTCTTGAATAAGAGTTTTACATAGAACATCCAGATGGGGTTGCATTGACAAAGGATGAGGTTATGGTGTGAAAGCTACAAAATGAACTCTATGGACTTAAACAAGCACCTAGAGCATGGTATGAAAGATTACTCTCTTCTCATCAAGATTGATTTCATAAGAATAAGTGAAGATAGCAATGTGTACTTGAAATTTGAAGATGATAAGATACTATTAGCTAAAGTATTTGTGGATGAAATAATCTTTGGAGGAGATGATGAAATGAGTTTGGCATTTTATGAGGAGATGAAGAAGGAATTTGAGATGTCAATGATAGGAGAAATTAAGTTCTTTATTGGATTGTAGATTTCACAACTAAAGGATGGTATCTATATCAGTCAACCAAAGTACATAAAGGAAGTATTGAAGACCTTTGGAATGGAAGATTCCAAACTAGTTGGAACCCCCATGGTGATAGGATGCAAGCTATCTAAGGATGATGAGTAAAGTGTAGTTGATGCAACTCTATACAGATCCATGATTGGTAAGTTGCATTATGTTGTTCATAGTAGACCAAACATTGCACAAGTAGTTGGAATAATAGCCAGATTTCAAGCTAATCCTGAGGAATCTCACATGGTAGCGGTGAAGAGGTTATCTGGGTACTTGAGAGGGACATAAGAATATGGTCTTTGGTATGCTCACAAAGGTGATTTCTCTTTGAGTGTTTTTACTGATGCAAATTGGGCATGAAAAATTGATGCTAGAAAGAGTACAAGTGGTGGAGAATTCTTTCTAGGAGGAAGACTTATGTCATGGACAAGTAAGAATCAAAATTGCATCTCCCAATCAACTGGAGAAGCTGAGAATGTAGAAACAACTATAATTTGTACACAAATAGCATGGATGAAGCAGATCCTAGAAGGTATAAAAGAGAAGGTAACTGAACTATTGACTATATTCTATGATAATACTAGTGGAATCAATATTTCAAAGGACCCAGCGATGCATTCTAAGACAAATTATATTGTAATAAAGTATCATTTATTAAAAGAGAAAGTGTAGGAAAAGGTTGTCAAGTTGGAATATATGCCAACCAAGGAGCAGCTAACATATATACTTACTAAGTTAATACCGAAAGGTACTTTTGAGTATCTGAGAGGTAAGTGTATCATCTTAAAATGGAAGCACTTCCATGTTAAGAATGTTTAGCCCTCTGATTAAGTGGTTTGGGTTCATTTCAAGTGCCTGAATAGGTCATTGCATAGATCTGGCTTTTTCCCCTTGTTTTGCTTCTCTCTCCACCCATTTACAACCTATTTCTGGCACCTGGTCTTGATAATTTGAGATTTGTGACCTCAAGGTCAAGGTCGACCTCCTGGTTCAAGGTTGACCTCGACCTTGACCCTGGGTCCAATTTTCAAGTTTTGAAGGTTTAAGGATATCGGGCTTCAGAAAGTTTTATTTTCCCGCTTTCAGGTCAACTGTTTCAAATTTCGGAATGTTAAACTCTTAAATTTCATTTAATCTAGGTCCATTTCTAGAAGTTAAGGTTAATTGGGATTTAATTCTCCAATGTCATCCTCTGTAGAAGTTTGTGCCCTAGATCACTATAAAAGGAAGCCTTCCTCTCTCATTTTGATCCATCTCTTATTCACACATATAAGCACTCTCAAGAAAGAAAGAAGGAGAAGGAAAGAATTCAAGAATTCATTCATCCTCAAGCATTGAAACATTCATCCACCTTCAAGCATTAAAGATCCAATTCATCAAGGAGATCCATTAGTAGCCATTGAAGGATTCAAGCTCTATGGAGCCCTCTTGTTGAAGATTTCTCCATCCATGTCCATCCAAGTCTCTTCCTAATCCAAGATCCATTCAAGATTTGTGTTGAAGATCTAATACCATTGACTTGAGACATCCTACATACAATTCTAAATTCATCTGGAGCATCCCTACTTGTGGATTCAAGGATTCGAATCCTCCACAAGGATTTCAACATAAGCAAGGTGAATAGTTCCATTTACTTTGCTTATATATTACAATTTCAATTACATTTCAAGGTTGATTCCAAACTGGGGTTTGACCAAGGCAAAATCCTCATCCAAATAACAAAAACCATTTTTCTTGCAGGTACAGGTATAGGACAGCGAATTGCAGTTCAAATCTGGATACACTTTTCGGTGAATTTCTGAGATCCGTGAACATAATTTCTATCGGAGTTGTTTCAGGTCAAGGTCAACCTTCAGTGGGGGGTAAGATTATGCCTCGAGGTAATATTGTGCCCCGATTTTGAGGTCAAGGTCGACCTAACTTTGAGAGACAAAATTTTTCTAGGTTTTCTTTGTCTCGACATTTCCAGTCTGGAGTAGGTTGCAAAATTCCATGAAACTATGCACAGACATTAGAAATCAACATTTTCCAGATTTTCCCTATTTTGAGGTTAGTATTTTTCTTCTATTCATCTAAGTTTTCAAGCACATACATTTCATAGCAAATTATAAGATCTTCTCCTTTTTCATATTTTCCATAGTTTGATTCATTTGTGTATTGATCACTTCTTTGTGATTAATCAATTTGGATCTCTCCTTTTGGGAATTTGGATTAGGGATAGATCCTATATTTCCTCCATCTATATTTTCTAACCATCCTTAGATAGATATAACAATATTTTATAAAAGGATAAAGATAGATCCAACACATATTTTTATCCTTTACATTTTGGTGAACCCGACACGCTTACCCCCTTTTCTTTTGTGGAATTAGATTCCCTATTGTGTTTGTGGTGTTAGATTTCCATTTATATTATCTTTTTGGTGTTAGATTTTCCTTTTGTGTTAAATCTTGCATGCTCATAAAATTATATTTCTTGCATTTATATTTCAAAAATATAAAAAAATTACAAAATCTCTTTAAAATACAAAAATATTCATTTGTTCATGTTTTATGTTTTCTTAGTTTAGTTCATTTGCATTGCATTGGTATATGAGCTTTACTACCTCTAGTCCTACTTATAATATTCCAATTAGATGAAGTCGTAGACTCATGGGTGCCTTTGATCCTTAATCTTCCTCTCCTTTCCTTAGGATCCCGGATGACAGTTTGATTATTCATGATTCCATCCCTACTATGGAGCAAAACTCTTCTCACTCATCTCATGATGAGGATGATTCTTTAAGAGTTCCTCCTGAACAAGTCCAAAAAATCTCAATTGAACTTGATAAAATGGGTAATTGGCTTATTCAAGAAAACCATAATCAAGATTCAATTCAATCTATAGAGGCTCTTAAGAAAGTTCTTTTTGATAGTGATCAAGGTGTTAATCTCTTGTGTGGTATTACTCATCTTGTGCATTCAAATGTTAAACCTTTAGCTCAAGAAGCTCAAGATTTAGGGTTGATTCCTCCGGTTACTAGTGTTGAACCTTCTTCTGTTCCTTTATCTAGTATTCCTACCTATACCCCTTCTTTGGTTACTACGACAGTTCCCTCTGTTCCTATGAGTGTTCCTCCTATGTCCCTTCCTACATCACAACCTTCTTACCATAATGTTCCTTTTACTTATTCCAATCCTCTTCCAACCATGGTTCCAAGTGTTCCTCCAGTTGGTTCTTCCATTCTTGCAACTTCATACACTTTACCTAGTGTTTCTAATGTTGTTGTGCCTCCTATTTCCTCTAATGATTCAACAATCATCAGTTTGGCTCAAACCATGTCATCTTTACAACAATAACTTGCATCCTTGAATCAAAACAAGTTTAGCATTCCTATATGTGACATGGGAAGTCCTTTGTCCCTAGAAATTATTCGTACTCCCGTTCCTTAGCAAGTCGATATGCCTCATCTTGAGAATTACAATGGTAAGGGAGACCTTGTTCATCATGTTAAAACATTTCAAATCCTTTGTAGTGATTATGCTCATGACCATAGGATTTTAGCCAAGTTGTTTGCTAGAACTTTTCGAGACAAGGCCTTACAATTGTATTGTTCCCTGCCTCCTTATTCCATTGACTCATTTCCAAAACTTGCTAATGCTTTTATTCAACAATTTCAAAATAACATTGGCCCGCAAGTGTCTTTGACTGATTTGATGCACTGTAAACAAAGTGCTAAGGAAAAATTGACTAAATTTATTGGTAGATTTAAGCATTTACATGCTTAGATTTCCTATCATGTTCCTGATATTGATATTCAACGTACGTTTATTTCAAATTTGCAAAAGGATATTAGAGATAAGATTCTGCTTACTGAATTTACCTCTTTTCAACAACTTTGTGTTGTACTTCATCATTATCAATTGCAAGTGAGTCAATTTGAGAGCAACACTCCAATGGCTCTTGTTCCAATTGATAAGAGTGATGCTACTCTTAATCCAAACAAATTTAAAAAATTCAACAACTATGTGAAGATAAACAAACAAGCGAATGCAGTTGCTGATCAAGTTGATGTTGCATCTCACAATGCTACTTCTGCATTCACTACTTTTTGATTAAATCATATGTTTACTCCTCTTTTTGAATCTTTACATTCTATTATGAATAGGTTGTTAACTGCAAATATGATTACTTTACCTCCTATTCGACCTCTTTTACCTGCTACAATAGCATCCAAATCCTTTGATCCTAAATCTTTTTGTCAATACCATCGTCAAAATGGCCATGATACTGAGAAATATTATTCTTTAAAACATAAGGTTCAAGACTTAATCGACTCTAATGCCTTATCTATTGATAATCTTGATGGTAGCGGGAAAAAAATTTTCTCTCCTCCTAATCAAAATCTTCAAATCTATATGAATCCTTTACCTACACATGATACTAATACCATTGCTCAGCCATCTTCTATGGATATTGTTTATGATTCAAAGATGGATGATCTTAATCACATTGTTAATCAAGTGGAGCATGTTGTTCAATCTGTATCTTCACCTCAACCTCAACCTCAACTTCAATCTCAAGTTCCATCTCAACCTCAACCAAAACCGTAGCCTAAATTGAAAACTCAACCTAAACCTTGACAACAACCTAAGAATTAAAGACCTTGGGAACTTTTGATTACCTTTGATGATTCTGATACTATTAAGGCTCTTGATGGTCCCCTTTACATTTATGCTAGGATTTCTCAGATACCTACTCATGGTTTTCTTATTGATCCTACATCCTTAGTCAATGTTATTATTGAAGAAAATCTTTTTATGAAAAACTTGCAACGTGATTCTTATGATACATTTGGTGTGTGGCTTCAAACTTGTAATGGTTTTTTGTATCCATCATTTGGTTATATTAACTTACTGGTTGAACTTTGTGGTAAAATTGTGAACACTACCTTTATTTTTGTTCCTACTTCTAATCAATTTCAAGTCAAGCTTCGTTTTCCTTGGTTGAATGCCATGCATGTTGTTGCTTCACCTATCCATAAGTGTCTTAAATTTATTCATGATGAAGAAGTGAAGATGATAAACCATAGTCTATATCAACCTTCTAGGCCCAGGGATTGTGCTACCCTTGACTTCTTTTGGCCTTCATTACCTAATTCATGTCCTTCTCAACCTGATAATCTTTTCCACTAATATCAATCCTATAAGCATCGTAAGATTCTTGAATTAAGCATACCTCCTATGGATCTTAATCATGGTATTTTGCCTACACCTTCCATACCTCCTTTATCCATGGTTTCTAGTTCTGTTAATCAAGCTCCTAGTATTGCTTGTCAGTCTTCTATGAGTCCTACTAATCCTCCTATAGAACCTATGAAGGATCCGGTAATTGCTCCTCCTAGTTCTCAACATATTTCAAGTAAGACAAAACATAATTGATCTGCTAATGAATGTCATAAGAAGCATTGTGCTCAAGCTAAAGCTCGTAATTCTATTCTTCAAAAATCTTTACCTTCTTTTGATAATCCTATGCATGACATGTTAGAAGAAGTTGTTGCTAATAATGATGTCAAAATGCGAGATTATGATGATCCTATTCATATCTTAGATCCTATTTTGATTAATCTAGATGAAGAAGATACTCTTGATGATACTAACGACATTAATGATGAATATGAGACTATTGACATTGACATTGATTTACTTAATATTCTTTCATCACAATTGACACTTACACCTAGTATCAAACATTATGATTCTCAAGAGGATCCTTGTTTGGCACTAGCTATCATTCCTACTATGTTGGATATAGTCCCTCTTGTGAGTTACCCACCTTCCCTAAATGATATAGAATGAGATGGGGAGAGTAGGCAGCATGCTTGATCGGCTTGTCCTTTATGGTAGCTTTGTTGTGTGTTTTCCTGTAGTACTGTGCTTCTCCCATGATGTGTTTTCTAAATGTTGTTAGGTT
Organism: Chamaecyparis obtusa; assembly: GCA_027943335.1. NCBI lineage: Eukaryota > Viridiplantae > Streptophyta > Pinopsida > Cupressales > Cupressaceae > Chamaecyparis > Chamaecyparis obtusa. The sequence goes on along the minus strand of BSBK01008676.1, from coordinate 967,873 downwards.
CTTTTATACGACCCTTGTTACTTTGTTGGTACAAGGTGATAAAGGGATCAAACCTATTGTACAATTCCTCTATATGTATCTCTATTCTTCCATATGTTGTTTCACATTATGTTGTACCTGTGCTATTGTTCGTAAATTTTTCCTTGTGTAGTCTGCTTGGATTCACGACTTGGTAGCATTGATTCTTTTTGGTCTCCATGTCATGGTTCGAAAAGATTCTTCTTCATATCTCTTATGTGATCTTTCATCCATTATGATTGTAGTTCTACTTTCTTTGGGGAATGATGTCAATTTATTTGCAATAATATCATATATATATATATTATCTTATGATCATACTGACCCCACAGTAGGTAGATCCCTTATGTGTTCTCTATATGTTTATGTGGTATTTCCCTTAATTTATCTTTGTTTGGGGGCATCTCATGGTGGAAATGTAATCAGTGGAGTTGTTTATGTTTTCGTTAAAGCCATTGCTCTTGTTAAAGTGTTAGCAATGACTTTAATGTGGGGGCATACACTCTGCTCACCTATTGCACATGTGCACTTTTTGATATACATATATTATTGTTGAGGATACTTTTCTCCCTTTATGGATTAGTGACTAATCCTTAAAGCATGGATTTTTATTTAGGGTCTCTTGATCCCTCTTGTTTCAAAATTTTGATCCCTTAAGGTTGAAGGTGTCCTTAAGACTGTATCTCTTTTGTTTTTGGTTTTACTCTTGTGGAATGGAATATTCCTGAGGGTGAATCTTTGATTGGTTGACTAGTGAGTAGCCACATTCACTAGGCAGTTCAATTCCATCTTTCCAGCTGCGATGTTTCCTTGTGTGGTTCGCAATGGGACATAAGTTCTCATTGGGTGAGATAATCACACCCTCTTCTCTCTCTTTTCTAGAGATGTCTCTCTTATTGTGAACTTGGAGTTGATGAACACTTGAGTCCTTGGGGGCTTGAGGATTCATTTATCCCTTTGACTTCATTAAGATTATCTTTTCAGTATGATCTCCTTTACCAAGAGTTTGCATCGAGTCCATACTCTTGCTAAAGTGGGGGCTTAATGTATCATCTTAAAATGGAAGCACTTCCATGTTAATAATGTTTAGCCCTCTGAGTAAGTGATCTAGGGTCATGTCAAGCACCTTGAATAGGCCTTTGCATGGATTTGGATTTTTGCCCCTGTTTTGCTTCTCTCTCCACCCATTTCCAGCCTGTTTCTGGTACCTGGTCCTAAGAATTTGAGATCTGTGACCTTTGGGTCAAGGTCGATCTCAACCCTAACCTAGGACAGAGTCTACCTCGACCCTGATCTTGCGTCCAATTTTCAAGTTCCAGAGGTTTCAAGATATCGGGCTTCGAAAAGTTTTACTTTCCCGCTTTTGGGTCGACTGTTTCAGATTTTGAAATGGTAAACTCTTAAATTGAATTTAATCTAGGTCCATTTCTAGGGGTTAAGGTTAATTGGGATTTAATTCTCCAATGTCAGCCTCTCTAAAATTTTGTGCCCTAGATCATTATAAAAGGAAGCCTTCCTCTCTCATTTCAATCCATTTCTTGTTCACACATGCAAGCACTCTCAAGAAAGAAAGAAGAAGGAAAGAATTCAAGCATTCATTCATCCTCAAGCATTCAAGCATTCAAACTTTCATCCACCTTCAAGCATTCAAGATCCAATTCATCAAGGAGATCCATTAGTAGCCATTGAAGGATTAAAGCTCTATGGATCCCTCTTGTTGAAGATTTCTCCATCCATGTCCATCCAAGCCTCTTCCTAATCCAAGATCCATTCGAGATTGGTGTTAAATATCTAATGCCATTGATTTGAGACATCCTAAATACAATTCTACATTCATTTGGAGCATCCCTACTTGTGGATTCAAGGATTCAAATCCTCCACAAGGATTTCAACATAAGCAAGGTGAATAGTTCCATTTACTTTGTTTATATATTGCAATTGTAATTTCAATTACATTTCAAGGTTGATTCCAAATTGGGGTTTGACCAAGGTAAACCCCCCATCCAAACAACAAAAACCATTTTTCTTGTAGGTACAGGTACAAGACAATGAATTGCAGTTCAGATCTGGATACCCTTTTCGGTGAACTTTCAAGAACTGCGAACATAATTTCCATCGGATCTGTTTTAGGTCAAGGTTGACCTTGAGTGGGGGGTAAGATTATGCCCCAATTTTGGGGTCAAGGTCAACCTGACTCCGAGAGACAAAAATTTTTTGGGTTTTCTCTATCTCATCATTTCTAGTTCGGAGCAGGTTGTAGAATTCCCCAAAACTGTGCGTAGACATCAGAAATCAGCATTTTCTAGATTTTCCCTATTTTTAGGTTAGTATTTGTCTTCTATTCATCTAAGTTTTCAAGCACATACTTTCCATAGAAAATTATAAGATCTTCTCCTTTCTTCATATTCTCCATAGTTTGATTCATTTGTGTATTGATCACTTCTTTGTGATTAATCAATTTGGATCTCTCCTTTTGGGAATTTGGATTAGGGATAGATCCTATATTTCCTCCATCTACATTTTACAACCATCCTCACATAGATATAACAATATTTTATAAAAGGATAAAGATAGATCCAACACATATTTTTATCCTTTACAGTAAGTTATGGGTTATTCCCCTACTTGAACAGAACTAAGATGTTGTTTTAAGCATCAGTCCAGTGGACTCATTGAATATCTTTCACTAGTGGATTGATGTGAGAGGGGAATACTCCTTAGGGAGAGCAGTCAAAGGAAAAGGAAGTTGTTGCAGCAGTAGGTGACCTATGTGGCACCTTTGGAATTGTTGTGAAAGGGGGAGAAGAGAAAAGAGTTAGGTATCGGGGAGAATACTACGAGTAGAACTAGATGGAGGATGTACAAGGGGAGAAGAGAAAAGAATACTTTGAAGGAGAAGACAAGAAAGATCAATGTGGTGTTGATGTAGTGTTTCCATCAATGCCAAAGGGGGAGATTGTTGGCATAACTGATGTAGAGGTTTATTGAGTGTTGATTGGTACAAGTTTGATGACAAGAAAATCAATTATTGTGTTGTCATTGACTTCAACTAAATACTATGTTGGTTGGCAGTGAGTTGATAAGTGTTTGATTTGTTGAATCCTATGTGTGGTGAGTATGTGAAGGAATTGGAGTATGTGATCATTTTTGGAGACTCGAAGCTCTTGATGCATTTTGTTTGATCGTATTGGATGGAGATAAGTATAAAGAGAATTATGATTGATTAAAGTGCATCAGGGCAAACAATAATAGACAATGAATGATTTGATTGTTCTATTAAATAAGTATGGATCCAAGTGTTGTGGTCATGATATATTTATCTTGACTAGGATATCTTATTGATACTATGATCATAAGTTGATTGGTGTAATTGAAGGCATAGTTTCAAAGGATAGAAGATCACTTTGTGCTAGATAGAAAAATGTTTGAATAGGTGATGTTAGATTGGTGAGTGGTGATGATGCAGTCAATTGCAGTGGATCTCTTTGTGATCTAGGTGGCATGGTGATATGGCATAAAAGATTGGTAATGATGATTTGATGTTACATTGTTCAAGGTGATGTGATCTATCAATTTTTGGAAGTGTGTTGGGAAATTCAAATAAATTTTGATTGTTCTTGTGTTAAATCAATGTACGAGGAATCTTGAGGCTGACCTAAATTTGTAATTGAATATTCTATATTGATAATATATTTTAGGGGTCAAGGATCAAGTTGGAATGGTTTAAAGAAAAATGTAATACATTATGTAAGTCGTCTAAGGACCTAATGAGAATGTAAAATATTTTCATGTAAATTAGGGAATTATGCAAGCATAAATCATGGATGTGAAAGTGTGATCAAGTGAAGAGAGAAGATTTTATTCAAGTGAAGTAGTGTTTGTGCTTAATTAGATCTAAAAAAGTAGAGGAGAAGTGCTACACCCATATCATTGTACTTTTTGAATCCTAATAGGTTCTTCAAGAAAATCCCTTAACTAGGTATACTTTAACAAGTCTGAATTGTAAATCCTTTAACTAGGTGGCTCTTTAATTAGGGTTTGAAATCCTTTAACAAGGTTACTTCTAACAAGGTAAAGCTCCTAATAGGGTTAGAGGTAAATCCCTTAACCAAGTGATTCCTAACAGGGTTTTCTCCTAACCAGGCATCATTGTAAGCTCCTAATAGGGCTAGGCCTTTAACAGGGTGCATTTCTGAAGAGTGTAGATTATTAGTGGTTTCTAATTCCCACCGTGGTTTTTACCCTTAATCAGGGTTTCCACGATAAAAGTACTAGTGTCACTTTGTTTCATATTTGGATCATTGTTTGGTTACTTTGTTTATTGCATACATAAAGTGTAAAATTGATGAATGTGGTTAACGTTGTTGAAAGAATTGTGAAAAGTTTCAAATCTAATAGATTACTAATTCACCGCCCCCCTCCCCCCCTCCTCTTAGTAATCTTGGACCTTATAGTATTAATAAACTCGCACAGGTTTTGTAAAATTTTGAGTTTTTATTTTCATATGGCCACTTTTTTTACCAGCAACTTGGTGCACTTACCCCAGATTTGGTACTATTTATTTGGTTTTGTATCTTTCAGGGCTTTAATTTTTAATATTTTATGTTTGGGTTGTGTGGTATTATTCCTTCTTGAGCTCTAGCATTTGTGTAATATGGATAATGTGTGGTTTGGTCAAGGTAGTGTGTGTGGTGTGGTTCACTTTTCATTCCTCCTCACCATGGGAATGTTTAGTCTAGACCTATTTCAAATTATATATATATATATATATATATATATATATATATATATATATATATATATATATATATATATATATATATATATATATATATAACTTAATGATTTCATATCTTGAAGATTAATATAAATATGAGGAATTGTGTGATGGATTGGTAAGGAAGTGGTTGTAAAGAAGATCTATCAATTATTGTGTGAAGTTGTGTTCAGTTGGGTTGCAAGCAGAGCGTGTGTGTGTGTGTTGTTGTTGTTGTTAGACACTAGAATTAGTGGGCCAAAGGTTTCTTTTGGTATTTGTACTTTATTGGTGGATTGATTTTTCTCTCTTATTTCTCATGGAAATGATCCCACCTATAGTGAGCATTTTATAAATGAGCCACCCATTGTAAAAATCACCTTAACCAGTGTCACCATAACTATTGTTTTCATTCTTGAGAATTAGCTTTTCGAAGGTTTTTCCTATCTTTGTTTTTCCACATAAAAATATAGTATTGATTATGTATGGTTCATGTGTATGGTTTTTCATGTTTACATTAGATTTTGGTGAATGTTTAAAGAATTAATTTACCGGATCTAGATCCATGAAAGTGATAAAAGTTTAATCTACAACTGATTCACCCCCCTATCAATTTTCTAGGACATTCTACATAGGACCTATTATATGAGTACTATTTGATTTCATGATGCCTTTATATATAGTTACATGAGGTTAGGAAGGAGGTGTTCAGAGAGTCGCTGATTGAATTAGCAATTTAGGGTCTGAGACATTCATAGCACTCTCATCACTTTGCCAACCTAAAAGTGAAACATAACCCACAAACATATCACTCTATTGCTACAGAGGGGTGAATATATGTTGATCAGTTTTATATCACATCTAAGGGCGTGAATTCATTTGAGTGGGAGCTAGAGACGATGGTCTTGACTAGTTTTTTGGACATGCTACTATAATAAGAATCCACATCGATGCCCTCTTAGATGCATATTCCCCTTCCCTTGTCATTGTTAAAGATGGTTAGGGGTAAAGATGTAGATGTAGTTGTTATGGAAAATACAATGCTAGTAGATGATCCTCCAACACTTCATACCCAAGTACATGTATAAGTTGACATGTGTAACATTACAAACTTATATCTTTTTAGGTACAATTAGCTCATTTTACTCCCAACCTAGGGTCAAAGAGTGTACGTAGGAAAGATTAAGTTGATGCAACACCTGCTAATGGACATGTGAGTTTTATTATTTTATGTACATATATTCATATGTGTGTGTATACATGTATATTATTTTTACAAGTACAATTTTATGCATACACATATTTGTCAATATTTAATGTAGAGATAACAATTTTTGGATTTGATTGTGTAAGTTTTTACATCAACGTTTTGAATCACACTCGGTGAACCATCATCATGATGTGAAGAGTTGAAAGAAAAAATATGTTGTACTATTGTAGACCTTCTAACCATTGAGCAAGTCTGCAATAGTTTATCATACTTGTTCTTTCATATCTTCACATCCTGGAGATGGATCATAGAGTGTGATTCAAAAAACATTGATGCAAAAAAATTACACACAATCAAATTTAGAAATGGTTATCTCTATATTTAAAGCTTAAGAATAATGTCTCATCTCAAACCAAACTTTTTCCAAACAAATTCAATAAAATACTAACATTTTGCTAATTTCTTCCATTTCTAATATTATAGGAAATGGTAAAAACACTACAAAATATGATGATTATCATAGGCACTGTCAATCTCTTCCAAAAAGGCCAAAAAAAAAACTAAGACCCATACATTTGTACTAAGTCATGTATTATTGGTGTGACTATGTGATATTACATGATTTGTCACTTTTTAGATATAAGAAATACATTTCATTCAATTATAGTTAGTCGTCATCAACACTAAAAACTTTAAAGTAGCAACTATTAGTACAATATTATCAAAAATATTGGATATTAAATCAACAAGTGCTATAACAATTATTAGAATGCATTCAAATCTAGAATCCTTTCTTTTAATATATCTATATTAATAATGATCTACCCTGATGTCAAGATAACCCATGAAAAAATCTTCTCAATATTCATCAACTACAACCGGATATAAAACAACTAAAAACTCTAACCTAAATGGACAACAACTAAGCTAGTACTGCTGGAAAATACTTGGGAAGTTGGCAAACAAGTTATAGTGTTTTCTTCAGATCATTGAATGAGTTGTTGAATAAGCAAGTTCCTTTGTCCCTTTCCCCTCTCAGTGCAATTTGGGTTCTCTTTATTTTCTCAACAAACGACTTTCAATTTGCAAACCCTTGAGAATCCCTATAATTAGACTGCCATCAAACAATAGAAGACTCGAAGACAAACTTACTTAAAATAAGAAGAAATAAAATTTACAATAAAGTATATAGGCTATATCATGCAAGGTAGTGGCTAAACATCAAACTAAAACGTAAAATATATAAGAGTAGTTTGGAAAAAAAATTAAGTGTCCCCTTTGGTAAGATATACGTTTTAGTTTTTTGTTTAGGCGTTGCCCAACTACAGAAGCCAAAAAAACTCTGAATTCTAATAGCAGTTAGCGAGCGAAAAAGAAATTTGATAAGTACATTATAGTAAAACACACAAGAGATTAAAAATGTCCATCAAAAGAGGATTAAAAATAGAGAAGAAAAAGTCCTTTGGAAATCCCAATGAATTTTGCACTTTTTCAGTCTTGGTTTAACGAAAAACTATGTTGCCTTTAGAGATGTGAGTTCACAAAGATTTTCAAATTTTTGGGAAATCAGACATGGGCGTAAGAAAAAATTTAAATAATTAACCTGACAAATATTTATTTCCAGAAATAAGACACTGTCATTGCAAAAAATTAAATAGATTCACAAGACTTAAGTAAAAAATAGTGCATCGCAGGCATCTAGTTTTCAAGACAGCCCATAGAACATAAAAACTATCCTCCTCTTGCAACCTAGCCTAGCATCATTAAATCACTCAAACACATCCAGAGCCCAGAGTCGCACCCAAATTGCAAGCAAAAATAGATCTATTAATACTATATGTGCTCGATAAGAATTTAATTATTTAGCAAATGAAATGGTTTTCGATGGTTGAGGCAATTAGACACTCCCTTACACAAGATATTTCAGGTAAACAAATGCCAATAACTCATAATAGTTAAATTACCTTGGATAATAGAGCTGGATTGAACCCAAATTTGAAAAACAAATAAAATTCTAAAAATAGAAGTGTATCTTGAAAGAGGAGATAAAAATATTATGACGGATGATTGTTATCTATAATTAGATATTCAGTTTACGATGAATGAGACTGAAATAATTGAGCTAAGTCCATTATGGAACTTTCAAGTTGTAAGGACCTGGTTCAATTTTGTGGGTGAAGAACTAACTTCTATGGTTGTGCATTCAATAATGATGTAGATTTGGACTTGTTGTATTGTACTCGATCAAGATGTTTGTGACCCAAAAGAGGCTCACTTGATGTCTTCCAATGGAAATTTTTTTTTGTGATGTTTCCTAGGGTTGTAATGCAAGTATGCTCAACCTTTAGAGACACATTGTTGGCCGCTTTAATAGTTTTGGAAAGAATTGGAAGAATAGAGGGAACAATGAAAATGACGTAATTGGCCATGATGATGATTGGCTATCCTCCATACAATATAACATTCCTTATAATAACATACATTTTATTTTTGACAACAAATGAAAGCTTAACAAATGCATAGAGAACTTTATGCCATTTATAGGAATGAAATAATCAAAGCTCTTACCTATAATTTTTGGAATCATTTCTCAGTAACTTAATTTTTTCAATGACAATTAGACCTATAATAATTGAATTGGTTGTATGACCATGTATTTTTTAATCATACACTTAAAAGTTTCTAATTTTTTTCATTTTGAAGTCATAATTCATTTCCCATTTCTAGGAGGTTCAAGGACTTGCAAAATTCTATTAATGAGACCATTCTTGTTTTGAAGTTTATTGCAACAAATATAAAAAGGAAATGATATGGAATTATGTGTTACAAGGTTTATATACTAAATAGAAAACACAATCAAGTATTGTTGGCCAACAAACAAAATTTGAAATTGTCAAGGCCTTTACCAAATGAGTGGAATTATTAATCACAACCCAACAAAAAGACTTTTAGTGATCATGGGTGGAGTAACATATAATGCAGGAAATTATATACAAGAGATTTGTTGTTGGACATTCATGAATGGCCTTCTGGGATAAGGACATGATTTGACTTGAAGCTTATACATGTCCAAGTAATGGATTTTGATGGGTAGTCCCAACCATAAAGGGTAAAAGTATTGGAAAGATAAGGATAACTTGACTTGTTGAAAAGAATAAAGATATTATACCATCTTCCTAAATTCTTCTTATGGTTCTTAAAAAAATCAAGTTACTTCTAATTATCATGGTTGAAAAAATACAAAATAACAATAATTTGTTATTGTCAGATTATGATCATTCTAAAAACTTTGTATATATTTTATTTTCCCAAAATTTGTAGGATATGTTTTAATAGCATTTTTTCTGATACTTTATTTCATACTACTTATGAACCAATCTTGGTAATAGTGTTATATATTTTATGTCCCTATGATAAGAAGTATTATGAACGAAGTTTCTGATTAGTACATGCCAGTATTTGTGGGTTTTAAAAATGTACTTCATGTTGTTTTATTCTCAAAATAAGAGTAATTTCTATAGTTTTTCTTTTATTTTTCCTTCAATCATCTTATACTTATAGTTTTCATGGTTTGATCATATTGTGTTTGTGTGTTTCAGGTAGGGTTCAGACTATCCCATATTTTAAAGAGACTACTTCCGATTACTCTCTAATTACTTCAAATTATCAAATTTCTAGTCTTCTAATGCTTTAATTGGATAGTTTGGGGTTTTGAAAGGACAATTTGTAGGAATGAAGTTGTGCAACTTTTGTTTTGTGGATTTGATTAGTTTATTGCATGTGTTAATTTACTTATCAGTTTAGATTTGTAAATGTAGAAAATGTTGAATGACAATATACTAATTTCAATAAAAGTATTAAGGAGGAGATCTTTGTTTACTCAATAATTATAACATTTGATAACTTCTTACCTTAATGGAGAAGAAGAATATTTTATCTACTGATCCATTAATTAGTTTTTTTACACTGATTTCTAATTCATCAAATGGATTCCTATGTAGCCTTTATCTGAAATAGAAGAGGCTGATTTAGCTAATTTGGTTAATATAGTAATCAGCTCTCTTGAAAACTCACAAGCTCAAACACTTTCCTAAGACCCAATCTTGTAGGAAAATATCTGAAATAGAGTTGTAGTGAATATTAATGGAACAGAGTTTGCTTGAATAATTTGGGGTCTGGACAATCAAGAGGATGATGTTATCATGTAAAAACAATCACCAATGACCATTTTGTTTGGGACAAAATAGTCACTATGAAGTTTGTAATTCTCATGTCATATTTTTTTGCAGTTGAAATTGTCCCATATTGAACATAAGATAGTTAGGGATATTAGTTGTTGTGATCAATCAATCCGAAAACAAGAGTAGAGACATGTTTTTTTAATAGAGGTATATTAAAGAATGAACATCATAAGAGCATGATATTTGTAGTAACGAATAAAACCAACAATGAGCAATAGCATTGTTCAAAGAGAAAAAATATTCTATTTGAGAGAGAATGTTCAGGATGTTAAATCAGAAAAGGAAAAGGTTTCAAGAATCAAATCAGTTGCAACATATATAGTATAAAAGAAAAATGATATCCTATAAAGAAGCAACAAGATCAAATTCACAATCAAGGTGCATGGTGTTTTTCCAGATCCATGTACCTCGGGAACATATATGTTTCATCTTCATTGTTACAAATTTTGGGACCATAGAATGAATAAGTTCTACATCTAGGTGTTAGGAATGATGTAGATTTTTTAGGAGAAGAGTAAGTGTTTGTAGTTGCAGATAATTAACATGAGCTTCAAGAGTAAAAATAGTAGGTTCATTTGATTTTACTGAACCATTTTAGGCATGGGGTTAAAATCAATTTCCCCTTTTATTTGTTGAGTTCTTTAAATGCCTCTATCCTTAGTTGGAAAAGGGATCCAAAAGGTGACCATGTTTTTCATGATGAGTTAATGGTCCTCATTTATGAGGTGTTGAAATCGAAGAAGGTGGAGAGGCCTCAATTGAATAGGAAGGCCCTAGAATACTATGACATAGATGGTAGGGAGTTGGAGGAACCCTTCATGGAGGAAATTGAGGATGATAATGGGGACTTTGAGGAGTACCAGGAGGTGGCTCCCAAAAGAAAATAGAAGAAAATTAAGGTGGAGGACTCGGTCACAGATATGGATATGGAGGAAGAGGAGAGTAGGGAGGACATCATCAAGAAGAAGGGTAAAAACAAAATGGAGCCCATTGGGAAGCGTACCAGAGCCAATAAAGGGAATAGGAAAATTGCTAAGAGGGTTTTCATCTCTTTGATGAGGATTCTTCCTCTTAGAAGAATAGCCATGATAATCAAGATGAGCCACTAGTACATTTGAGACCTTTTTTCGATGGTTGATTGTCTAAATTCAAACAGTATACCGTCGATTAAGCGATACCATCTGGCGTCGCAGTTTTGCAGTCAGAAACACCATCGGTTATGATAGGTGTCGTACAGTGATGTCTATAGTCATCAAAAAAGGGGGTTTCAACACAACAAATATACCCGTCAGATCTACTTGTAGTCATCCCACGTTCGATGGATCTCCATCGGACTTAGTTAGTTACGAACGGAAATGATGTACCTATGATGGGTAACTGTCATAATCTTTTGACGCCTATCTATCATTGGAAGATTGTATATCGACAGAAATGCTATTGGTGCAATGGTTATCCATCGAGAATTTCTGACAGATTGTCACCGCTTCTCTGAGGCCGTCATAATTGCGATGGAAATCACAATTTAAAAAAAAATAAAAATAAATTAGTTGATCGAGTTTGACTCGATTGGTGTTCTTTCAGATTTGGTTGTCATTCAGAGATGACTTTACAGTAGATTCGGTAGTGGCTCGTACATTATTGAGTCGAGTCTAGAGACTTGGATTTGTAGATCACTATGGTGTCCGTGATGACTTGGGAGAAGTCTTCTTCTAGGTGAACCAAGCTGAGAGACTTGGATTACAGAAAGTGTGTCATTTGATGCAACTTATGAGATATTGGATGCCTCTTCATAGTGGGTTCACAGTGTGGTCTGTGGTGTTTCTTTGCGACTTGGTTCTTGGTAGCCATTGAGATGAATCAATATGACTTGATCTTGGATCAAGACTTATTGAGGTGAGCTGAAGTGATCATTGCTCCTTGAAGTGATTGATGTTTCTAACAGATAGTCATCGCTTTTAGTTTTGTCATCGATTATTCTTTGGTTTCCATCGTAATTGTGACGACTCACAGTATTTTTAACAAAGAAATATATATATGTCGTATGTTGATTGAGATCTTAAATTATTGAGCTTCTCTTTGTTTTGATAATAGTTTAAAATTCTCTACTTAACAGGGCCAACCGCGTGAAGGTGGAAGCTCATTTAGCCCCTCCTAGGATCCTCTTATGACCCTTTACGATACTTTAAGACCTCTAAGATGTGTATTCTTAGGGGTCGTAAAGGGTCGTAAAGGGTCATAAGGGGTCTTGGGACACAACAACAGAGAACCATAAATGTAGGCATCATGGTCACAATTGTTTGGAGACACAACATAATTGAATGCTATACCCAGACAATGCAACACAACTACTACTCCTGTAGTTCCAATTTGACACTGCGGGATCCAAAAACCAAAGACAAGGAATCTATATATGGTTTTTGGATCCCACAGTGTTAACTTAGAACTATAGGAGTAGTGGTTGTGTTGCATTTTCTGGATATAGCATTCAATTATGTTGTGTCTCCAAACAATTGGGACCATGATGCCTACATTTATGTTTCTCAGCTGTTGTGATACCTACATTTATGTTTTGTAGCTGTCATGTTTATTTGCATGTTCTTTGGGTTTGGCTTCTCTCCCTTGTATAAAAAATAAGATTTTCCCACTTTGAATCGAGAATGTGCATGCAACACAAGAAAAATATGCACAAATAGCAGGTGGAGCTGAGAAGACCCAGCATGTTTACATTTTTTTCTCCTTTGTTTCTTGTACACCATCTCTATCAGCAAGTTTCTTCATGGATGGCCTCCACTATCTTCCCCACTACAACTGTAACCACTATTCATTCTCCTACAGTCATTACTATCTTCTCTATTGATTAGACCTCCACTGCAATTTCTCTGATGAAAAATTCCAAATTCAATGTTTGGTATTCCTTCATCTCCCCTCAACTCCATCACTTATGTGTATGGCTTCTCTCCCTCGCATCAAAAATAAGATTTTTCCCACTCTGAATCGAGAATGCATGTGCAACACAAGCAGAATATGCACAGATAGCAGGTGGAGTTGAAAAAACACAACACGTTTACATTTTTTTAATAGGTCAAAATTACAATGTTTGCGATGTTCTATAACTTAAAATACGCAATTAAAGATCACTATAAAAAATGCAACCTTGTTGTGTTTTTTAGCTCCACCTAATATCCTATGTATATGAATTGAGATTGCATATTGAACTAGGCGTCTCCTTGTGCATTGCCTGAAACCAAGAGACTGTCACATTTAACATCTAAATGGAGCATCTCATCATCACAACTAATCCACCTTAAACAATTGATTGACCATTCTAGACAAGATGATGATTTAAGTATTGTGTTTTAGAAAAGAACCCATTGAACATTCTAATACTAATATCTCCCAAAATATGAAATCCACTAAACTTTAGCGAAAACCTCTCCAACATTACAATAGTGTATAAAAGGAAATTCAGTGTCTAAACATGGAACTAAGCTCAAACACGTGTAAATAAACATCAGTCATTATCAAATAAGTTGCATAAATGAGAATCATTTTTTTTTGGCTTTCTCTTTTTTTCGGCTTCCTTATATTGTTGTAGAGGAGTATCCATGTCCAAAGCGTCATATCTTCTCGGTCGTGCACATGATCTCACTGTCCTTTGCAAAGGTGGGTCCTCTGCAATAACAAATAAAAGGCTTCAATTAAAAACATATTATCATAATTGGGGTTAATTTAAAATATATTCATTATTGTTACAATCATTTCAATACATTAAAAAACATAAATGTGACGCTCTTTACCTTGTCCAACCACATCATCTTGCTCGGCTGCTTGAACCTCAACACGCTCATTGGGAACAACGTCCTCTACATCCCCTGCAACTACAATACAAAATGTTTTATTAATCCCAACACATTATAATTAATTTTTTATTACTACGCCAAATTCAATTTAACATGTTTGCTTGTATTAAATATTCATTAATCAAAATTTGAATAGAAAATGTATACCTTTAGTACTACAATTCACATTAGAATTGATGCCTCCATCGTCCTCGGCCGGTGCAGTATCAATATCAGCAGGTTGCATTCCAATGTAAATAATTAGTGTATTTATCGACAATATATAATCAGTGTTTCCTTACTTAAAACAAATATATTCACTTTATGTTGGAACTTAACATCAAATACGGTAATTGGTAAAGTTTTCAACTTGAAATAAAAATCAATTGGCTTATTTACCTGATCAATAGATCCAGCAGAAGAACCTTGTGCACTCATTGCTCGGTATTGTTCAGCCATGACTTTATAGCCTTGTTTGAAGCCTATTTTTTGTCCTCTTCTGATATCGATTTTTTGAACTTAAAGGCCTGCATTTTTTATTGGTATCATGAATTTTTATTGTAGTGAATTTCATCAAAACTAAATTGATTGCAATTTAATTATAAATATTTGCATACAATTTTTCATTTACTAATACTTACAACTCGTGCAACAAATTTTGAATATCCACCCGAGCCAAGCCTGTGTTTCTCGTGCTTTTGTTTTCTTGTTGTTGTTGCCTTTGTTGTGTCGGGCAACCTATGTGATGTTTGAAGTATGTTAGATCACATAAGTACAAAGAGTAAATAGTACATAATTTCATTATTAACATTATCACGTACCTTCTTTCCTTAGGTGATACTACTCGTCCACTATGTCTTGCACTTCTCTCAAGTGCATCCTTTTTAAGATCCTCCCACTCATTAATAGGAATACAGGGAGGTTTCTCATAATAAGGGTTGTGTTCTATTTGGCTCCTGTAGTTGTCCCTAATATACTTCAAAATAGTGCCCGCTTTGTTAAGGAGTCTAAGTCTATGAAAGACTTCAGGTCCAAAAAGTGTTGTCATAGAGTCAATGAGCTTATTCTTTAACCCTTTATCTTGTACTAACCACCTTTTAAGAAAAAAAATTGTTAGATTCATAAATGAAGTGAAGCTACCTTTTAATATACTTGAAGAAAGGGATGAAATGAAATCTAATCTTGCAATGAAATCAAAATATGATACCATGTGCGTATGATTGGTCTGAAAATGCGCAAACATTCATCATTAAGTTTTTCATAAAATAGATTATTCCCTACAAGATAATTATGAGATTATTATAATTAGTTATTGCAAGGGACCATATAGGGGGTTAGTGCACTACGTTATGAGTATTATATTGTATAGTAAAAGAAAGGATCAGTCTGTAAAGTACCTGGAAGCTGGGCTAATCTCAAGGGAAGGCCATCTTCATTACTCACAAGCAATTGATCACACTGTATTGTTCCTGTACATTTAACACGAGTACATCCAGGAATTGTGTCATCGCCTCCTACATAAAATGAATCCAATATTACAAAATGCCCCCTAAGAAAGAATATATAGTTCAAGTGAAATAAACACATGATAAATAAGAGAGAAAAAGAGGAGTCTACTTACCAATAGTAGGTGTACTTGCCAACATTTCAGGCGGAACTACCTCTGTGGATTTGATCCTCGTACCAGGTTTCATACTCAACATAGGTTCAATAGTAGGTGATGAAAAAAAATATTGTTAGAGCATAAAAAATATGGATAACCATGGACAAGATGGAGGATAAAACATGTGATGTACCATCGGAAGTATTTGCATCTAAGGTAATGCCCTTTAATCTATTTAGCATCCCCTGTAAAGAGAACACATATATATTTTAGTTAATGACATAAATAAAATAGTATACTATAAAAATCATTATTGAACTTTTGTTCTAATAAAAAACTACATTAATACTTACTCTATAGTTCTGAACACGACCAATCAACATATTTGCTGCCCTCTATTTTTCAAGAGTGTGAGGTTGAATATTTTCCATTCGAGCTAACTCTTTTGATATTGCATGAAGGACCCTTTCCAGTGCAACCATAGGATTAGCCTCTGATAAAAAATCAACATCGAATGGATCATGCTCATTTTACGGCTGCTCATGGACTACTTGTTCCTTTCCCTTTCTCTAATGAGCACTCATTTGTGAGAACAATATTATTAGCCCTTTATTTAAAAGCAATCCAAAATAGTAGAACAACAAAAAATACGCATTAACATAACAAAAATACGCATTAACATTTTTCTTGTATGTGCATTTGTACAACAACAATGAGTTTTACCTGTCGGGAAGAAGTCCCATGAGAACTATCACCGTCATGCGTATCCTGTGGTTGTTGATCCATACTATAGCTCTGTATTTCAAAAAAAATCATTCAGACATTTTAAAACACGTGTTCTTATTCTAAGTTATGTTGAATAATAGACAATTATCAAAATGTGTACCACCTTGTCCATGATAGTGATGGGGTTTTTTGTATCTATGTGATTCAAATTGTAATCGATAAGCAACTCCTTGCCTCCATGTATTGATTTGATCGCTCATACAAATATGTGATTTCCCCCTCGCGCACCTCAAATATGCAATTGGGTTGCTTCTTAGTTGACGCAGGTCGTGTACTATTTATAAAACCTGCAATATTTCTTGATGCTTTTGGTCTTCCGTCAATGTATATAGCTACTTTTTTACTTTTTTCACTAACTTTTTGTTGTATATAATTTGCCGCAAGTGCATACCTACACATACTTTTTTTATATTTAACAATCTGCATCCAACTATTGTAATCATAAAAAGGTTCGACATACTCCATCAATTTGACAACTTTGTTGTAAGAGACCTTTATGCCATCCATGGAAAATAGGCTCAAACCATGTAATGAAGATGGTTCTATGCAATATATCCTCTCTTTAACACAAAAATCAGTGTTTATTGGAGGAAGTTCATCAGGGACCCATTATTTTTGTAGATGTTTGTACCTAAATGATAGCTCAGAGTCGCATTTTCTCTCATCATCATAAGAACATGACCCCCCTTGAGCAAGGAAAAATTTCATGCATTTATTGAATTTCTTTCTGATCTTTTGACCTCGAGTCGATCTCATTGAATTAAACATACTAAATATCTCACTTTCTTCTTCCATTCCTAGATTTTCCTCGCTCGAGGAAGATAATTTTGACAAATACCTTTTCGCTAATACCTACTCCTCAAGCAATGAGAAAGACAGGTGGAAATGAGAGATATTTTACATATGGTAAAAGACATTAATCTCTATGGGGTGTATTGACTTGTACTTGAGAATCCATGAGACTGTGTGGGATACCTGACATAAGATAATAGTTATATAATCAGACAAACATAGTTCACTCCATAGTTTTCATTATATCTTGTGAAGGACATTATTCATTGTTAAAATTATCTATTTATCCAACAATATTTTGAATATCTCAGCATTGCATATAACTAAACATCTAAGCATTGCATGGGACACCACTATTGTGGCATTTTGTCAAACAGTTCTCATGCCTTGCCACTAGTTTTTTTATTACATCTTGTGAAGTAATTTATATATTGTTAAAATTATCTATTTATACTTTCAAAATTAGCTCACTCCATTGCAGGGAACAAAGAGAATCCCCTGTGATTTAACATCATTGAGATGCCTCCTTTCATTAGCTTTATGTCACCTTCTCATAGCTTCTCATAGCTTCCTATGTGTTTCATCCTTCATTTATACACTTACTTCCTAAGGGGTATTCTTGATTTCAAACACATTGAGCTGCTACAACTGAATTATAAATCATGAATTCACTATAAAATTAATTCACTATAAATCAAGGGGCATTATAAATCATGAATTCACCATAAAATTAATGTATTTCTCTAGATTTCATATGGACATTTTGTCAAATGGTTGGCATGTATGTTTATTCAAATGAAGTTATATCATTTGGAATGGATATATGATTAGTTGATATCAAATTCTATGTCAAGATTTACAGCATTAAATTGATCATAGCTAGAAGACTCAAACACAAGAAGAATACAAGTATAGCCAATTTTCATTGGAATATGAATGAATGCAAACATACATAAGTGGATGAACATAAATAATTAAGGTACCTGATATTTCTTGAAGTAATGAAGTGTTGACCTTGGGTTCAATCTAGTATGCTCATATATGATCCAAAAATTGCAAGGGAAAAAAGGATGGGGTTAGATCCAAAGGATCTAAGCAATTCCTGGCACCCTATTATTGATCCTCATCTACAATTATGCATGTGCATAGTTAAGCCATACACTTCTAAAAGGAACTATGCTACATAACATGTGCACTCAGGAACATGTGTAGTGTATAGGCGCTGGAATCCAAATGAAGCCCTACATTTATGTCTCTATGAACACCTGGTGAATCACTGTTGTGGTTGCATTTATGTCTCTATGAACACCTGGTGAATCACTGTTGTGACTACATCATCTAAATAGTGCAACAACAACACTAGATGTTGTTGTTCCATATGGTGTTGCTATGGCATCATTTCCAAATGATGCATCCACAACAGTAACCCACCATGCCCATCAACACAAGGCAGACATGATCAAGCATAAGCAATGGAGGGGGCATTATCAAGGTCAAATCAGAGGTCAAATTTCATTCCTTGAAATTTTATATTTGTACAGTTATAAAATTTCATGTCTTGAAATTTTATAACATAGTTCCTTAGCATTTGATCTTCATATTGCAGCCATGACTTGAGGTAGGCATTCAAGCTTTGTCTTCTGATTAACTCGATTTCATTTTGATGGCATTTGTTGATTTAATTGCAACACTAGTTTGGTTATAAACAAAAAAAAAAAGTGTCATTTGTAATTTTTGTGAATTCGAAGAGCTGCCACGAAGACGACACTGCATTTTGCGTGGCACGAAGAGGGCATTTGAGTTTGGCTCGCGAGCTCCAAGCTAGGGCATCATGCATTGTTTATGAGCTCACTGTTTGAGCACCTCATGTCCCTATTTAATTGGTCGGTGCTCTGTTTATTATATTGAGTTTACATCATATATTTAGTCTTAATAAATATCTTATAAAACAACATAAAACTAACCCAAAATACTTTGTCTTAATAAAATCTTAATAAAACAATATATTTAGTTTTAATAAAATCTTATAAAACAACATATATTGTGTGAAGTGTTTAATCTCTCTTTATTTGTTTTGTTGTTGATATTCACTATGTGGTAGTCCTTGCTTATGATCATTTCACGAGGAAATGTCTTGATGGCTTGCGGGTTGCAAGCTAGGGCATCATACATTGTTCATGAGCTCACTGTTTAATACTGACATTGTTTACATCTTTTCATTTGGAATGCTTGATGACTTGTGACCTTTGAGAGCTAGGACATCATTTCTATTACCTTCAAGGCATTGTGTGAAGTGTTTGATCTCTCTTTATTTATTTTGTTGTTGATATTCACTATGTGGTACTCTCCATTTATGATCATTTCATGAGGAAATGTCTTGATGGTTCACAGGCTGCAAGCTGGGGCATCATGCATTGTTTATGAGCTCACTGTTTAAGCACCGACCAATCAAATAAGGACATGAGGTGCTCAAAAAGTGAGCTCATAATGACATAAACAATGCATGATGCCCTAGCAAAACAATAAAACAAATAAAGAGAGATCAAACACTTCACACAATATATGTTATTCTATAAGATTTTATTAAGACTAAATATATTGTTTTATTAAGACAAAGTATTTTGGGTTAGTTTTATGTTGTTTTATAAGATTTTATTAAGACTAAATATATGATCATACATTAATACACTTACTATTTTAAATTTGAGCTTGGACATCATGCAATGTTATTGTTGTCATTGCATGCTTGCTGATGTTGTGCGCCATATATTGTTTTATACACTATTTATTTCATTGAGACTGTGAGCTTGGCATTTGTAACGTATTTTATGTTATTGGATCAATGCTACCATGTAATTTGTAATTTGTGAATTTGAAGAGTTTCCGCGAAGATGACACTGCATTTCTGTGTGGCGCGAAGAGGGCATCCAAGTTTGGCATGCGCAAAGAGGCCGTCACCATTTGGGAAGAGAGCACTGGCACTTGAGGTAGGCATTCGAGCTTTATCTTCTCATTAACTTAATTTCAATGGCATTATTTATTTGATAGCATTGTTAATAGTGGCATTGTTTACATCATAATTAGCATTTGGAATGCTCGATGACCTGTGATCTTTGAGAGCTAGGGCATCATTGCTATTACCTTCAAGGCATTGTGTGAAGTGTTTGATCTCTCTTTATTTATTTTTTTGTTGATATTCATTATGTGGTACTCCCAGTTTGTGATCATTTCATGAGGAAATGTCTTGATGGCTCGCAGGCTGCAAGCTAGGGCATCATACATTGTTTATAAGCTCACTATTTAATACTTACATTGTTTACATCTTATCATTTGGATTACCTGATGACCTGCGAGCTTTGAGAGCTAGGACATCACTTCTATTACCTTCAAGGCATTGTGTGAAGTGTTTGATCTCTCTTTATTTGTTTTGTTGTTGATATTCACTATGTGGAACTCCCCATTTATGATCATTTCAAGAGGAAATGTCTTGATGGCTCACAGACTGCAAGCTAGGGCATCATACATTGTTCATGAGCTCACTGTTTAATATCTGGCATCATGCAAACATACATTAATACACTTACTATTTTGAATTTGAGCTCAGGCATCATGTAATGTTATTGTTGTCATTGCATGCTTGCTATTGTTGTGCACCATATATTGTTTTATACACTGTTTATTTCATTGAGACCGTGAGCTTGGCATTTGTAATGTATTTTCTGTTATTGGATCAATGCTACCATGTTGTTGAGGTTGTATATGCATTGAATCACCATTGGTATTCTATTTTGATAGTAGCAATATAACAAACAGAGCATTGACCAATCAAATAGGGACATAGAATGTGGGTAGATGCATTGAATCACCACTTCCATTCTATTTTGATGAAGATGAACTATGTTATAAAATTTCAAGGCATGAAATTTTATAACCATACATATATTTTATGAGTATAACTGTACAACAGAAGAGCACCCACATGCCTTGGTTTTTATTGGTCTATGAAAGGTTTTGGTTTTCCTTTCCCAATTAAGATGTCATCCTAAGATTCAAAAGGAATACAATACTGGTGAGGGCACCTAGGTAGGGTTGTTTGGTACCTAGTGTTCCTAAATTTTGGCTTGTAGTGGCCTTAGCCAAGCCACTAGGTTAGGGAGAAGCCTATTTGGTCTCTCTAGGTGTGCTAGCTAGTGTTTGTTCTTCTTTTTTCTTTTGAGTCCTTGGTGTATCTTTTGGAGCCTCGTTGCAGCAGTCTTAGCCAACTTTGCTAGGTTATCTGTCATAGGACAGTGTTCTAAAGTTGAAAAAATGGCCTCTTTAATGTTTTAGAGGTTTGAAAATGGCCTTTATGACCCTTACTCAATCAATGATTGAATGCTTTTGAGGTGTGTGTAGTTGGTTTGTCTATCCACCAAAAGTTGCTTGACAACTTTGAAAGTTGTCATGATAGTTTTTCTTGCAAAAGCATGTAATCGGCTCGAATAGTGTTCTAAAGTTGAACAAATGGCCTCTTTAATGTTTTAGAGGTTTGAAAATGGCCTTTATGACCCTTACTCAATTAAGGATTGAGTGCTTTTGAGGTGTGTGTAGGTGGTTTGTCTATCCACCAAAAGTTGCTTGACAACTTTGAAAGTTGTCATGATAGTTTTTCTTACAAAAGCATGTAACCAACTCAAGAGATAGCTAGCCCAATCCATGGGCCCTAACACAGAGGAGGGGGCTATTTAAGCTTCAAAAACCGTAATTTGAGGCGTAGGGAAGAGTGCAGTACAGAGAGAAAACTTTTGGTTGCAGTTAGACTGTGTAACTAGTTTTCCTTTGACAGAGATATACATTTTTGTGTTGACAGAGATAAGAAATGGAGTGAATATCTGACTGTAATGTTTGCATGTGATGATTGTTAACTTTTTTGAATTCCTAGGATAGTTATGTAGCATTTCATTTTAGTTTTGAGTTAGTCTTCATAGTTTTCTTTATTTTGGCCTGTCTCAGGTTACTATTGATAGAGCTTTGAATAATGGAGTGCTAGAGCACTCTCCCATCGTACAATCTGTATGGGTCTATGGGATTTGTGTCTAGACTCCCTATAATATATGTTGTGCAAAGGAGGAGCCCTAGAAAGTTTAGGATGTATCTATAAACTGATGCCCTAGGCAAGCTATCAGTGTTTGGTTAGGGGTCAGTGTGATGTTGCAGCGCAGATGGAGTGATTGAGGACACTCAAAGCTTGGTTCAAATGATGTGGAGGGGAGGTCAGATGCATGATCAAGAATCTCCAATGTAGAGAGAGCTCGGGGGATTGTGGATATAAGGGAAAATACTAAACCCTCACTGTTACAGACAGTGAGTTACCAAACCCTCATTTATAGCCCCATTTTTAGCAGGCCCTGTATGGACAGTATGGGAAAATGAGACCAACAGAATCTTAAAGCCCTCCCAAAAGGGTATTTGAATCCATAACTAGTTGGATGCTTTGCTTAGAGAAGTTTGGAGTTATTGGTAGAAAAAGGTCAATTAGGCCTACTAAACCTAGTAGCCTTTTTAGGCCAGACAGCAGACAAAACTTTTTAGAAGGGACAAAGAGGTTCCTAGAATAGTGAACTTTATCATATTCTTGGTGTCATAGATTGAATGGAGAAAGGAGGATTTTGAAACTTCTTAGAAGGGGACTAGGATAGCACCCTTAAGGCTAGGAGATTAGCCTCTTTGATTCTAGGAGGGCCTAGGAAAAAGTTATAGCAAGGTCTATGTAACATCAAGTACCCTAGTTTGCATTATTAGATGATCTTGTTAAATTTGTGTTCATTTCATACAAATATACATGTAAAGGAAAAAAAAATTGCATCTAAAGGTTACATGTATATATATGAAAAATAACTTGTATATACTATACAAGGAAAATAACTTTCAGAAGAAAATGCAAGAGTACATGCATACATAAGAGGATGAACATAAATAATAAGGATGCCAGACATTACTTGAAGTGATGAATTTTTGACCCGGGTATGAATCTAGTGTGCCCCTGTGTGATCCAGAACCTACAAAGAAAAGAGAGATGGGGGTTAGATAAAAAATATCTAAGCAATGAATGACATCCTATTACTGATCCTCATCTACAATTATGCATGTGCATAGTCAAGCCATACACTTTTGAAAGAAAAACCATGCTACAGGACATGTGCACTTAGAAGAATGTTGTAGAGAATAAATTGCTGCATTTATATCTATATGAACACCTAGTGAGTCACTATTGTGATTTCAAGTAAAGATCATAACATCACAACATGGTTGGTAGCCCCAAGGAGGCCCCATTGCATGTAGTGAGTAAGCTACATCAAAACAAAGAGGTACACAAATCTGCATCATCTATACTGATGTCCCTATTTGATTGGACGGTGCTCTATTTATTATATTGCTACTATCAAAATAGAATGGCAATGGTGATTCAATGCATCTACAACCTCAACAACATGGCGACATCGATCCAATAATAGAAAATACATTACAAATGCCAAGCTCACAGTCTCAATAAAATAAACAGTGTATAAAATAATATATGGTGCACAATAGCAGCAAGCATGCAATGACAACAATAACATTACATGATGCCCAAGCTCAAATTCAAAATAGTAAGTGTATTAATGTATGATCTAATAGTAGCAACCTCACTGATCATTACCTTTCAGTCCTCCATCATTATAGAAGAGATAACTACCTACAACTATATTTCATAATTCCTCCTTTGAAGTATATATATATCAAGTATAATTATGAGTTTACATCATATATTTAGTCTTAATAAAATCTTATAAAACAATATTAAACTAACCCAAAATACTTTGTCTTAATAAAATCTTAATAAAATAATATATTTAGTCTTAATAAAATCTTATAGAACAACATATATTGTGTGAAGTGTTTGATCTCTCTTTATTTGTTTTGGTAGGGCATCATGCATTGTTTATGTCATTATGAGCTCACTATTTGAGCACCTCATGTCCTTATCTGATTGGCCGGTGCTCAAACAGTGAGCTCATAAACAATGCATGATGCCCTAGCTTGCAACCCACGAACCATCAAGATATTTCCTCATGAAATGATCATAAACGGGGAGTACCATATAGTTAATATCAACAGTAAAAAAAATAAAGATAGATCAAACACCTCAAACAATGCCTTGAAGGTAATAGCAA
Organism: Chamaecyparis obtusa; assembly: GCA_027943335.1. Lineage (NCBI taxonomy): Eukaryota > Viridiplantae > Streptophyta > Pinopsida > Cupressales > Cupressaceae > Chamaecyparis > Chamaecyparis obtusa. The sequence continues at coordinate 943,435 of BSBK01008676.1, read as the reverse complement.
CGATGCCCTAGCTCTCAAAGCTCGTGGGTCATCAAGCATTCCAAATGAAAAGATGTAAACAATGTCAGTATTAAACAGTGAGCTCATGAACAATGTATGATGCCCTAGCTTGTAGCCCGCGAGCCATCAAGACATTTCCTCATGAAATGAGCATAAATGGGGAGTACCACATAGCTAGTGAATATCAACAGAAAAACAAAGAAAGAGAGATCAAACACTTCACACAATATATGTTATTTTATAAGATTTTATTGAGATTAAATATATTGTTTTATTAAGATTTTATTAAGACAAAGTATTTTGGGTTAGTTTTATGTTGTTTTATAAGATATTTATTAAGAGTTAATATATTATGTAAACTCAATATAACAAATAGAGCACCGACCAATCAAATAGGGACATGAGTTGCTCAAACAGTGAGCTCATAAACAATGCATGATGCCCTAGCTTGCAGCTCGCGAGCCATCAAGACATTTCCTCATGAAATGATCATAAACGGAGAGTACCACATAGTGAATATCAACAGCAAAACAAATAAAGAGAGATCAAACACTTCACACTTCACATCAACCATACACTTCTAAAATAAACTATGCTACAGAACATGGGTGTGTGTTAATGTGATTCAAAAGCTATTATGGAAGATTATTTTATTATTGAGATAAGGATATCTTAATTCTACAAGAATAAATGTTTTAGGAAATATTTGAATTTAATTTTGATAATAACATGAGAAGTGGATATATTTCAAGCTTTAGCGAGACTTCATACCATGCACTATTCGTAGATTATGTTCAATGAGTTATTTACGCTTGTATTGGTGGGAAAACTCTTGAAAACGCACAAAAGAGATTACATTCAACCATGTTGTTTACATGACACATGTAGTTTACCTCTAGTCTAAATTAGCGTTGTGTACAAATCTGTGAATGGTGCGTGGTACGAAGCTTCGCTCAAGCTTGAAAATGATAAGCATTATGATGTTGAGGTATGGTGTGGTAAGCACAAGTATAGTTTCTCGTAAGGTGCTATTGGTATAGTTTTTTTTTTTTTTCAATAGTTGCAGAATCCAGTTTCTCCTATACTTACACGTATGTATACATTTTGGGCTTGGTTTTAATGTCATGTAAATTTTAGTGAAATGGTAATAATATTTAAGAGAAACAAGTATGGCATTTTAAACAAGTATGCATATACATTATATAACAAGAGTGATAAATTTTAATGGAAACACTTAATGAGAAGGATGCCTATATAACAGGAGGAGTGATATATTTTAATGGTAGTGGACATAGAAATTGCAGTGAAACTCTGTAATTTATTATTGTAAATGGACATAGAAATTACAGTGTAAGTAGTAGGATGATTGTAAGTGGACATAGAAATTGCAGTGAAACTCTATAATTTATTATGGCTTAGTGTTGTATATCCATAGTCAATGTCTATTTAAACTTTAGGATGATACTTATATGATGGCTTAAGTAAATTGTTCTTACCTTGAGACTAGTACACCATGAGATTAGAGGATGGTTGTTATAATAGCAACTGTGTGTCTATCGGATACTTTTATATTTTGTATTAAATGATGATAGATACATATGGGTTTCTTCCTTTTGCAACAGTTTATATTCTGATACTTATATCTTGAATTGTCAAATGACCAATGAGTGATAATTTAAAAAGTGTATCATAATTAAAGGCATGTGAATTCATATTGTACTTAATCTGAATGCCACTATGTAATGTTTTTACTTACGATATTAATCTTAATATATCCCTATGAAGATATCCCTATTTTATTATTGATGTCCCTATTTACATCTTTTCATCAAATGACCCAAAAACATCAAGAATGGTCCTATATGGTCACTAATAGCCAACTTTCAAAAGAATATGAATGAATGCAAAAATACATAAGTGGATGAACATAAATAATGAAGGTACCAGACATTGCCTGAAGTAATGAAGCGTTGACTTGGGGTTCAATCCAGTATGCTCTTGTATGATCCAAAACCTGCAAGGAAGGAAAAGATGGGGTTAGATCCAAAGGATCTAAGCAATGCCTGTCACCATATTACTGATCCTCATCTACAATTATGCATGTGCATAGTCAAGCCATACACAGACTCAACAACATGGTAGCATTGATCCAATAATAAAAAATACATTACAAATGCCAAGCTCACGGTCTCAATGAAATAAACAGTGTATAAAACAATATATGGTGCACAACAATAGCAAGCATGCAATGACAACAATAACATTGCATGATGCCCAAGCTCAAATTCAAAATAGTAAGTATATTAATGTATGTTTGCATGATGCCAGATATTAAACAGTGAGCTCATGAACAATGCCAATATTAAACAGTGAGCTCATGAACAATGTATGATGCCCTAGCTTGCAGCTCACAAGCCATCAAGACATTTCCTCATGAAATGATCATAAACGGGGAGTACCACATAGTGAATATCAACAACAAAACAAATAAAGAGAGATCAAACACTTCACACAATGCCTTGAAGGTAATAGAAATGATGCCCTAGCTCTCAAAGTTCATAGGTCATCAAGCATTCCAAATGAAAAGATGTAAACAATGCTAGTATTAAACAGTGAGCTCATGAACAATGTATGATGCCCTAGATTGTAGCTCGTGATCAATCAAGACATTTCCTCATGAAATGATCATAAGCGGGGAGTACCACATAGTGAATATCAACAACAAAACAAATAAAGAGAGATCAAACACTTCACACAATGCCTTGAAGGTAATAGAAGTGATGCCCTAGCTCTCAAAGGTTGCAGATCATCAGGCATTCCAAATGATAAGATGTAAACAATGTAAGTATTAAACAATGAGCTCATAAACAATGTATGATGCCCTAGCTTGCAGCCCGCGAGCCATCAAGACATTTCCTCATGAAATGATCACAAATAGGGAGTACCACATAGTGAATATCAACAGCAAAACAAATAAAGAGAGATCAAACACTTCACACAATGTCTTGAAGTTAATAGCAATGATGCCCTAGCTTTCAAAGCTCGCGGGTCATCGAGCATTCCAAATGCTAATTACGATGTAAACAATGCCACTATTAATGATGCTATCAAATAAACAATGCCACTGAAATTGAGTTAATGAGAAGACAAAGCTCAAATGCCTACCTCAAGTGTCAGTGCTCTCTTCCCAAACAGTTTCGGCCTCTTCGTGCATGCCAAACTTGGATGCCCTCTTCGCGCCACAAAAAAATGTAGTGTTGTCTTCGCGACAGCTCTTCGAATTTACAAATTACAAATGACATTTCCTTTTTCTTTTTTTTTGTTTATAACCAAATGGGTGTTGCAATTAAGACATTAGCGTCGCTATTATGACACCATCAGGGGTAATTGCAAAAAAACATAAAAAAACATACACAAATTGTAGTGGCATCGCAAATTGGCATCGAAATTCGACCCCAAATATTGTAGTGAGCGGATGGAGAATGACCCCATTGTGGAGGAGAGTATGGGGGTGGACCAAAATGTTTTAGTCGAGGAGAATACTCTGCATGATGTGGCTCAGGATGTGATAAATATTGAGAAGGATGGGCAGGAGAAGGACACTACTAACATTGGGAAGGATAAGGTGGAGAGTTCCAAGGAGAAAACGAAGGGAGTGAACAATGATTTTGAGAATTTGGGTTGTCTTTCTTTCCTGATTAACCTTAGTAATATGAAAAGCGACATGACAGCAATGAAGACCCATATTCATCAGCTTAAAAAATAGACTGGGTTCCTTAAGAAGATGAATCTGGGGGAGAAAACCATGGGCCAAAGCATTGATGAGCTCATGGAGACAGTTGGTAGGGCTGAGGGGCTCATTGTCTTTAATGATAGAATTATTGATATGGTAGAGAAAATTGATAAAAGAGAGGGAATGAAAAAAGAATTCATATTATGGAAAATAGAGTGGACAAGCTGGAGAAAATGGTTCCTTAAGGCTTCGACAGAGCATGTTAATATTCTAGTGGATAAATTGGACCAGGGAAAAGGGGAGCAGGTGATCACCGAGGTCAAAGAGGATCACGGTCCCAGTAGGAGGACTAGATCTAGGTTTAGGAAGCTGGAAGCTAATAAGAACAATGACATTGAAGAACTCAAAGTGTCCTCAGCTAATATGCAGATGTTGGTTGATCAAGCGGTAGACCTTATGAAATGTATTTAGCCTATAGGTTGTTGTCCTGCTATCTTTTTGTTGTCCTCTGTTTGTTTCTATGTTTTTATTTATGTTTAAGGACTTGGTTGTGTGTCTTTTTTTGGTGTTGTTACATAGTACTATTCAAACTTTAACTCTTATCATGTAACTCTGATGTAAAAGGTTTTGGGTCCTTTCAAAACTTGCTTTTACATAATCAAAACAATAGTAGGGTCATAGAAGGGGATAAACTAAAAGGAAAGAGTAAAAGAGATTCGAAGCTCATGGATTCATTACAGAGAGAAGAGAAAATATACAAAGACAATGATGCCATCACAATGTTTCAAGGGTTTGAGAAACTACAAACCATATACATAAGACACATAAAGAACAGAAGGTAGAAATGCTCTGTAGTTTTTAAAAGCAATGGAGGGTTTTAAATTTTCTTTTTTCATTTTGTAGATACCCATACCTATTGGGATTATGGAAAGGTGAGTTACTGAGAGGGGAGGGGTGAATTAGTAACCTCAAAAACTTTTTCAACTAAATCCTTATAACAATTTAATTAACTAACCGAATGACATGTTATCTTTTCATCCATTCATAACATTACTAAAAATATGAAATGCTTTCAAATCTAACATGTAAACATTCATGAAACTTCATACACAATACACAAGGATGTTGGTATTGTAGAAACCCTTGTTAGAAGTTAAAAACTGTGGTGGGGATGACACCCACAAAGCTTCACTAACTGTAGTAATAAATATTTTCGGTTAAGGCCACAATGTTTGATCACTTCTTATGATATTACCATGTTAGGATTAACAATAAATATCTATGAGGATCTACCTAGTTAAAGGATTTAAGCAACACAATTAAGTGTGCACTCAGTTAAGATATTTACAAAAAGATTTGTTAGGTCTACTATGTTAAGAGATTTAAGTTTTGCCATAATTGTTAGAAAGTAACAGTAGAATTGATCTGTATATAGAAAGTAACTTTGCCTAATTTCATATCTGATAAGTACTTAACTATTATTACCTTGTTGTGATAGATCTCTTCTCTAAATTTTGCTCAGTAGCCTTTTGATCTGATATTGATTCAATCATTAAATGCTCTATCAATAACTCTAACTTCACAAACATGTTTGATCTTTAGATGTCTATATTTGCAGCTACTTCATGTATGGTACATGTCAAAATGACATCTTGACAATTATTATATCAAAATATTTTGACCTAATTATGGTTATGGCATCATCTAGAAAACCTAAGATCTATGATCCAAATGAATAACCTAAAGCATCATTACATAGGGATCATCAATCATTAAATGATTACATCTGCATTTGATCTTCACCTCAATCTTTGTAAACCATTTTCTAGCTCGGCGTAAACCATTTACCTTGTATTTTGTGCCATTACAAACTTTTATGTCATTCATGTTTTTTCTCGGTATACATTGCATTCATCACTCGGTATATAGGAATGCTTGGTTATAACTATACTCAGTGTTTGCTAATCATCTGGCTTGGTATGAGTGCTCGGTCAAGACTGTGTTTGGTTACTATGTTATTCTACCTTGTGCTCTACTCAGTTACTATACTTAGAGTGTTGATTGACTAGCCCATTTTCTTCCTTTACCGAGTGTATGTGTGACACTAATGACAACATATAACTAACATTCTCCCCCTTTGGCATTAGTGACAAAAATACATATGTATGCCTTAAGAAAAATTTCAAAACTATATACTCAAAAATGTAAACTCCCCCTATCTATATGCCTCAGTAAGTATACATATCTTCCCCCTTTTTTCCTAATAATGCTAAAAATTGTATATACTTACAGCTTATCAAAAATGTTTTGATGGGTTTTCTTCAAGGTGGCTAAGAGAATTTCTCATTCCTCTTTCAAACTGTCTAAAGCAATCTGCTCCAAACCAACTTGTGCATGCATGTCGAATATATGATCTACTACTGATAGCTCGGGAGTAGCTATTATATCCTTAGCTTTCTTTATATGCCTCAACATCACCTCAACGTGTGGTAACAAATATGCTTGAAGCTCAATTATTTGATCCTGTATTTTGTCTATTTCTCTTTTGAGCTCATTCTTTAACCCATGTATATGCTTGACCTTTGCATATTGTGCCTTAAATGCATTGGGTTCTATGAATAAGATTTCTACACTCTTTTGTAGATCATCATCTAATTTATTCAACTTTTTTGTTATCTCTACAGTGAAGGAGTCAGTAGTGCAAAGCTTCTTCAAAGTGGTGAGTATATGTTGAATGATAGTTTTAATTTCATATATGGTTTCAGATAACTTCACCTTATGTATTGCCACTACTTGGCTGATTTTCTCTGCTATCTTGAATTTAATTTTAGATTCATCTCTCTCTCTTCAAATCTCTTTTTTGCATCAATATTTGGAGAGTTGATGTGCCCGGTAAGTGTTGCAAGCTAGTTAATGATGGGATTTGCCTCATCAACATTGACATTAGGTAAAACCTTCATTAATATCTATCTCACATCTTCTAGCACCTATTTATTCTTACTCTCTTGTCTCAGCTTCTCATGGACTACTTTCTTTGTGCATAATTCTCCATATCTCCTGAGAGCTTTTGGGTCTAAGGTTCTCGGGTCAAATGAAGGTATCTCAATGACTTCATCTAGGGTGACCAAACCTTTACCATGTTTCTTCTTTTTCTTCTCATGTTTACTTGATGTGGGGGATTTCCCATATGGAACCAAAGCTTTCATCTTCGGGTTAGACTTTGTTTTCTCGATGGAGACACTTTCCTCCTTGTCTTTCCCTTTTGATATTCCCTTGGTCTAAGTTCCTTGGGCTTATGGTCTTGTACCTATTGTAGAATCATCTACACTTGTTTCATTTTATACTCCTTTATCTTTTGCCTCTTTAGTTTCAAGCTTGGTGGACTCCTTGTTTGCTTCTTCACCCTTCTCTTCGATAGTATCCATTTGTTTCTTGGGTGTGTTCTCCTCAGGTTTCTCTTGAGTATCAATATCTATGGCTTGCACCAAAATAGGTAAGTTACCTGGTATTTGTATTGTAGTTGCCTCGGTGGTCTTGTCTTCCTCTGTGTTCTCGGCAATAGCATTGAAATCTTCATCTTCTTTTGCCTCATCATCAAGATCACCTTTACTGATGTCTTCAATTAACACTTCATCATTCCTGGTAATGACCTGCTCAGAAGTATCCTCTTTCTCTTCCTCGGTGTAGCTAGCATAATAAAAGTCTTATGCATAAGTTTCATCTTTTGGATGCTCGGTGTTTGATATATGTATAGGATATTCAATTGGCCTCTGTGTACTAAGATCAACATCATCAGAATGTACACCTTTGCCTTTTCCTTTGACACCTTGCTCAAGGATAATTGCAAGTGCAGTTTGTTCTACTTCAACCTTGGAATTCAAAATTTGTGTCCATTTTTCTTTACTTTCTTAATCTACTTCTTCAAGTTTTCCTTGTAGTATATTCAATGCTCTTCCTTTCATTAAAAACTTGTTAGCATATTATTTCATTATTTCATCGATCTTTGTAACAAATAGGTGTGGCATTGCCAAAATTAATGATCATTCCCTCATCTTCTTCTTGGTATGAAAGGCATAAGTCCATCTTGTTGATACCTTATCATATAGCTCTTTTGGAATATAACTTAAAAATTCAATTGGTAACCTTTTATACTTAATCATCATGTTGATGATTGCTTCCTCCAGTTTTTCCTAATCCTCAGTAGACATATGTACATACTGATTCATTTTAGGATGACCTAGTCTTCATGTTTCTTTTATGTTCTTTACCAGCTCATCAATTGATTGTCTCATGTTTACAACTACCTTAAATTGACTATTATCCTCCTCTTCATTAGAATCTATGTCATCTTTACCTCCTATAAATTTCTCCTCTTCGTAGGTAGCTTGGTAGAGGCTTGAGTACCTCTCTTCTTTTGGTAGGTCTTTGTCAGTGTTGGCCTTGTGATTTTTGTAACTCCACATTTTAAAGGTGGGGAAATGCCTATAGAGGATCTTATCCTCACTCGTGTGGGGGTCTCATCCTATTTCCTTTTTCCTTTTGTTGCCTTCACCGGTCCTGCTTGTATTTCTTTATCTAACTTAGTCTCTTCATCATGTTCACTATTACTGATCAGCAATTATTCCTCAATTGCTTCTTCAATCGGCTTATCTACTTCTTCTACATCATCACCAAATTGTTTAGCCAGAGTATCCATCATATTATTTGATTTTCTGCCCACTTTTACTCCAACTAAATCCATTTTCATTCTTATCTTTCCTTCTTCATAGGTTCCAAACCTAGTTGCCTTCTTATCTTTAGGTTATGTAAGTAGTGCCTTTATTGACCTAGATGCTCGATCAATGTCAAGTTCATAATCCATAGGTGGAAACTATGCAGTCCTCAGTTCAACTTCCTTAATAAGAGTGGTGTCAGTGTCCACTAGAAAATAGATATCATCTTTGTATTGTTCCACTAATTGTGCAGGTATCCTACTTCTCTTATGCATTCTTTCCTTAAATTTTCCAAAATAATCATCCATTACTGCTTCAAAATTTTGACCTAAACTCTTTATGAATTTACCAATTTGTATGATGACTAGTTTGTTAACATCCCATTGAACATTACCGACTGAGGAAAATGAATTTTGTAGATAGAAAAAGATCCATACTAATAGTGATCCAAACTTGCAAGTGTTGGTTTTACCGACACATATAGTCTTCATGTTTTCTTCTAGTTACTTCGGCATCAGCTCGATGAGGTCTAATTGTAAACCTTTCTTCACAAATTTATATGCTATGTCAATAGCACCGCAAGGAACATTGTTGGGTCTACTAGATTGGAATATCTTGTAGGCAATCACATAGGCTCCAAATATAGTCTTGAGTTCATGGATTGTATTGATCCTCATACCTCTTCCATCCCACTCAGCTCTTGTCAATTTCTCAATCTCACTCCTCGGTGGGTGCCTTAGTGCTTTTTCTTTGTCACTTGTTGGATAATTGGTGACCATGTGAATAACATCCTTTGTGATTTTAACCAATTCATCCAGCCACATTTTTCCCTCATGTACTTGGTTGAGTACTACCCTAATCCAATCGGTCTTGAATTCCTTCGAGAAGTAAAGGGCATTGGTTAAACCTTTGATTTTGAGATGAGTATGCTCATCCTTCAATTTTCCATCCATGAAAAGTTCATGGTAAGTGGATTGTAACTCAAAATCTCCCATTTCACTAATTTTGTAGTGAATGTATGACCGGATGTCCTATACCAACAAAACCCTAGGCGGTATGCTAAAAAATGTGCCTTTCTCATCAACCTATGATGCAACCTCAGGGTGCAATTTATACTTTGGTTCTTCTATGTCACAGACTTGATCAGTGTGACCTTCTTCTCACTATTGGCCTTAGATTGAATGGTCTTTGATGAGGATGCCATCATTTTCAACAAATTAAGGCTTTGCAAAAATTGTATATAAATAGCTCAGTTTGCTTCGAACTTACTTGAATCACTTCCAAATGGTTCATGAAATGCTCAAATCACTATAAATGGCTTGGAATCTCTTTGCTCAAATCTTTCTCTTTTCTCTCTAGTTTTTCTCTGGTTTGTTGTGTGAAAAATCAGTTGTCTTGACGCATATTTATACCTAAAAATCTTTCTTGCTTAAATTTTTTGTATTAAATACTTCATCAACCACAACTTGATTAACAATAAAATATTTGGTTATCTCCTTTTGATACTTCAGCTTGGTTAACGCTAACAATGCTTGATTGACTCTTCAACTTGGTTAACCTTAACACTTTCACCAACTAACAAACTTTCACTCGGTCATACTTTTACCGACTATACACATTTCATGTTCAAAACATATACAAACCTAGTGCACCTTATTTCATGCTGATTTGGTATTCATGCAATAGATATAAGGAACTGTTGTAAGATATAACTGATTAAAAATTAAGTTCGCATACTTACTTGATTTTCTTAGGTGGAGGTGGTGAAATCACCTAACCCAAAGGATGAGGTGTCACCGACTGTTGTGCTTGTTCCTACATTATATTTAGTTGATCTTCTCCACATTTGACTCATTTGCCTTTCAATTCCATCAATGGTATTTTCATTCATATCAGCATTTAGTTATGGTGCTTGGTCTCTGCAATCTTTACTTAAGTGACTGACCTTGTGACAGTGCAGACATGTCATTCTAGAATTTGTCCAGTTTCTAGATTTTCCTCTCCAATGTAATCTCATACAATTTTCTACAATATGACCATATCTACCACATGTTGTACAATTAACCCAACTGTTGTAATCCCACGTATAAGATTTATCTAGCCTTCTCAGTTGATAGGTGTTGTTTTGTCTTTTTGGTTTCCAAACTTGTTTCATCTTTGTCCTCCATTCTTGTGATATATGTCCATGCATGTTGCAAGTACAATAGTGTTTTTCTATGTAGTGTCTCTTAGGTGACTTATTCATCTTTGATCTACACTCATGTACTTGATGTCCATTCTTGTTGCAATTATAACAATAACCATCAAATTTAAGAGTAGAGTTAGCAATACCTTTTTCTTTTCTTTTGTAGACATTTGATGTGTGACCTAGTTTTCCATAGTGATATCATGAGAGATTCTTTGGCCTTGGATTTGCATAGGCATTCTTTTGTTTATCTTGTTTTGATGACTCTCCCTACTTGGTATAATCTAAACCAGTAGTGTTGTCTAGTCTTCTCTGACTATTTAGAAATTCATCCATCCTTTTGGTACTTTCTTCAATTTTCTTTATCATCTCATTATGTTGTTGTTGCATTTTTACTGCATTCTTCAGTCTTTCATTCTCTTCCCTTAATTCACCAATGTCTTCCAATTTCCTAGAAAGTTCATTGTTTACTTGGTTGACTTCCTAACTCATGCCAACTATCTGATTGGAAATTTCAAAGAGATGCTCGATAAGCCTCAGTATTTTAGATTCTTTCTCTTCTATCTTTTCAGTCATTTGTCTTCTATCTTCAATAGCCATATTCCTTTCTTGTTCAACTTTCCTTGTGTTGTTCATGATGACTTCAATCATTTTTACCATTTGAGTTTCTTGTCCAATTTGCATTTCTTTTACTTGTTCGGTAAGGTGTTGATTCTTTTCAGACAGATCTGATATAGTTCCTTTAGATGCATCAAACATGCTTCCAAATCCTTCAAATAATTGCTCTATCTCTACTTCCTGATTATCAATCTCATTATGCCAAAATGCCAATTCCTTCATTTTGACTAGTAACTCTCTCAGTTGTTCCGTAATGTCCTTAAGTTGTTCCATAAGAATATGCATCTCCAATTTTTTATTTTCAATAGTCTTATCAAGCTTATACCTTTCCATCTTTAAGATCTTTTCCGCTTCAGAGATTAAACTTCTTCACTAAGAGAACTATCTTTGATACCAATTATTAGGATTATGGAAAGGTGAGTTACTGAGAGGGGAGGGGTGAATCAGTAACCTCAAAAAAAATTTCAATTGAATCCTTATAAGAATGCAATTCATTAACCGACTAACATGTTATATTTTCATCCATTCATAACATTACTGAAAATATGAAATGTTTTCTAATCTAACATGTAAACATTCATGAAACTTCATACACAATACACAAGTATTTTGGTACCACAGAAACCCTTGTTAGAAGGTAAAAACTACGGTGGGGATGACACCCACGTACAAAGCTTCACTAATTGTAGTAATAAAGTTTTCCGGTTAAGGCTACAATGTTTGATCACTTCTAATGATCTTACCCTGTTAGGGGTAACAATAAAGATTTGTGAGGATCTACCTGGTTAAAAGATTTAAGCAACACAATTAAGTGTGCACTCGGTTAAGAGATTTACAAAAATACTTGTTAGGTCTACTCTGTTAAGAGATTTAAGTTCTGCCATAATTGTTAGAAAGTAACAGTAAAATTGATCTGTACATAGCAACTAACTTTGCCTAATTTTAGATCTAATAAGTACTTAAGTATTATCACCTTGTTGTGATAGATCTCTTCTCTGAATTTTCCTCGATAGTCTTCTGATCTGATATTGATTCAATCCTTGAATGCTCTGTCAATAATTATAACTTTGCAACCCTATCTGATCTTCATATATTTGTATTGGTGGCTACTTCATGTATGGTACATGTCAAAATGACATCTTGACAATTTTATATCAAAATATTTTGACCTAATTAGGGTTATGGCATCATCTAGAAAACCTAAGATCTACAATCCAAATGAATAACCTAAAACATCATTACATAGGGATCATCAATCATTAAATGATTACATCTACATTTGATCTTCACCTCGATCTTTGTAAACCATTTTCTAGCTTAGTATCTATTTACCTTGTAGTTTGTGCCATTACAAACTTTTATGGCATTCCTATTTTTCTCGGTATACAGTGCATTCATCACTCGGTAAATTAATGACTCTCTGTCTATATGAATTCTTAGTTATAATTGTACTCAGTGCTTAGTAATCATCTGGCTCGATATGAGTGCTTGGTCAAGATGGTATTCAGTTACTATGTTATTCTACCTTGTGCTCTACTCGATTACTGTACTTAGAGTGTTGACCGAGTAGCTTGTTTGCTTCCTTTACCGACTATATGTGTGACACTAATGACAACATATCACTAACAATACCAAGAAATGAACAAGATGTTATAGAAATATAGGGGTTTGTTAAAACATAAGGGTTTTAGATACAAAGGATAGTTTCGGCGCTGCAAGATATGTAAAGAAAAATAAGTAAAACCATAATGTGTTGACATACCATACATAGGGAAATATATGGATTTATCATTATTTTCTATGCAAACAAAGATTAATTTGTGGCTAAATATAACACATACACAAAGATTTCAAACTTTTGCTTCAAAAGATGCATTGGGGTTTGAATATTGCACAACCAATGAGGATATTTCTTAATGGAATTCATCGGCATACCTGGTCATTACTGCAAGAAAAACAAAGTCAGGTTCAAAGGAACTAGTTTTTACCCTTGTAACCTATTTTCCTCCACCCTCTATCATTTTCTACCTTTTGTGCCCTTATATTCTCATTTGAAGTTGGAAAAAACCCCTACGTTTGAATCAAATTTTCTACGTTACTATTTTTCCACATCTGGAAAATGCATTTCTATACCTTACATAAACAACCACGTCCCTTGGTGATGCCATCTACCCTCTCTGAAATGGGTGTGTGTATATTTCATGCCCTGCTCGTGCTTTCTCTTTGTTTGGTCTACAATATGAGTTGTTAATATTTGAGAGAGAGGAGGGTTTGATTATTTTGTTTATGTGTTCCATAGTGATTATATGGAAATAATTTATAAATATGGTATATATTTCTTTACCTTAGTTGATATCAATAAGATTTTAGTTACAAAAATAAATATTTGTTTAGCATTGACCTCATTATTTATATTATCAATAATTCTATTGTTTAATACATATATATTTCTATTGCTTATACTACTGAGTAATTGTCTTTGTTTGTGTTATGCATTTTTTTCATTTTAGTCGATTAAATATATTTAGCAAAATTGAAATGATTGTAATGTTTAAAATGTGTTAATTTTTTATTATAAAAATTTTATTTTTGTTTAACATTATTGTATTTACATTATTTTATTACTCATAATTATATAATTTATTTCATTTATATTATTTTACTTATAATGTCTAATGTCTTTATTTAATAATAATCATTTAAAGGTCTAGTTTAATTATTTGTAATATTTTGATAGATACTTAAAATTGCATCAAAATTGGAATCTAGTTAATACCCTAGGATTATGCAAAATAGTTCGAGCCAAATTATTTTAAACATTGTCTAAAGATATGTTTAAAAGAGAACTAAATTAAAACTATGTATAATGATATAAGGTACACTTTAATTCATTTGTCAAATAATATATTAACATATAAGAATGGTAAAGGTTAGCCTTTTATGGGTCGTGACACAATAACTTCATTCAAAATAGATAACCCAAAATGAATATTTAAGTTAATTTAGGTCCCCTACCTTCCAATACAATCCAATAGAAAACCCCCAATATTTTATCAATAGTTATTTTACCATACAACAAAATGTACACTATGTACATAAATTCATAGAAGCCTCCCATGCAATCCTCTTAGATTTTCATGGTATAGAATTAAAAAGACATTGATTCTTATGATGGGAAGGACATATCGTTAGATTCAAGAGAATGAAAAAAATATAATGGAGACCACGCACAATGCATCTCACTTCTGCAACTTGATGTAATTCTGACACAATAATGTCTTCTATGATTTCTTCAAAGACATGTCATATATTAAAGAATGTACATTAAATTTTTTTATATAAAATGTGTGAAGACCTTAAGACTGCACCAAGAGGTAATGGCTTCCACGCAATAGGTATTTATGGTGTACCAAGCAACTTGGGCAGCCAAATGGGCTGCTTAGTTAGGGGTCCCATGAGGGGGGCTTAAGCTCTCTACATTATGATCAAATTCGAAAGAAAAAAGAACAGAGGAGTAATAATCATTTATTTAGTCATTTGATTAGTCATTTATTTAGTCCTTTTTATTTGCCTAACCAATTATTTAATTTTGATTTCACCTGATGACTAAATTAGTCATTTATACTTGTGAATTACAAAAAAATAGTATAATTTGATCATTTTTAATCATGTGGCTAAAATTTTTAGTCACGTGACTAAACATTTTATTCATGTAGTCATTTATTTGCCAAATTCTACTAGTTTAAACTAAAACTAAGACATGTGTCCACACATTTAAATAGAGGAGGATAGGTTGGATGATGAAAGATGCAATTAATATACATTAATCAAATTATGTCGTAATGAATAAATCAAGTGATAATTATATACAATTACATACCTTTTATGAATATGAGGAAAATATTAAATGTAGATCAACAATGCATACCACTTCCAATCATTGCTAGAGGTACGGTGGAATCATTTGATGAAGTGAAGTTGGAGTTGTAGTGGAAGACACGTGATATGAAATAATGGTCATTGATTATTACAAAGAAAGAGTACTTCCATGGAAGTAGAAATATTTATTATGATTGCATGTAAAATTAAAGTTAAAGAGATGATGCAAGTAGAAGTCCTTCAACTTTAGTTACAGTAATCTCAGCTTCATGTTGTTTTTCAAATTGCTACAGGTGCTCTTTCTTAGTGGAAGGTTTATCATATAACCTAATTTTATGACCATTCACTAGGAGTTTAAACTGAACAGGATCAATTGTGGACAACTGTACTACCCCATTATCAAAGACTTTGACAATTTCATATGGCCCTAGCCATCTAGTGTTAAACTTACCCACGTTTTCTTGATATCTGGAGTCATACAATAATTCCCAATCTTCAGGCAAAAACTTCTTGTCTTTGATATTCCTGTCGTGCCATTCCTTTCATTGATTTTGGACTAACTCTATTTTTTGCAAGGCCATTTTTTTTTATTTCATCTAAAGCATTAAGCTACATGACCTTGGCTTTCTGAGCTGTAGAGAGATTCATTTCAAGCTCTAATGTTGTTCATAGAGTTTTAATTCAAGCTCAATTGGCATAACAACTACTTTACCATATAGTACTTCAAATGGTGTAAATCTTGTGGTGGTTTTCCAAGTTGTTTGATATGCCCAAATTGCTTCAAGGAGCTGATTTGTCCAATCCTTTCTATGAACCTACACTATTTTATTTAGGATTGGTTCAATCTCTCTGTTGATAATTATTGCTTGACCATTAGCCCGTAGGTGATAGGGGCTTGATTTCCTATGCATGATATTGTACTCATTGATTAATTTTGTGATCCATGTAGAGGTAAAATGAGCTCCTTGATCGGTGACAAGCTCCATTGGAACTCCATATCTTGTTAATATATATTCATTGAGAAATTATATAACCTTGTTATCCCTAGCATTCTTCATAGGTTAGACTTCGACCCATTTTGTCACATAGTATGTGCATACCAGAATGTACAAGTTATCATTTGAAGGTGGATCAATGGGTCCAACAGAGTCTAGACCTCATTTATCAAATGGTATTACTACAACTTGAGTCTATAGGGGTATCTTATTAAACATAGTGGGTCTTCACATCCTTTGGCATCTATCACACTTCCTAGTGTAATTGGTTACATCTTTATGCAAGGTAGGCCAATAGTAACATGTAGTTAGCATCTTCATTTCTATCTTTTTTGCTACGAAGTGACCCCCACAAGGTTCATCATGATAGGCATGATGGATATAATATGTTTCATCTTCCCTTGCACATCTCCTCATAACATGATCTAGTCATGTATAGATTAAGCAGTTATCTATCCAATAAAACTTAAAAATTATCAACCAATAATCTCTTCTCCTTGGGTGAGAAGTGGGTAGGAATTTTATTTGCAACTAAATAGTGGGCAATGTCTGCATACTAAGGTGTTTTAACAGTTATGGAAAAAAAATACTATTATCAATAACTTCTTAATTTTCTTTTGTTTGAAGTCTAGATAGGAAATCTTCCACTACATTTGTTTTACATGGCTTGTCTATTATTGTGATATCATATTCTTGCATGAGTAATAACCATCTTTCTAACCTTTTTGTGATTTCAAGTTTGTTCACTAAATACTTAATTGTTGCATGATCAGTGTGCACAAAAATATGATATCTAGTAATATAATGCCTATATTTATTAAGAGCATACATGACTACTAACAACTCTTTTTATGTTACTGTGTAGTTCAATTCAGCTCCTTACAGATTCTTACCGATGAAATAAATTGCATATTCTATTTTTCCATCCTTCTAGCCTAATGTTTATCCTTATATGGCATAGTCTGATGCATCAGTATGGATGTGAAAGGGAAGTGACCAATTAGGTCCCCTAAGTATTGGTTCTTGAGTGGGGAATGACTTGAGCTGGAGGAAGCCTTCTTTACAGGATTTTGTCCAATTAAAGCATGCATCTTTTGTCAATAAAGTATACAGTGGCCCTATAATTTTACTAAAATATTTTATGAACCTCCTATAATATCTAGCATGGCCTAAGAAGCTTCTAACATATTTTTTCTTTGTAGAAATAGGCAGGTTAAGGATAACTTCAATTTTAGTAGGATCAACTTGAATACCAACCTGTGAGATATAATGCCCTAACACCACTCCTTCTTGCATCATCATGAAGCATTTTTCACTGTTCAAAGATAGGTTATGTTCCTCACATATTTGCAACACTTTGCCTAAATTGGTTAGGGCTCTCTCAAATGTAGTACCATATGTGGTGAATAAATCATCCATATATATCTCCATACAATCATGAGAAATGTCATAGAATATAGTGATGATTTCTCTCTAGAAGGTTGCTAGTGCATTACAAAGACCAAATGGAAGCACATAATAGGCATAAGTTCCCTAAGGGAATGTGAATGTAATCTTCTCTTGATCTCTAGGGGCAATCCTAATTTTATTGTAACCACTAAACCCATCAAAAAATGAGAAATATTTCTTTCCAACTAATAATTCTAGTACCTGATCTATAAATGATAGTGGGAAATGATCCTTCTTGGTTGTAGTATTCAATTCTCTATAGTCTACACAAAATTTCCATTTTACTCCCTTCTTTGGAACAAAAACAAGAGGTGATACCCACTGGATATCTAATATAGGGTAGATAAAACCAATATTTAACCATTTTTGTAACTTGGCTTTTACTATCTCTCTTAGAGAAGGATTTACTCTCCTTTGGGTTTTTATAATTGGAACACTATCCTCTTTGATGTAGATTCTATGAGTGCATAAGTTAGTATCCAATCCTTTCATATCACTATAATCCCAAGAAAAATCTTGCTTGTGGTTTTGGAGAAGTTTGGTTAGTGATTGTTGTTCCTTTAGACTGAGGTTATTACTTGATATTCAACAAGTGTCCCAGTGAGACTTCTACTCAGTTTGTTAACTCAATCATGGATGCTTTAGTAAGTCATGGAATCTAAATCTCATGAGGTAGTAGTTTATGAAAAAATTCTTTAGCTACAGGAAGGTTTGACAAACTAGACTCAGTGATAATGGACTGCAACACTCCCAGGTAGAGGAACACCCAAGAGGCTACTCCCTAATTCCATAATTGTTCTAAATAATATTGTTGAGGACATTGTCCTCATCTTGAAGTTGCAGGAAGGGATCACTTTCCAACATCATAAGTTATACTATTGGGTTAACTTCCTCTGCTTCTTCTCCTAAGTCCGGCCATATTGGCTTGATAAGTGCAGGTTGGGGTTGTACAAGAGGATATAAAGCTAACTTATTCATAGATAGACCATTAGAGATGGTCATATCTCCAGATTGGCATCCTATACATGCATCATCTATCATGAACCAAGGTCTTCCCATAATAATAGGATATCCTCCTTGGGTGGTTTTAAGAGAAAGTATCATAAAGTTTGTTGGGTACTCCCTAGAATCTAGGGTGGCTACCAAATATTCTACCATTCCATCAAGTTTAACTGTTGAACTCTCTACAAGTTGGAGGATAGTAGGTGTAGACCTTAGTTTGGTAATGTTAATATGTTGCATGGTATCTTTAGTCATCACATTAATGGATGTCATTAAGTCTATTAAAGAATTATTAATTTGGATTCTATTAATGAAGAGTTCAACTACTAGGCTACTAGGATCACAGTACTTTGGTACCACAACTTTACCAAGCATGATATCTACCGATTGTCCAAGTACATGAATTATTTGGAGATCTTTCATCTTCCTTCTTGGCTTTTTGAGGAAAGCATCCTTAATGGCTTTACCATAAATAGGAACATCTTTGATGGCTTGGAAGAGGGGAATATTAACACATATGTGCTTCAATTGGTCAAGGATGTTAAAGCTTTCTTCCTCTTTTTGTTGGGTTATTCCAGCTTCTAACCTTTGTGTAAATGGAGGAATTGGATCAGTTTTACCAGTAGCTTCATCTTCCCTAGTTAACTTTGTTTGAGCAGGTATGGTGGGAATAATTTATGGTTTTGTCTTTTTAGTGGGTACTTCAATTATAAAAGGAGAAGTTGGGGCTAAAAACCTTGTCCTAGAACCTAAATGGATATTACTTATGCTCATAGTATAGGCAGGGTATTGATTAGGATATGTAGAATAAATGGGTTGTTGTTGATGTTGTGGCTTGTTATTAGGATTAGGCATAGATTGAGAAGGCAACTGAGTTGGTTTAGGTGATTTTGCATTAGTTGTAGGAGGTGGAATTAAGACTTGTTATTGTGGTTGTTGAGGTGGTTGAAGATATCTAGTAGGTTAATTATGCCCTTGTTGGCTTCCTCTCCACTATGGATTATTTTGCCAATTACCTTGAGGTAGCTCCCAAGCTCCTTAAGGTTATTTCTAGCTTCCTTGAGGTTGCTACTAGTTCTCTTGAGGAGGTTTCTATTGGGGTAAAAGATTTTGATAATTTGGCCATTGAGACTGTGGATTATTCCATCGGGATTAGGATTATATTGGGATTGCTACTAATTATTGTAAGAATTTGAATAAGGACCACTAAAATTTAAGGGGTCTTTTGGCTTACCTTGTCTTGGAGCCCATGGCCTTCTTTGAGAAATGTGTAAAATTTGATCATCATCCACCTTTACTAGCTTAAACTTAGTAGGTAATTGCTTAATCTCCATATTAGCCACCATCTTGTGTTTGCAATCCTTCTTTTTTCTCTACATCGAGGACAATATTATGCTAGCATTGCCTTCATCTCCTCATGCTTCTTTTTAGCTTGCATGGTATCCAACTAAGTGGTCATGTTGTTGATAATGTCCTTCTTGAAATCTGATAGAATGTGAGTGATTTTTATCCTGGATACTCCATTACCAATTGATTTTCCCATAGAAGAGTGATAGCCTCTTCCCTTTTTAATAGTTGATCTTGAGTAGTTGAGACATATCTTCTTGATATCATCCTAAGTTGCTCTAGTGATATCTTCTCCTACCATTAAGTCCAAGGCTTCATTACAACCATCATTTCTTCCTCTTAGAAAGAACAACTTTTGTGATTCTTCATTTAGCTCATGGTGTGTAGACTTTTATAGATTGAACGGGAACCTTGATATGTAATCCTCAGAACTTTCATCTTCCTTTTGATGCATTCTAAAAAAATCATCCCCTCTCATATCATTTCCTCTATAATTTTCTTTGTACTTCTCCAAGAATGGTGTCTTCATCTCATCGCAATTATGCACAACATCACCTCCTAGAACCATAAACTATCTCAAAGATGACTCCTTCAAAGTAGTAAGCAATAGCTTGAACCTATGACTACCAGTGGTATACTTATATATTCAACAAAGGATGTCAAATTCAAAGAGGAATGTATCAGGGTCCTTAGTGACTAGGCCATAAAACTTGGGAAGAGTTAAAGCAAGGATGTTCTTAAGATTATTATTGTCGTGTTGATTAGTAATGGGAAATGGAAAGGTAGGAGGAGGTGGATTTCCTTCCATTCTTGGTTGAGCCCTCGGTTGTCCAGACTTGGTTGATAGACTATCAAAGCCAGTGGGTTGACAAATTGATATTGATGAAATGGGTTTGCAGGTGAAGGAATATGTAAATTAGCCAAAATGTCAGCAAAAGGATTTGGGTCGAGTGGCTCCCCAAAGACATTTAGACCAACTGGTTCTTTTGAGGAAGATGAAGAGGGGGCTAGATTTTGTGCACCATCAATATAAGGGTTCTCTTCTTCTTCTTCTTCTTCTTCTTCTTCTTCTTGCTGAACAAAAATCTCACCTAATTGATTGTCAAGGTAGTTAGGAAGGAATCTCCCTATGACATCTCTTCTTTTGTGAATGCAGATTGATGATTTTGAAGTAAATTAGGCTGAAATGAAACTTTAAAACTAACTAAACTCAAAACAGGCTAAGGATAACATGAAATGAACTAGAACCTAAACTCATGGCTCTAATAGGTCTTTAGCTTGACACCATCCCCAAAAATGACACTAAAAATGCTTGACTTCCCAATTAGATGAATAACTAGGCCTTTAACTCAACTCAAAGATTGGACATCCAAACTGAGCAGTTATCTTTCTGATGGAGAAGGTTCATTTACTTATCAACGTCCCAGGGATGTGAACTTGAAATGGATCAGCATTGTATGTGCACTACGTCCCTACTAGAGCCACGCTACTCTACAATTCAAAGAAAGCAATGCTTGAAAGGTAAATATTGGAAAGATAAATGCTAGAATTGGACTTAACTTGAATGATGAATGGAATTCAAATACTAAACTAAACTTATGCAAAATGCTACAACAAAGTTAAGGGTGTGCAGCCATGAACTGCTCTATCTACCTTTGGCTACATGAATAGTCATAGGAAATTGCTTCAAATGGCTATAGGAACAGACAAATCTTGAAACTCACAAACTAAACTAAAGGAAAATAATATTGAAATTTAGAGGGATTACTCACCAAGTGGCCCCCCTTGAGTGAGAAATTATAGAACTTGGTTACACACCGTCATGCTCAAAATTTGATTGCTTTATTCATATCGTAAAAAAGAGGTGTTGATTACAAACATGCTTGGAAATTGAACTAAACTGTATTCAAACTTGATAATGCTTATTACATGAAAACTTCTAACTTATCTTAACTGGCCTTCGAGGAGGTTCAACTTCTTATTTATAGAAAGTACACTAACTAACTAACCACTAAAGATCAACGCCAAGAAAATAGGCAGATCAAAATTATTGCAGAACTAGAAAGAAGGAGAAAACCATCCACTACATGAAGAACATCAAACTTGTTCAACAACGTAAAGAGAAGATCTAGCCTCCACTACTTCCTAGATTGATTCCTCATTAAAAGTAATCATCAAACAAGCTCAACATGAGTTGTGACCAGCTCATCAGAAGACTTCTTCAATTGTTGATCCTTGCTCAGCTACATGGACTTAGTCTTCAACGATTTAACTTGATTGGGCACCATGTACTAATCTATGCTCTCTTGATGCTTCTGCATGACAAATTTTAATAAGCACAAACATATCCAACACACAATATATATTCTTTCATCATGAGATTAACTATCTATTAAACCATAGTTATAACTAACACGCATGCACGCGCGCGTGCGCACACACACACACATATAATCATAAAAAGAGTACTTGAAGTCCATATCAGGTATATAAAACTAGAAACTTAAGTCTTAGTAACTAATTCTGATGATTTGACTTAAAAGAAACTAAAAAGTAAGGTTCATGAGTAAACTGGAAGACACCCTAGGAGTATGACACAACAAATACAACAAAATGACATTCATAAAAGAGACATTATTCAAGCTCATTAACCACATTGTAATATTTTAAATAAAAAATCACAAAACAACAACAAAAATAAGAAAACACCATACCTGAACCAAAAATACCCTAGAGAAACAATATTTAAGAAAATTCAAGGCTAAAATTCAATGCCAAAAGCTGGAAAAGCATGGACATCTTAAGGAAATAAACGTCTCCAATCCCTCTTTTAAAAAAATGAAAATCAAAGGCCTTGACTAAATCTTCCAATGCCAAACAAAATGTAAGGAAAAATGACATATGTGTCAAAGATGCAGAGACAAATGGTGAAAATACAAGGCATTTTAGTATGATAGGTCTCTACTACCCACGTTGGCATCTCAAAGACTTGGTACTTGAGTCAAATGCTAAAAAAATGGTTGCATTTGGGTTTTAAAAGCCTGATTTTTCTTGTCTAGGGCATAATACATGATTTGTAACCAGGTTTAAAAATCTCGATAACAAGATGAAATATTTTATAAAAAAATTATTTTTAAAAGACAAATTACTTGCGATTGGGAAATAAAAACCGCATAGCAAGTTAAGTTGTCATTAATAACGAAATATTTTTTTGAAGCGATGAATGACTTGCAATTGGGTTTTAAAAACATGATTGCAAGTTAATTTAACACTTTTTTGCTTGAACGAACACTGAACTCTACATTTTGAAAAAAACTTTCAAATTCAGATGCATATTGTCATCAAACCGTTTGAAATCAGAAGATGAAGTAAATTAGAGTCTTTTAAGATTGTCTATCTAGATTCTAAATATATTTTTTATTTTTATTTTTGAATTGATTTGAATGGTTTTTTCTTTCTCCCATGAAAACTGGTATGTTGTTGAAAACGTCATTTTCAAAAAGTTACATTATTTTCATAGAGCATAACTTTTTTCTAAAATAGATATATGTGTGCTTCTTGCTAATTTAGTTTTGTAACATCCATACGAAGGGCATGCAATTGGTTTGACGAAATTATCATGATTATTGCATATTTTATTAACGTTTGAAGTTGACTAAACTGTAATTTTGACATACCTTGACTACATAGCTTATAACTTGTCATGTATTTGTCCAATTTTTTTTTTATAGAAAGAGAACTTCAATACCTAGGGAATAGATATTTTTTTGAATTTTTTTTCTCTCATTTACTATATTTACATAAGCGTCAAACATAGAGGTACACATATGGTGAAATATCTATATTTAGTAAAACTAAAAATACAAAGTCATAATAAACTTAATATATATTAACATTATAACCATTGGAAATATTTGTATTAGTATTAAATTACTACATAGATAGGTTTGTCAAATGGATTCATTTGATCTTCCAAAAGATAAAGTCGAAGTGACTTTTTGTTAGCATTTTAATAGGTGAAAAGGAGAGTCCATTGTAGGTATGAATGAGAAGTATAGATGTTATTTCAATGTTTTTTTTATCGAAGAGGATTTGAGCTAACCATTTGTAATTAATTCCTTCAAATGGAACCTCTCAAGGCTTAAATCATCATATTTTATTTAAAATGTGTTATTTCAGCAAAACTCAACATGTCTAAAAAAGTGTAACCCACTATTGTGGGGTTACCCAATAACGTTTTCAACAAGAATGTAGTTGGGATTTAGAAACATGATAGCAAGTGTTATTAACTTGCAATGTAACTCAAAAAACATGACCAAAGGATAAGTCAGATTTCGAGATTTATTTTACAAGTAACATGTTTTTAAAAACTCAAAGAAAAGAAAACATACAATCAGGTTTTAAAAACCTCATTACAATTATCATTCTAGGAAAAAAATATCACTTGCATTCAAGATTTAAAAACCGATTGCAAGTAGTATAAGTTATATTTTTCCTTAAGTAAAATGCATGCTTTCAACAGATGATTTATGTTTAATGACTGAAAAACTTTAAAACGAAAAAGATGAAATATTCAAGACACTAAAGGAAGATCAAAAAGATCGAAACAAATAAGAAAAATTAATTACAAGTTCAAGATTTTTGGAAATCAAATACTTGCAATTAGGAAAATAAAATCCAAAATTGCCAAAACAACCAAGAAAAACTTGTCAAAAAACCTGAAAATTGACATCCAAAAGATGAAAAACTTAGGCTGAAGCAAGGCATGACTCATTGCCTTCAATAATTGATCTCAAAATGCCATAGATCTTAGAGAGGAAAACTATAGTTTAAAAAAAAAAATCATAGTGTTGTCTTAATTTTGTAATTTTAAAATTATGGACAACAAAGAGGTCTTCATTTCGTTAGATTTCTAGTGCTTGGAGTCTTCAAATTTGCATATGGGTGAGAATATTTGCATGAACAATTGCTTCTTGACCTTTGCGTTTGATGGAATCAATAAATCATTGATCTTTATCCTAACCCATGAATGAAAAATATTTAGGATCCTTCTTACTAATCTGCTACCACTTTTTTGGAGTCAGTCTTGAAAGTATTTTGCTTCCCATGGTGAAACGACATCACACCAGCCTCATCTTCTTCTTTGTGCTAGTACTTTGTCTTCAAGAAAATATTTCTATGAAGTTGAGTTATGAAGCCCGAAGTGTGATTGAGAGCAGTCACACTAGCATTGCAATTATGGGCTTTGAGAATTTCCAAGGTTGAATGAGGACTTGACACAACATATAAGATGATATAGACTATAACTCGACTAAAACTCAAAAGACGCAAAAAAGAAGGAAAATGAATAAAAAGTGTCCAAAAATGCAAATTTGGAGTTTTCAGACTACATTGCACATGAGGGGACAAGTGTAGTTCATCTTACAATTGTTCATGTAAAAGGAGCATAGAGTTCTGATTACAAGGGAGAGACAAAGATTTTATGTGAAATTGGGGTTTTTGAACCCAACAACACATGATATTGTATATGTATTGCATGTGTAGTTCATTATGCGATTGGAGTAAACATTCTCGATTACATATGCATTTGCAATTACAAATGGTAAACTTGAGTACGAACAGGGTTTTCAGATGCGATTGTGCATAAGACAACATATAACAAAACATGCAGTGGATGTGGAAAAGTATGATTTATACATAAACGACATAAAACCAAAGGTTTTGGATAACACTTCATATAACATTGCATATAACATTAGATGTAGTCGAAATTAAAAACCCCGACTACATATGTAATTGCATTTGCAATTGCAATAGGAATCAAAATCCCCACTATGTGATTTTTAACCATATAGTTGTATGCTTCCGGCCTAGCTGTCGTGTGACTTACGCGGGGTGACTCTTTTCCCTGACCCCTTTTTTGTGAATATTGTACTTTAATATTAATATTAATGAGAAAGGTCTCTATTCATCAAAAAAAATCCCCACTATATAAAAGCAAATATAAATACATTTAAAAACCCCAATTTTACTAAATCGATGTAATATATAACAAAACATGTAGTAATCAAAGAAAAATTACAAATTTTCATTACATATAGAAACATATGTGATTAAGGTTAAAATCCTCAAACGGAATACACATGTTTATAATGTAAAATTTTAATCATAAATAAAAACTCCATTTACAAGAGAAGGTCTTTTGTTCAATTGAAAATATAAATGCAATGAGAGTCCATGGCTTCGATTACACTCTATATACAACTAAAGTATCCGATCAATGCATCGAGACCTGACCATACTGAAAACACAGTGGTCACATATGGGATTAAGAATATCATCTCCTTTCTACAGAATGCAATGAAAATTGTTTCAAAACCCAATATCCCGAATGGAGCGTGCGTGGAGTTACAGGCTTTGAAAACATATTGGAAACTCAAGTTGAATTCCAAAACCTGCATTTCGATCGCATACATAAACTTGAAACATAAAGAAACAAAGCCCTAAATGTAGAGTATGATAAACGATCACCCAAACCGTTTATAGATACGTTGACTAACAAAGATATCTCAAACACAAACAATAACATTTTGCTTAGGGTTTGAAAATAACTCAAAATGGCATTGAAAATGATACAAATCTGAAAGAAAAAAGAGGCATCCTAGTTTGAACTTCAAGAACAAAAACTAGGGCTACCAAACAACAACAAATACTGGATCAAAGATGTTTGGATTTCAATCTCTATTAATACCCACACGCTTGAAATAATAAATGAGATAAAACCTTTAAAAAGAAGCATGAACTGGTTCGACGGTATGTTAACTGGTCGTTTCATTGAGCAGGCTTGGCGGTAGGTTAACTGGTCGTTTCATCGATTGTAGTAGAAACATGTTTTAAACTAGCAGTTGCATTTTTTTTAGAATGAAACGATCAGCCGATAGTTTAGTAGTTGGTGTCTGATTTGTTAGTTACATGGTGCTTATTAATTTGTGGGAAAAACATTTGTCATTTGTTAGCACATGGTTGAGTGCTCATTATTTAAATTTAAATGGGAGTTTTCACTGAGATCAGAAAACATAGTTGCAAATCTATACAAGTGCAACACTTCACAAAACTGAAAACTGGTTCCGCACAGAAATAGGAGAGTAAAAATTATATTAAATTTAATGTAAAAAGAGTATATGTATACTATTCGAATTTCCCAGTACTTTTGTTTCCATCTGAATCAGAATTTGTAATAAGGTCAACTGAGTCTTCATGAGTCTTCATGATTGCCATCAAATGACATAGGTAATTTGCACATTTCAAAATTGGCATGCATCTTTAGGTAATAGTCGTGAAGTTCATGTTTGAATGTGTGGATTTAATATTTCTTGGATGCTTCAAACTTTTGTACCTGCACAAAATAATAACAGTCAGGTGGAGATAAATCTAACAGAGGCCAGTATGAAGGTGGAGGACAACGACCTCAAAAATCAGAGTGGCAAATGTATAAAATAATGACCAACAGTTAAATGAGTAAAGAGGACGAAGTTTGAAGCCTACTAAAGTTAAAAAAAATACATTGATTTTACTAAAGCTGAATACGATATCTAAGTAGAACAGGCAGGCACAGAACGAGTTTGTGTCTTTATAATTTATATTTATTCTCTTCATTACAGTTTGCAGTGTATGTTCATTTGAAAGTGTAATGCTTAGTCGAAGATGATTTTGAGTTTAATTAATCTCCTATTAATACCTTTCATGAACAGGTCGGCTACAAAGAGAAAACCACTTTAGTAGAATTTCACATGCTGGTCTCTCATAAAGAGATTTTCTAAGTACAAATTAATAGCTGTGAAAGAAAAATGCTATCGATCTAATATTATTCTAATGTGCTTTCATAATTGTTAACAGAGAATTCCATTGCTGCCTAAACTGACAATAGGTTATATAAAAGCACAGTAAGCTGACATTAGATATTCATAAGTGATAAGCACATGCTCCTCTTAACTTAAGTTCTTTATGTGCACAAATGAAGGACGTCATGGATTTTTTTCCTATACAGGGGCTGTGAACAAAAGTTGGTTATCGTAACTTTTAAATGGTGGATATATTGAGTAATTTACAGTACTGCTAGGTCATTGTCAAAGCAGGAAAATTATTTAGAAAAACAGCTTCTGATGGAAGCCATGCAATTGTGTTGTCAAAATCCATATAGGAACACAACACTGAGATTCATCCTGATTCAAATGCTAGAGTAATAACAAGAGATCATAATTGATTAAATAATAAACTTAACAAGCATGGAAAGAACATTAAATATGTAGAATATCATTATGAAATAGACTAATAGAATATTAAATAAATTAAGATGATCTGACTGATATGGCTAGAGGCATTTGTACACCACTCAAACTTATAAGGATATGCTCACTGAGGCATTGGTTTAATATTTAAAATATCAAAATTTATAATCCATGACATATGTAATTTCATTAACATATGAATGTGTTACAGTGTCCACAGAACCCAATGGCATAGCACAAGCATGATAGAAGGGACCCAGCAATTAGGATTTCCACTGACTATCCTCAACGAAAACTCAACTTGGTGGGGGGAATAACTGTTGCAAGATCTTTGCATAAGTCAAATAAATATTTGAAATTTAAATTTATTCTTGGGACACTTTTTCACCAAGTTGTGAAAAAGATACATTGGCAATCATTTTGTAGATACCTGCTGACAAAGCTTAAGGGTTAATGCTGTTATAATTCTTTCTTAAAGGCCCTTTCCTCTGGTTGCACTCTAGTAATATTAGTACATTCTGTAGGTGCTAGTGCAGAAGACCTATTTTAGTGTTTTATACATTGTGAATGTGACCTGTGTATCATATCTCTAGTGGTGGTCAGTTTTACAATATCAGCTTTAAAACCTTTGAAACCATTAACCAAGCGAGCATGGCCATTACTTTAGTACGTTATCAGTCCTTTTTATAGGCGAGCATGTTATTTTCCTTTTATCTAGTATATAAAGAAATGTATGGTGTGTTGTATACTGTCTGCTTGATTGGCTGTTGTGGAGAAAATTCTATGGTCACTATTCTTATCGCAACTAAATATTTTGATTGACATTCAAGAAGATTGGGCTGGTTCATCAAGGTTCTCAAAGCTTATCCAGAAGTTTACATGTATTATTTGCACTATTGGAAATTTCTCTCTGTTTAATACTTCTTGGGTGATATTTTAAACAGGTTGGTAAGAGTGCAAAACTTGATAAGTTTGAAATTCCTTCAAAAATCAAGCTACTTCCAGATCCATGGACACCTGAAAGTGGCCTGGTCACAACAGCACTTAAGTTGAAGCGAGAAGCGTAGGCACCACTGCGGAAATAATAAATATAGTTTTGGCTAACTATTCGAAAGAGGACATACATGTAATTTCCCAGCTCTCTTTACTCTACAACGCAGGAGGTTGAAGAGTTCATCTGCGGCACAAATGCTAAGATGGCCAGGAAATAAAGCAATAATAGAAATGAACAAAATTAGAAGAGCAAAACACAACAGCAATTCCTAATGAACGCGAGTAACAGATATAGAAGAGAGCTAAATGAATCACATTGCAAAAGGAGTGCAGGGCAATATATACCTCTCTTTGGCGGTTTGTTGTGAGGCGGTTTGCTACGAGGGGGAAGGACACCGTGGCCATTTGTCAGGGGAAGCTTGTCGCTGGTTGTTGGTCGTCGGTGGAAAGCTGCCTGGTGGCGGGGCTCCCCCACTGTAATCGGTGGATGTGCGGCTGCTGGCTTGCCAAGCTTCTCCGTGGTTGTGCGTTGCCGGTGACCTCCTTGCTGGCGCTGCGGTGCCGGTGTTAGCTGTGGGCGGCATCGGAAAGGTTTTCTTGTCGGCGGGAGCAGGCAGGCAAGAAAGGAGGAGGACAAAGTTTCCGGCGTGTGTGGGGCTGAAAGCCCACACAAATAACGCCTATCGGCTTAAATATGCAATAATATCTGAAATGCCTGGAGTCAGGCCTGGAATTTGACGGTTACCCCTATCTCTTATATGAATTTTTTTTAATGATGGTTTAGATATTTTAATGTTCTTTTTTAACGTTTTAAGAAAATAATTTTCTAGCTTGTCATATATAGTCTAAAAGTGCAAAAATTTTGTAACTTGTCATATATGATCCAAAAGTACAAAAACTATCAATGCAGTCATCAAATTCAGACTTTTTAATATGGCTTTTATATAGTCACATGTAATATAATATGCAATGTAAAGAAAAAAAAAGAAAAAAGGTGATCACTTGAAACATTAAGAGGTTTTAATGCAATTTGCATTACTTGGTGCAAGTAATACTACATGTAAAGCCCCCAAAAGTCCAAATTAACCACTTTGAGGGTAATTAAAAAGCATCACACAATATATTACATGTTTTAAAACATGTAACAAACTTTGTAATAGATCTTAAAAGCTCCAACACAATAAAACTTAAAAGAAATCTATTAAAATAAAATGAAAATGACTAAATTAAAAATAATAAAACTAACCTTTGATGACAAAAAGACTTTAAAATTAAAATATTAGGAAAACCAATGATTAATGCTTAGAAAATGTGCTTAGAGCACATGAAACCATGCTTTTATCAAAATTTTGTAGGGTTGATCATTAATTTCACCAAAATAAAGTTAATGACAACAATGTACAATCAATTAAGACTTTATTTTGATTTTGGGACAAAAAAATGTCAACGCTTAAATAATCCTACCTCCATCCTTCATTATTTTATCATTGTATCCATTAAATACTTGTTGACATCTATTATTATTATATTGTTTATCATTTATTATCTTCATAGTCATTGAGTTAAGTAATTCTTGTTATTTAATTAAAGACAATTAACATTATCCATTAAAATAATAATTTAAATTTTCATTATCCACCTATTATTTGCAAACTATTAAGTTACTTAATATTAAAATCTACCTAATATGCATCACTTATCTATCTAATTAATAATTAAATCCTAAAAATACATTTCATCCAATTAACCACTAATCTCTTTAGTCTTCCCAATTATGCTTATAGTCCTCTCATTAATCAATTCACTTCACTTACCCATTCTCTCAATTAACTATTTCATACAAATAGTCAACTCCTAATTTTTCTATGGATTTAGTTAACTACATGATACAAGTAGCTAATTTCTCAATCAAGTTTGTTATCTTCATCATCAATTTTGTTAACTAATTGATTATATCTTAATTAAAATTTATAATAATTTTAAACTTCCTCATGGTGACCACTTCTCTTCATTAGCTACAATAATCTTGGGTTAGACTTGTTATCCAATATAAAATTTCAACCATTCATTATTTCTCCTTAAAATCTATAAATCAAAATTTGTAGGGTTGATCCTTAATTGAACACCAAAACAAAATTAATGACAACAATGTACAATAAATTAGGACTTTATTTTGATTTTGGGACAAAAAATGTCAACACTTAAATAATCCTACATCTTTCATTATTTTATCATTGTATCCATTAATAATACTTGTTGACATCTATTATTATTATATTGTTCATCATCTATTATCTCCATAATCATTGAGTTAAGTAATTCTATTTATTTAATTAAAAAAAATAACATTATCTATTAAAATAATAAATTAAATTTTCATTATCCACACTGTAAACTATTAAGTTACTTAATATTAAAATCTATCTAATATGCATCACCTATCTATCTAATTAATAATTAAATCCTAAAAATAGATTTCATCCAATTAACCACTAATCTCTTTAGTTTTCTCAATCATGCTTATAGTCCTCTCATTAGTTAATTCACTTCACTTACCCATTCTCTCAATTAACTATTTCATACAAATAGTCAACTCTTAATTTTTCCATGGATTTAGTTAACTTCATGATACAAGTAGCTAACTTCTTAATCAAGTTTGTTATCTTCATCATTAATTTTGTTAACTAGTTATTTATATCTTAATTAAAAATTATAATAATTTTGAACTTCCTCATGGTGACCACTTCTCTTCATTTGCTACACTAGTCTTGGGTTAGACTTGTTATCCAAGATTGAATCTCAACCATTCATTATTTCTCCTAAGAATCCATAAATTAAACATTCCATTTGTACCATCCTAAAAAGTTAGCACTTATAATTAGATGCTCAATTTAGCCCCATTTTAGCATGTATGGATTCCACATTGATTTCATTCTCTCTTTATGAGCTCGTTTGACCTTTAAATTAATATTATAAGTCCTGTGTTAATTCAAACTCACCAAATATTGATGTGGGTCCTTATTTTTAGGTGTTCTCCTTTGTTATTTCTCAAATTCCATCATTTATTAGCCTACATAAGCCCTATGTTACCATTTGGCATCCTTTGTACTTCTTCCTGACATTGAAATTAGTTGTGCCTCTTATTTTGTCATCTTTTCACCTTCCCCGACCCCTAATTTCAATTCTAGCACTTTCTCCTATTTACAAAACACCCAAGGCATTATGTTTCTAGGAACACAACACCTTTGTGTTCCCCCAATATCAACAATCTTTCTTTTATGCAATTTTATTTCATTTTCAAGGATGATTCCTAAATAGGGTTTTGAATAAGGCAAACCCCTTTCCACAACCTTTTCCCCATTTTATGTGTAAGAATAGGTGGTGCAACTGTTGAAACTAATCCAAAAAGTTTAGAACCTATTGAATCGACTTTAAATTCTTCATGCAAAACCACAGGGAACATAGTGAAAATTTGCAAACTATTCTCAAGATCAGAACATCTATTTCATTTTATACCCTACAAAATCACTTCAAATTTAAACTACAAGTTATTACAGTATTTTGGATCCCATTTCAAGTCATTACAAGTGTCTTTTTGTTTTTTGCCAGTCTTTATTTCTTGAATCTTGTCAATTTTGCTTATTTATCCTCCTATTTAGATCATCATATCATTTTCCCTCAAATCCAACTCAATCTAATTCATTATTATGAAGGATTATTGCACTCATTTAGTGCTTAAGTTCTACTTGGTCCTATTGGGTCATTTTCTTTCTGATTGCACATTAGGAAAAGGTGGACAAGCACCTTGTATACCTTGCTTCCCTTTTCTTATTGTAAAATTTATAAAAACCCAACTCATAAAATTTCCATTGTAATTTGGAAGTATAGATCTACTTTATTTACATCTAGTTAGTAGGCATTCCTTTCATTTATTTTCATTAATGAAAAATGAAAAAAAAATCATGAAATTTTCTCATGTTTTCAATTAGATTAGTTTTATAATGCATATGTTTCCTAGAGGTGATAGTGGATTAGCCTCCCTTCTATCACTTTATCCCTCTCCTAAATACCCTCCTATCCATGAGGACATATTTGTGCAAGAATATGTTTAACCCTTCTCTCAATTATCTCTCTCTTTAGGGGGAAGCATTTTAGATTGATGTTAACTCTTCTCTTAATATATTCCTCCCCCATGAGAATACCTTGGTGAAATTGATGATTCCCCTCCTGATACCTTACCTTCCAATGAATTTTCCTTTAGGAATGAATCTTTAGTGAATTATGATTATACCTCTCCTAAAGTTGGCTCTATTTCTACTCTCAATGATCTCCCAATTTGGGATAAAGCACTAGATAATTATGTTGATTATTCTCTCCCTCGTGAAGCAACCTTGATTAAAGAAGATGATATTATCATTGATATTTATTCTACTCCTTGTAGTGATATTTCCTCTAGAGATGATACATTCAGACATGATTTTGACCCTTCTCCTAAGATGTACCTCCTTTATGAGGATATTTTGGAGCAAGTGGAAGATATTATAAACACCTTTCTCAATATCACCTTACATTCATTAAATGGCATCCCTTTTAGAGATGAAGAATTGACAGAAATTCCTAATCCTTATTCTAAAGATTGTCCTACTCATTAGGATACCTTGGAAGAAGAGGATAATATCATTACCACTTTCCTTGATGCTCCCCCTTCTAGAGATAAGACCTTGAAAAAATAAGAACCTAATCAAGTCAATGTTGTCAATGTTTTGGGTAGTAAAAATCCTAAGGTTGTTGTCCATCTTCATCAAGATATGGGCTAAACCTCCAAATAAACCAATTATTGTGGTGAAAGGTTCTCAAAAACCTAATTATCATGTAGTTGCTCACACATATAACAAAAGAAATAATAGACAACCTACCAATTTAGTTGTTCCTCTTTCTCTTTCCACTTCTCAACTTGTGCTTCCTCTTATACCCTATCTCCCTCAAAATCTAGGAAAGGAATATGATTTCATAGAAAAACTATGTGATACTTGTACCAAGATATCCCTTTGGGAGCTTATTCAAACTTCACCTACATATCATGAAGCATTACAACAAGCCTTGAGAAACATGTATGTTCCACCTCGTATGAAAACTAATGTAACTTCTCTATTGGAATGCATGAATGCAACCAATAATACAACTCTAAAATTGTGTTTTCTCAAAATGAGTTACCTTCTAAAGAAATTCAAGATCAACATGATTTGATTATGTTTGTTGTCCTTATCAATGTTAATTTTATTCAAATAACTTTCTTTGATAATGGATTTGGTCTTAATGTGTGTATTCATTTGCTGCATAACATTAAGATGGATACTTCATTGATTAAACTTAATTCTATTTCTATATGTGGCTTTGACAATATTATTTCTAAGCCAACCTTAAGTATTATAACCTTACCCATTAAGGTAGGACTTGTTACTTTACCTACACCTATTCATGTCATTCTTAATAAACTCACTTATAATATTATCTTAGGATGAACACGGTTACATGTCATGCAAGTTGTTTCTTCACCACTTCATCACATAGTAAAGTTCATCTCTAACGATATCATGTATACCCTTGTCACTGGTGAATCAAAAAGTTTCTTACGAATTGAATTTGATTCTCCATCCATTCCTACACCATTTCAACAAAACATGTCTTATCTTTGTAAAGATAATTTCTCTCCTAGGAGTTCCCTTTTAGAAGATGATTGAGGACCATTAGACTTTATGCCATATTTTGTGGGAGAATATGAAGTTTCTAAAGGGCCTAGTGTGTCATTTATCCAACCAGATTCTCAAAACAATTTGAATCATAATCTTCAACATTATTTAGGATGCATACAACATATTGTCAAGACTCGTGAGAAACCTACCTCATACTTGCCTCTTCAAGGGCTTGGTTTCCAACCTCCTCCTTTGTCTACATCCCTTCCCTTATCATCTAACATTTCTTCTATTCCTAGCTTTAACCAAGAAATCATTTTTCCTGACCTTCTTCATGCTAATATGATTACTTGACCTAAATAAAAGAATAAGTATAGTCGAAACCTTGTGAATCTTCCTTTTTGCATGTATCATCGATATAATGACCACTCTACTAACGAATGTCAAGCTTTGTGTTACAAAATTCATAAACTCATTGAGTATGACATCATTCACATAACATGTCACAATGAGTTGATTTTCAATTAAGATTACTTTGAATAATATTTAAGTTCATATTATGTTACTTCGTACAATGTGACATTGTTAGCCTCTTCATTGGGATCTCATTATCATTCATGGTAGTACAATTTCAAGTGTGATCATACTTATTGATAAAAATAATATTTATCTTTCTCCTTGTCTTTGTCTCTACACTTGGTGGGCATAAGGATCCCTTTCCCTTGGGTTATTGGTATTTCCTTATCATGTGATGTATTTTCTTACATATAATTATTTGTTTTGATTTGGGATTTTCTCTTATGCAAGAGATTTGTATCCTTGATCACAACCTATTCTTTGTTTGTAATTGTATGTCCAAATAAACAAATCCCTTACCTTGAGGGCTAAAAAGTGTGTCATCCTTCATCAAGAATCCCTTTACATAGCAATGGGGAGGGTGTAAATTCTTCCCTTTGGCTAGTAGGAGAGAACCAAAGAGTACTAGGTTATTTGCACAACAATTGGGATAAACAGAAGCCTCAAAAAAGTTGGTTTGGATTCTACACAATGAATTAGTTACATTTCTATACATTTACACCAAAAATTAGGTACAATATTTTAAAACTTGTACTTGTTTTGAAAACTTTAAATACTTATATTTGTAAATGAAGTCCTCTTTTAGTGTTGTTTTAAAAACTAATAAAAAAGTTACAAGAAATATAATGGTGCTATTTATTTTTACAGTGGATAATTGATTCTATTTATTGTAATGTTGTGTCTATATTAGTGTACTTTATTGTTTGTAGGAGATGGTTGATGTTTGTACTTTAACAACACGATAAAGCACACTAATGGTTGTTTGTTAGAACAAATCATACAAACAATAAAGTACACTAATATATTGGTGTGCTTAACAAATTTTAGAGGTAAGACAATTAATTTAGTTGAAAGGTAATTTGATAATCACTAATTCATAGATTTGTAACTGTGTTTTAATGATGATTAGAAAATGATTTGGATGTTAGAAACCCTTCTACTACTATTAGGAATCGAAAGATTAAGAATTGCCTCAATCAAATATATATTTTAGACTTGTGTGATTAGGAGATTTAGTCGAGGCGTAGGTGCAAGGAGTTTTATGTTTTGTACGAATTCTAGACTCTTTAAGAGTATTGGCATTCACAAGCTTCATGGTTTTTTGCTTGGATTAACAAGCTTGGTGAATTTAGGTCATACAAATTGGGGTGTATCTAAATTGGAAACTTTGTGAGAAAATTTAATATCTTTTGTCATTCTAGAAGCCATAACTCATAGACCAGTATATGACTTAGAAATGTTTGACATGATTAGAAATATTTGATTTATATAGGAAACAATAAGGATTTATGGTTGCTAAAAAACCCACATTTCTTAGTGCTCATTTTGGCATGATTTGTCAAATATAGTAGAGGTCTTTTCTTAGTTTGCAAGTTTATAATAGTCTTGTTAGTCTTCTAGGAAATTTTTTGAAGGGGTTATGAACCCCCTTAAAATGATAAATTTGATTGTATTCTCCCTTGGCTTTTGAAATGGGGATTTTTGATAGAACTCTGTATATCATAGACATTGTTTTTTATTTGGGACTCTATATATCCCACACACACACTTAAAAATGTGGATTTTCATTTGATTAGTGAGCGTCACCTGCTAAAACTCAAGTTGAGATAGGAACTATGGTAGCTTTATCTGGAATTTGGAGGACTGTGTCCTGATCTTTTGTGAATGGCATTGAGGAGATATATTTGGCAAATTACAATCATTACAATTTAGTTGAATCATTTCTGTGAATCCAAAGTGCAGATTTTGGGCATGGATACCAATTCCTAATGTTTAATTGGCTATTTCCTCTTTTGAGGCTACTTCCCTCTCTCCTTTGTGTCTGACATAGGAAGGAATATTTCTATTAACTCTCTTCCTACAACTTATGAATGTTTCCATTAACCTCTCTCCTTTGAGGTTTCTTGGCTTCTACAACTTAGAAATGTTTACATTATCTCTCTCCTTTCCAGTGGATACCCAACAACTTAAAATCTTCCTTCAGACTAGTCTTCGTCTCTTTTTGGAGCAGAGTTTTTCCCCTGTGGTTTTCTCTATTTCTGCACTTTTTAGAGACTCTCTTTTGTACTTGGGTACTTGATCAAGCCTTTGTTGTCAAGACCCATTTGCTTTCAGTAGTTCTTTCTAGATTTTTAGCTTCTCCCAAAGTTTACATTAAAGGGGGGTGTTAGAGTAATAAGTTATTTTCTTATTAATAAAATCATGTTGATTTAATTATTAAGTCACTTATTATCTCTTTCTACTTAAGCTAAACTTTAGACATATAATAATTAATTGTTTTATTAATTATTATAATG
The DNA here is from genome assembly GCA_027943335.1 of Chamaecyparis obtusa. NCBI lineage: Eukaryota > Viridiplantae > Streptophyta > Pinopsida > Cupressales > Cupressaceae > Chamaecyparis > Chamaecyparis obtusa. The sequence goes on along the minus strand of BSBK01008676.1, from coordinate 905,668 downwards.
CAACCTAGGTTTCTCCACACTTTTTAGAGTTTTGATCTCCTTTTATAAGGATTGATCTATTTTGTAATCTTATTGAACACATTCATTTTAATTGATTGCAACTTTTGTTTTTGCAAATCAAGAATGTCCCCCCTTTCATGGATCCTTGTGTTTAGGCTCCATAGCTTTTGCTTCTCCCTTTCTATGATAGGTGTTTGCATGTAGGTGTTCTTGGGAACCGTGGGTTGTTTTCTCATCAATTCCAACATATTTTTTTTTGAAAAAAATAAATATTAATTTCTTTGTCAAATTATTTATTTGGACTTTGAATTATCATTCACACTATTCATATTAAAAATTTCAATATGATATTTCACAATATATTTTTAGATAGGACTATTAAGTTTTTGTTGTAATTTTGTGACTATTTAAATATGCTACTTTTGTGATTTTGAAAGTGAAATTGATTGGTAGGTTGGTGTGTACATCATATATTATACTTTTTTGTTTAGCTTTTTGATATACGATCTCTAACATGAAAAAAAGATGATATTAAATATTTTATAAGTCATTCTTGAATTATAAAATAAGTTCATTATACAAAATCATATAAACAAACATCCTTTTAAAAATTTATTAAATAAGGCAACATTAAATTGACAATATTAAAATTGATCCTTAATTTTTAATTCTCTACATAGATTTTATAAAAAGATGATGAAAGCAATAGTTTCCTTATCTCAAATGAGGAATATAAACTTCTCTTATTTTAATTATTAATTTCTAGTCAAATGTTTAAGAAAAAATTAAATGTCAATAATATTGATTTATGTGTTTAAGTGTAAAACTATTCTTGTTAACCAAACTCTATTAAGTGTAGATTTTTATATAATTTTTTAAAAGAAAAATTAAATTATATAGTAAAATAGAAAAGTGTTTATTTACTCTTTTTTTATATATTTTATGTTATTATGTGTTAATGTCTTTAATATATTGTATCACTTTTTGGTTTTTTAATGTTAACTAGTGATTAAATGAAACTCTTTTGCCAATAAGAATTTACTATATTATACATTTTGTCATAAATTTAGATTTTGTAAAGTTTAAATGCAATATTTTTAAGTTTATAATTTACAAAAATTATTTCTCTATCATTTCATTGGCTAGATCAAATGAGATCTTATACACGAGAATAATTTAGAAATGTGAAATGTGAACAGTTTTATTTCCACTTTTTTAGCCATATTGCATTATTAATATTATTGATATTTTTATTATGTTTATTATCATAAATTAAATTAAATTTTATTTTTATATAATATAAATATTAAATATATTAATAATATAAATAACAAACTAACACTATTTGTTAGCGTGTAAAATTGTATTCCAAATAAAATTAATCTTATTTTATACTTTACAAAATAATTTAAAATAATTATAATTAAAAATAAAATAACCTATTGCTACAACTATAATTATATAAACCAATATAATTATTAAAATTAATTACAAATTAAATTATATTATTAAAATAATTATAATTAAAAATAAAGTAACCTATTGCTACATCTATAATTATTATCATATAGTTCTATAATTAATTAAAGTATATTTAATAATTATAATACATTTATTAATATTAGAATTACATTTAGATATAAATTAAAATTAATTATAGAACTAAAAGCTACTAGAAGATTTTAATTATTATCATGCATATATAAAAATTCTTATAACTAAAATTATATAATTTATTTTATGGAATAACATCAATTTTAAATGTTCTAGAACAAAGATAATTTAATTTTCAATTTTCAAATTTCAAATTTTCTTACTTTAGATTGTAGATGTGATGACATTCTTATTTTCTAAACTTCAATTTTTAACAACAAAAATCTAAAAATCTAATGATTACACACCACATGCTAGCTAAAAATTTAAGTCGTGTGTCTACATTTATGTATTGAAAGGAAATAACCTAGAACATTTTCACATAACATTGGTTCTTTGAAAGATCATACAAGGGTGTCCTTTCATTAAAATTAGACATTAGTTGCATCCACTATAAAAAATCAACAAATTGACATTCATTTTCATTTTCAAAAGATCATTTATCAAACTTAGTTGATTACAAACATTTATTTATATTTTACATCTATTTGGATTGAACTTAGCTAGCATCAAACACAACACTCAACTCATCAACATTCAACTTATGTAACCAACTGGATCACTTGAACTAGATTGTAGGTGCGATTCAATCTCTAGATTCAATAAGAGTCAAGTTTTTGGTTACAACTTTGAAATAATCAACATGTTTATCAATTCAATTTTCAAATATTTCTTTTAATCTATTTTATTTGAATGAATAAATTTTAATAAGGTACACAAGACTATCAACTTGCAAAACGATTTTAATTCATTATTTATTGTATCAACTATTAAATTTTGAGTGTATTTTATATCACTACATATCAAACTCAATAATTTGAGGAAAAATTTAGAAATATATTAAGCTTTAATCATTCAACTACTTCAGCCAATTTAATAAAAATAAAAATAGAAATAGAAATAGAATGCATGCTAATAGTTTTTGAGAGAATATTTAGGGTCTACAAAGTTGTTAGAAATACATAATTAATAGTCTTTATGGGAATATTCAGAGAACGTATTATTAGTACTTGCCGATAGGCTAGCAAGTACTATTGCATCACGTTTTGCATTTCTTAGATTAAAACCAATTCTTTGCACCAATTATAATTTAATATTTTCTTATTTTGTTAAAAATAACACATATTCTATAGTTAAATGTTAATTTTTTAAATTTATAATTTGTAAAAATTATTTTTTGATGATATGATTGGCTAATACATTTGAGCTCTTATTACTGGAGTGAACCAATTAAAATGTACCACGTTTGTTATTTATTATACATGAAAATCGTGCATTCAAATAATACAATCTAATTTATATATCATCTGATTTTATTTGGTTTATGGTTTACAACTTTTTAGATACCTATTAAGAGATTGATAAGTTTTTCCTTATATTAAAATAATATTTCTATTTTTTTGTATTATAAAATATTGAATTTTTTAGATTTATTTTAATATATATTATATAAATTTAGATTTAATAGAATAACATTATAATATTGTTGAAAAAGAGTTATTTGGACTAAATAATTAATATTAAAACTAATTATAAGTAGAACTATTTTACAATTTAAATTAATTATAAATAATATTTTATAATTATTTATAAAATTAAAAATATTATTAGAACTATAATTATAGTAATTTTATAATTTTTTATAATTAAATAATTACTTTACATATAAATTAAAATTAAAATTAAACTTAGTTATAAATTATTATAATTAAAAATTCACTTTATATATAAATCAAAATTAAAATAAAATTTATTTATAAAACTAAAGACAAGTACTTGGCTACTACGTGGCACTTGTTATATATGTGTAGTCAAACAATATTTCTATCACTAAATTATAGTTTTGGAAAGTTTGCATGTTTAGTATCTTAATTATTTTTGAATAAATAACGAATAATAAACAAACTGCCAACGAAATATCGATTTTTTTGATAGAAGCATATTATTTATTAATTTAAAAAAAAACGAAAAAAAACAGTTTGACATTGTGGGTGTTACAGAACTCGTTGTTGAGTCGATTCATGACGTCAGAGGAAAAGGCAAAGACGAACGCAACCGCAGACGCGTGTTGAAGAAAGAGGCCTTTATTCGGTGTTAACTATATGCATACAAATCGGAATGAGGATGCAGAGCCATTGAGTATCCATATATTTACTGGGTGTCTAACATTTTTTTCACCCTGTGGTTGATCCGGATTATTCCGGAGTAGGTTTTACTTCATCGGCCATGGGCTTTGGATGGCCAGTCCTTATCTGTTTCATATTTAAGCAATCAATCCCTTGTCTTTCCTTGCTATCTATCTGTGTGAGTAGGTAGGTTTAATTGTTCCGTTGAGGTGGGGTCGGTTGGTTTTGGCTTGCTGCTTGCTTAATTCAACACCACTGCAGCGGAAATGTGCTCAATTCATCTTGTACATTATTAGGCAGAGGAGAATATAGATGGAATAGCTGTACAGTTTGCAGGGGAAACAGGATAATAGAATAATATCATGGGGGCTACTCATCAGAAGCAGGATGGGAGATGGAGAAGAGGGTATCGGTATTCTGCAGTATTGATGTTGATTATGCAATTGTTGTTATCATGGCCGTTGGAAGCGCTCAGACCTCTCACAGACACTTCATGGGGAGACCAGGCAAATTCCTCTTTTCCTTACTACCTTTTTCATCAAAGTAATCGACTAAGCTTTAATTATCTCTGCAAAATTGGAAACAGTAATTCAAACTCTGTTAAAGGATAAACTATCCTTGTTTGAAAAAAAACCTCATTATGTGTCATCGACCATTATGATGCGGGCATTGTAAATTGTAATGTGACAGGAGTAGGACACCACTTTGAAAATTATGTTATTACTCAATGATTTGATTGGTAATCTGGTTCTTTTTGACTAAATCCGAATCGGATTCTTCTTTTAAATATTTGATGGACACAGTTGGAGAGAGTACTCTTCGCATCAATGACTTTCTTTGCCAATACAGGGCCCTGTGGGCATCTAAATTTCAGACTAAATTTTTACCTAAATCAGTATTTCATAATTCACACTCAATTTTGTGTAAAGGTGGCAACCAATCACTATTAAAAAATTATTTAAGGGCGAATTGCTATATCGGAAAATGGATATTAAGGAATTGCACAACTTATGTTTCTACTGCTCTTCGAGCAATACACTTAGAACTTAGAAGATATTATAACATACATTGATACAGGACAAAATGGGTCCAGTTCATTCCAATGAAAATTCACATACTACCGCATCTTGAAGATTATTTCATTCACTTCTTTAAATTGAAATTATGGCCATTATTAATACCCGTCTTTAACATAGGCGATTGAGTTGTAGACTGAGGAGCACCAAGCACGAATCTTGTACATTGAAGGCTGATTGACAAAAGGAGCTGCTTTGGTTTTTATCTGTGAGCTGCTTTGGTTTATATTTGTGTTACTGGAAATGAGAATTAGGAAAAAGAAGCATTCCTAATTACCTCAAGACCATTATATTCCATTCAATACTCTTTGACCAACGAGAATCATTTTTTTGGTCACTAAAAACCTATTAAATTGAATAAAATATTCACATTTATTTTTATCATCTGTTGAGCTTCTTTCAATAACAATGTATAAACACCATCTTTCTTCCTTGCTGCTTTATATTCAGGTGCAACTTTTACCTTTTTATTTTGAATTTTCTCATACAACTGTAAGTTTTCTGCAAATTCTGATAATTAGAGTGCTGATGAAGTACTTATGATTTACTGCAACTAACCTTCAGATATTATGGACTGAATATATTCAATCCTTGAGGCTCAAAATAAATTCTGGAAACTGTTATTAATTCTGCAAGTAGATCGCCTAGGGCTGAATGCTAGAAGGAGCAGACTTGTGTGATTTGTGTGCCTTCTATCTACAAACACACCCCTACCTTATACATAACCCAAGGGTCTTGACCTTTCAACAAGGACATCCTTTCCTAGGTCGGCCTTTTCCAAATCATGTCCCTTCCTCAAGAAATTGGCACCCATTCTGTTTGACTAATGGTTAGTGGTTAACTAACCACATTAGTCAATAATAGGTGTAACAAGACCCATAGAAAATTGCCGATTATTTCTAGAAGAAGTATAATGATTCTAAGTCCATATTATAAGGTTATTCATGCACCCGGTTCAGACTGTTCTAATAAATCAGAATATTTATATTGTCAGGTTATCAGGAATTAACACTCCCTCTTAACATGATAATATAAATGAGAGAAACATATCTAGCAACATCAATTAAGATGTCCATGCATAGACATACACCCTGTAGCTGTCTGAAGTTTTCCAAGCATGAAGTATCATTATACAAATGATACTGGGAATCATATTACAAAACTTGTAATACGAATTTATCACTTGAGCTTGTGATAATTGTATTGCATAGAATGCAATACACAGGATAAACTGTGGAGAATTATTAAATTCTTCCTTTATCCAAGTTGTGACTCATGAATACTGACAAGTCCATATCACAACATGATCCTGAATTAAGATCTGCCAGTACACAGGATAAAATCTGGAGAATAATTAAATTCTTCCTTTATCCAAGTTGTGACTCATAGACATAGAAATGTCTACATCACAACGTGATCTTTAACTCATCCAGATCTTTCAGTAGTTCACTACTGTTTAGAACGTTATCTCAGAGATTGTCACCTCATATAATGCCTATTTATTATCATAGAGATCGTCACCTCATTGGATAACAAACACAAATGGTGGAGCCCATAACAGTCAATAGCCTGACAATAATAATTTTAATACAAAATTATTATATTAATAATCAAAGAATACAAATGAATTATAATTCAACCATACCAAGTCCTTTTCTGAAGTGATCTATCTTCACTCGAGAGAGAGGTTTGGTAAGAATATCTGCTGTCTGATCTGTAGTACAAATGTATCTTAACTTGACAGTATTCCTGTCTACCATATCTCTTACATAATGGTAAGGAATTTCAATATGTTTGGATCTGTCATGAAAAACTGGATTCACAGAAAGCTTGATGCAACTCTGATTATCACAATGAATGATAGTGGGATTCATGGGTTCACCAAATAATCCCACAAGTAACTTTCTAAGCCAAACTGCTTCCCGAGAAGCCATTGCAGCTGCAATGTATTCAGCTTCCGTGGAACTCTATGCTACTGATGCCTGCGTTTTGCATATCCATGATATCATCGCTAAGCCTAAACTGAAACAACATCCTGAAGTGCTTTTCCTATCAGTAACACTTCTAGCCCAATCTGAGTCTGTGAATCCATGTAAGTCCAAGTCAACTTTCTCATACTTGAGCCCAAGGTTAAGAGTGCCTTGTAAGTATCTCATAATGTGTTTGACTGCAATCAGGTGAATCTCCTTTGGTTCACACATAAACTGACTTAAGGCATTGACCGCATAGCAAATATCAGGTCTTGTATTTACCAAGACCATGAGAGACCCAATCATCTGTTAATAAAGAGTAGAATCCATGGAGGGTGATTCTGCTTCTGCTTCCTTAAGTTTGTGTAGGTTAGTCTCCATTGGAGAAGACATAGGTTTGCAGTTCCACATTCCAAATCTCTTCAAGATGTCTAATGTATACTTTCCTTGATTAAGTATGACGTTGTCAGAGTTTTGCCATACTTCCAATCCTAGGAAGTAATGAAGGAGTCCTAAATCTTTCATATCAAATTCTCCGATTAGATCTTTCTTGCAGTGATCTATAAGATGATCATCAACTGTTATTAGTAAATCATCAACATATAGTTTCAAAATTATCATATCATCTTTATCTCTTTTATAATAGAGATTTGGATCAGCTTCATTCTTGGAGAATCCTAAACTGGTGAGATACTTATCGATTCTTTCATACCATGCCCTTGGAGCCTGTTTAAGCCCATAGAGAGCTTTCTTGAGCCTGCAAACAAAGACTTTAGGGTTATGAGTTTCAAATCCTTTAGGTTGTTCCAAATATACCTCTTCAGTAATCTTTCCATTCAGAAATACTGTTTTCACATCCATCTGATGTACTTTCCATCCCTTCGATGCTGCAATAGTGTATCTAGCAACTGGAGCAAAAGTTTCTTCATAATCAATTCCTTCCTTCTGAGAGAATCCTTTGGCAGCATGCTTGATTTTAAATATCCACTTAGAAGAAACAACAGATTTTCTCTCAGGCCTTGGAACAATTTCCCAAACATCATTCTTAATAATGGATTGGTATTCTTCTGTCATAGCATCCTTCCAAGCTGTATGTTTAATAGCATCTGAAACATTGGTTGGTTCTGATTTAGATAAATCACTCATGTTTGCAGCATGGCTAAAGAATCTTTTGGGTCTTTTGCTTTCTCTGAAGGTTCCTTCTGGTGCAGAGAAGTCCTGTGCTTCTTCTATAGTCTTAGAGGCCCAAAGTGGTCTTTTCTTAGGATTTTGAGTTTCCTCAAGATTAAGATTTTGAATTTCACCTTCAATTTCTTCAATGTTCTCCCTTTGAAACTCAGGTTCATGATTTTCTTCAGAACTAGGTATATGTGAAGGACCTTCAGAACTCAGGGCTCTTTTGAATGCTAAATCTTCTTCAAATATTACATCCCTACTAAGCTCAATGTTTTTTTGACCAGGTATGTAAACTCTATATGCTTTGGATGTTTCACTGTATCCAACAAAAATACCTCTTTTGCCTGAAGGTTCAAGTTTAGTTCTTTTATCTTTAGGAATATGAATGTAAACAGGACACCCAAATATTCTAAGATGACTTATATTTGGTTTAGAATTAGAGAAGACTTTCTCAGGAGTTTTATCTCCGAGGTGGGAGTGAGGGCATCTGTTTTGAATATAGACAGCAGTACATGTGGCTTCTGCCCAAAGATAGGATCCTAAATTTTGGTCAAGTAGCATAGCTCTTGCAGCTTCCACAATTGTCCTATTCTTTCTTTTTGCTACCCCATTTTGCTGAGGATTGTAAGGAACAATACACTCCCTCTTAATCCCTGCTTCTTTATAAAAATCCTTAAACAAATCTGAAGTATATTCCCCTCCATTATCAGTCCTAAGAGTTTTAATTTTGTGTCCTGATAGATTTTCAGTTAAGGATTTGAATTCTTCAAATCTTTTAAGGATTTCTTCTGATTCTTTATATTTCAAGAAGTAAATCCATGTCTTCCTAGAGAAGTCATCCATAAAGAGTACATAGTACAAAAATCCTTCGAGAGAAGGAACAAACATAGGTCCACATAAATCTGAGTGGACTAATTCTAAAACATTGTTAGTTTTTCTAGTGCTATTTTGAAATGGACTTTTGGTGTTCTTACCTAGTGCACATCCTTTGCATATGCTTGAATGATCTTTGTTCAACTTAGGTAAACCAGTAACCATCTTCTCCATAGTTGACAAGGCTTTGAAGTTTAGGTGCCCTAACCTTCTATGCCATACTTCGTTTATATCTGCAGCTTCATGAACTAAGGCTTGAATAGGTTTTGAACATAGTTCATACAGGTATCCCTTCCTTTGACCAATCAATTTTGATTTCTTAATAGAAGAGTTTTTAGGCCAGGTTATTACCTTTCCATCCATAAATGCTACCTTATATCCATCATCCTCAAGTGCTGTGACAGAAATTAGGTTCCTCTTAATTCCGGGTACATATAGTACTCTTTTGAGGTGTAAGGAGATGCCTGATTTTAGTTTTAAGGTGCAGCTTCCGACTCCTTTGACTGGATGTGCATAACCGTCACCTATGGTAACTTCTTCATCGGTTTCCTCCGTCATTGAATCCAATACTTCTTTATACCCCGTAATGTGTCTGGATGATCCACTATCAATTACCCAAGAGTTGAGTTTGCTAGATACATCATTGGATAGTGCTGAATACAGTACACAATTTTCAGGATCATAGTCTTCTTTTGTCTTAGTTACCTCTGTGAAATTTACTTGCTGTTTCGTATTCTTAGGGCAGTCTGACTTATAATGTCCAAGTTTCTCACATTTGAAGCATCTGACTTTAGATATGTCCCTCTTGAATTTGTTATTGCCTTGAGGGGCCTTCTTCTTCTTAAAGTGTTTCTTCTTTCCTTTGTAGGAATTTGTGTTGAGAACATGAAGTTCTTCATCTCCAGTTTTCGATTTCAGTCTTTTCTTAAGTTGCCTAGATTCTTCTTGATGGCAGTCTCCTTTAAGTCTGTTGAAGTTTGGGAGTTTGTCTCTAGCACTTACTCCTTGTGAGAATGTTTCCCATGAATCCGGTAACCCATCTATAGTAATAAGTGACAGCTCTTTGTCTTCAATTATGGTCCCTATACTTGCAAGTTCATCTCTTAGACTAGCCACCCTTAGGACGTATGAATTCATAGATTCTCCCTTCCTTATTTTTATATGATTTAGTTGCTTTTTTAGTGCAAGGGTTCTAGTTGCATTGTTAACCTCATATGCATTTATTAATGCACTCATCATATTAAATGCTATCTGATGTTTCATTAACATAGGTACTATTTCATTTTTAACTTAATCTAATATGATTTTCATGGCTTTCCTGTTTCCTTTAATCCAGTTAGTTTTATGAGGATTAGCATCAGGTTGCTTGGATTCCTTATCAACAAACTGTATTACATCATTGTCTTCAAGAGCCATCATAATTCTGAATTTCCATGCAACGAAGTGTTCTTTTCCATCAAACCTGTCTTCGGGTCTGATTGCCTTGGCCATTGAAGGTAGAAGGATGTTGCTTAGATATTTTCAAATCTGATTGTCAATTTGCAGAGCCTAGGTTCGACAACTTGGCTCTGATACCATGTAAGTTTTCTGCAAATTCTGATAATTAGAGTGCTGATGAAGTACTTATGATTTACTGCAACTAACCTTCAGATATTATGGACTGAATATATTCGATCCTTGAGGCTGAAAATAAATTCTAGAAACTGTTATTAATTCTGCAAGTAGATCACCTAGGGCTGAATGCTAGAAGGAGCAGACTTGTGTGATTTGTGTGCCTTATATCTACAAACACACCCCTACCTTATACATAACCCAAGGGTCTTGACCTTTCAACAAGGACACCCTTTCCTAGGTCGGCCTTTTCCAAATCATGTCCCTTCCTCAAGAAATCGGTGCCCATTCTGTTTGACTAATGGTTAGTGGTTAACTAACCACATTAGTCAATAATAGGTGTAACAAGACCCATAGAAAATTGCCGATTATTTCTAGAAGAAGTATAATGATTCTAAGTCCATATTATAAGGTTATTCATGCACCCGGTTCAGACTGTTCTGATAAATCAGAATATATATATTGTCAGGTTATCAGGAATTAACAACAACTTCATAGCTTCCTCAATATATATAAAAGGCATTAAGAATAACTTTTCTACACAGGCTTTTGTTACTCTTCCATACATCTGATATTTATTGATCTTTTCAATGATATCTGAGCTTATTGCACTAGGAGGTGCATTGGACGAGGTTGATGGTAAAGCACTAAGGTTGGTGGTAAAACATCGAGTGGTTGCATAGATGTATCCATAATAGATTTGATATATGGACTCTTATGGAGTAAGAGAATCACCTATTCTTCTAGTTTTTCCTTGGCTTCTCTTTCCTTCTCTAACCTTTCAATCAAATTTTGATCTGATATCTGGGCTTTATGAATATCTCCCTCATGTTTAGACATGCCTGGTTCAATTTAGTAATTTACTAATATTGAAATCATTTTCTGCAATATCTTCATTTTTCTCCGCTTTAGGTTCAACAATCTTCACAAATTTGTTACCAAAGGAATCAAACATCAATTGAGAAGTTATATGAACCTTCTTTGGTACAATTTCAAAATCATCTACACAATCCTCCTAGAAAATTTCAATATGAGGTATATGATTATAAGAAGGATACAAGTTATTCTTGACATAACTTTTTTCTATCAAAAAACATTCTGGTTGTCTAAGAATGAATTCTTATATGTATCACTAGTCTTTCCAAATTTTCTGCATCTATGTAAGCCTTACAAGTGTAATAGCTCAGACTTGCACGGAGTGGATATCTTGTATTCTGTTTGTCTTTACACTTTTTGCTAACTGTCACCATTTTTCGACATACTTCAATGAAAATGAAGTAATCACTTACATATCTAGGCAGTTTGTATGGAGCACCATCAAATCCACCAAGCTTGAGATATGTGAATTTAGGGAATTGAATGATAATGCTGCCATATTGTGTACCAATTGAAAAGTTTCAGGTGAAATCTGCATCTCAACTTTTCCTTTAAGTTCCCTCATATTCAGCATGCTAAAGGATTCATTAATTCTTCTGAAAAATGATCAAATATCTATTCCCAACATCTTTCAAGAGCTGTGGATAGTAATCATAGATCTACATGGTGTTATCAAACACTCCACACATTTGTAGACCATTCCAATCCTTCAATTCTTCATGCTTGCAATTGCATAGAACAAAAAAGAGGACATATAGAGATTGTTTTTTCTTTTGGAAATTAATCAATTGATCATGCAAGTGATCACTTATGATTTGTCCCCAGTCAATATATCGTGAATCAGAACCAATTGTAAGAATGCATTGGCACATCCAATTTTCAAAAACAGTGTCTTTGCTTCCAACAACCCTTATCAACAATGTGATTATATCAGATACTCCTACAAAATGTCTTCTGGATAGTCCTTTGGGAATTTGAAGCTTTCTTGTTTAGGGAATCTTTAGCCAATTCTTAGCAATATTGTTTGAACAAGTGTCTATCATCTGAAATAACGGCTACCTATTTCAACATTTATGTTAGCAAAAACATCTTTTGGGGGCAACCTAAGAACAAGCGTACTGTTTGGACCATCAAGCCTGGAAACTATTCCTTAGTCTAACTTCTTTAGTGCCTTCCTGGTAATATTTGATACATGCCATGACTAAGTTTGCACATTGGAGAGCTATTGGACATCTACCAACATGAGCTAGACCACCAGCGAAAGTTGCTTCTTCCAGGGTTGCATAGGGTCTGCTTACATTCTTTCCCAAAAATTCTCCATGTCAATATGTCCAAGGTGACTATCATCAACCTTAGCCAATAATTGCAGATGAGAATGGACTGCTCGCAACCTTGGTATTAATATTTCATTTTGAGAGGCTCTGAAATTATTCAAAGGCAATGGGATAAGGTTTCAAGGAAGTACTGATACATAAAAATGGAAAGAATGCTGGTTATGCGCAGGACAAATTATGGATAATTGCAGCTCATTAAAAGGAGAGGCAGAGTGTAAGGTTTGCAAGCAATTAACAGGAAATGAAACCCTAAATGTTTTTACAATTCAATACTTTAGACAGGTTCAAACTCCTAAGAAAATGAAAAAGCATGGAAGCTTACCTCCAAGTAGAGCAGTAAGTAGAACCAAAGATGAGTGGTAGCAATGGTTCACAACAACAGTTCTCCTCTTTGAAAATGAGGACAAATGCATAAGGGCACTTAGGCTCACTATAGATACATATATATATTTATGTATGTATGTATGTATGTTTGTGTCTAGGTTTGTTGTAAATGCGTGTGAAAACCATGATTGGTTGATGAGAGGTACCTCTCATTTGAATCAAGATTATGAGTCAAAAGAGTTGGGCTTACTGTATTGTGAAGTGTGATTTTTTGTGAAGTGTGATTTTTTACCATGTAACGATTGTGAGTGCTCATATTGTTGTGTTGGTTACGAGTTGTATTTAAGAACTTGTGAATTCTAGGATTAGTTAAAATTATAAGAGAGAAATTTAAGGAAGACTCATTCCTTAAAAAATGTAATCTCCCAAATGGTTTGATATGATGAATACAAGCAATATTATTTTGGTGTGCTGCTCTAAAAATTATCACACCTAAGGTTTGGCTTGTGGACCTTGGATACCTAGGTTAAACCTTAGGTGAACTTGGGCCAGACCTAGAGATCCCATGCAAATTTCTGTGGATCTCCATAATTTTTAATTTTTTTTTGCAAACAAAAAACACTATAGAGTTACCCTAATTTCACCCTAAAGTGCTCACATTTCATTCCTTTTGCCTAAAATCACTCAAACTCTAGTCATTTTATTATAACATTTACCTATTTTTAGTCTGCTATTTTTAGTGTTTCTTAGTTGCTTTATTAATGATCATCTTAAGTTTAGGTTGTTTCTATTTTTGGTGTTGCTATTTTTTAGCGCTAGAGTCTTGTATCTTTATTTAAGGAGCCTTTGCTGCCTCTGTTTAATATATTGGATGACATTGAAATATTTGAACATGATATCAGAGCAGGAGCCGGTCTGGGTATGACTCCCTGACATGAGCGCCCAAGACCATGAAGAACTTTTTTTGATTTTTTCCCAAAAAAAATTGTTGGTGTTTTTCAAAGACATTTTCGAAAGCTATGTGGGTGTTTTTAGGTCATGTGTCTTTGCAAATTTCGAGGGTTTTTATTCTTGTCTTCTGTAGAAATCCATCGAGGGTTTTTTGGCTTTAAAATGTGGGTTTCTTCTGTGTTGCAAATTGCAAATTTCACAAATTGAATCACGTGCCATTTTTATAGGGCATTTTTCTGTTAGTGGGTTCCTTCCTGCGCCCTTTCTGCTCACGTGACCTCAGCTTTGCTTTAGCGCGCGGCTCTGTAAAATCGAAAAGGAAGATATCGCATGCACAAACCCGTTGTTTTTCATCTCTAGCTTGTGTCTTTGGTTGCAAAATATTTCCCGTGATTTCTATCAGAGCTCGCAATTGGTTTGTTGTTACAACGCGTGACTAGAAAAAAAAGCCCCCTCGCGATCTAGTTTTCTTCGTTTTAACTCGCATTTTGTTGAAGAATATGTGGCGTCTCACTCCTTCAATCTTCCATCCGAGTTGTCTTCTAATCGACAGATTTGTTTTTTTTTGCGATTCATTGCTCATGATTTTCCAAACATGACTTGGGCTTTACGATTTTTGCAGATGTGGTTTTTTCCAAAAATCGTTTGTAATTTTTTGGCCAGGGTTTCAAGCATTGTTTCCAGCATTGAGGGTTTCTGCAGTTCGGATTTTCGATTACTCGTGATTAGGCTTTTCTGATTATTTGCCGAAAAAATTATGCGAGGGTTTTTTATAATTTTTCCTTAAAAATTATATAGGTGGGTTTTTATAATTTTTTAACCCTTTAAAAAAAATATTTGATGGGTTTATATTATTTCCTATAAAAATTTATTTGATGGGTTTTCTAATTTTTCACCATAAAAATTAGTGTTTGGTTTTGATTAATTTTTCACCTCAAAAATTGTCTGGCTTTTTTAATGTCTCCTTAAAAATCGTTTTTGGGTTTTTTAATTTGTGAAATTGTTGTTCACATGGGATTTTGTTTGTTGGGTTTTTTATATTTTTTTTCACAAAAAAATTATTCTGGGATTTTATAATTTTTTTCGTAAAAAATTATCTGTTTTGATCTTCAGTTTTTGCATGATTTTGTCCTCAAAAATCATGGGTTCTCGTTTGGAGGGTTTTGTAATATTTTCCACGAAAAATTATGTCGTGTTCTTGTTTTTGGGGTTTTACCATATTTTTCCAAAAAAATGATGCTTTGTAAACTTTAGTTTCATGATTTTGTTGGTTTTTTCCACAAAAATTGTGGTTTCTTGCAGTCTGTTTTGAGTTATAGTGCTCATTTGCAAAAGTTCTTGGTGAATCGTGGTATCTTGTTGTCTGTTTTGGGGAATAGTGCTCATCTGCAAAAGGGTTTGGCGATTTTCCTCAAAATTGTGGTTTCTGTCTCATTTTGGTGTCTCTGGCTACATGGAGTGATACCTTTGTTTCCCAACATTAGGTTGGCAAGTTTTTGGTTATCTTGGTCATTAACATTCTGCAAATCCAGGGAGGGTCTCAGCAGCAGCAGAGTGTTTTGAAGAGAAGGAGCAGCCTTCTTTGCATTTGTGACTAAAAGACCTGCAGATTGTGTCTTTTGTAGGGTAGTACGATGACCATTAAGGGAGGGTATTAGAATATTTACCTATTTTTAGTTTTCTATTTTTAGTGTTTCTAAGCTGCTTTATTAATGGTCATCTTAAGTTTAAGTTGTCTTTATTTTTAGCACTTCAGTCTTGTAATCTTTATTTAAGGAGCCTTTGTCTCCTCTGTTTAATATATCAGATGACATCAAAATATTTGAACACATTTCACAAATAGAAGAGATCAAAGCACTAAGTACCCTCCCAGCTGCCATTTCTTTTGGAAGTATCCATTCAGCCACAGTATTCTTGGAAGGCCCTGTGGGGGAATTTGGCTTGTAATTCTTGCTAATTTCAGTTGACATAAGGAGGCACAGGCCCAATATCCTGGATTTTTTTAACTTTGGATATCTCTGTTGTAAATGTGTGCCATTCTCCTTTGTGTGATTGCTGTTTACACATTTACTTGCTCATTTATCGACAAATGCTAATTTCATGTTCAACACTTTAAAGACAGTTCAATTCAATGCTTGAAGGCTGCAATAAACAATGTTTACAAGATTCAGTGGTACATACATCAGAATTTCAGTCAATATACATGGTAAGATTTATTTCGGAAATTTTGAGTGGAAAATGCCATAATTACAGAACATGGGGTGCACTCAACTTAACAGGAGCCTCAGATCACTAGTAACACTAACTCTTTGTAAGCATGAAAGGCCGTGTTACTCTGAAATAATGAAAAGGGAATCTTACTAAAATCGGGATAGTTTCCAATATGTATCTTTTCAAAATATTAATAAATAGCTTCATAAGGATCCTCTATTTGTCTTTTTAACCTTACAATATATCCATATTGATATCTCTTTCTTTGCGTGCGTGTGTGTTCTTGCATTTAAAATATCATTTTACATGTGTATCTTAATTCATAATGTTTGCCTTTAAGCAGACGTATGTTTTCTTTACAGGTTCAACTTCAGAAGTTAGCTATTTTTTTCTTGTGTAATAGTGAATAGAATAAGTACTGTTAAGGTTTTAGGATCATTGCAAGTGTAATAGCATGATCTAATTGTATGTATTTTCCAAATGCAACAATCTCTTGCATTTATATTGAGAAAGAGCCAAGAAGAGACATGTCCCTTCACGGGACATGTCTATTCATTATTATGTAAGTAATATAATGACAATTATGATTATACACACACACACACACACACATATATAAAATATCTCTTTAGTATTATATTAATTTCTCTAATATTTACATAATAATAATATTTATATATATGTATATATATACATCTTATATATATATATATATCTTCACTAGTATTGACTCATAGTGTTTATCCGACTGAAGCTACAAAACATCAACATGTACCATGTATTTTGTATTTTAGTCCATTACTAGGATTCAACCTAGCATCTAATATTTAATGTTCAAAAGCTATATCATAGAACTTTCCGCATTTATCATAGAAATTTGAAATCCAGCAAACATTTTTTCTATTAAAATAGTTCAAAAAAGATGTTCATAACAGATCTATATCAGCTTGCTGACTGAGTCTTTAAAGCAAAACCAATGAAAACTAACTGATCCTAAACTACTATCAGTGCCATCGGTATATTATAGCATTTTACATTGCCTTTACATTACAAAAAAAGTAACTAGAGAGAATCATAAAGAAAGCATTATCAGCTTGGTCATCAAGAGTCCCATGACCCTATTATGTTGTTTCTGCACTCAGCACGATCCATATCATATGCCCCTAATGGTGGGTCAACAGCAGGAGGGACCATCGCAGCAGCCTCCCAACTCAGGAATAACTGCTTCCTTGCTTGTTGCCTTTTCCTTTTCCACATCAATGCCTTTTTCTTTGATGAACTGGTTCAAAATATCCAACTCTTTCTGGTCCAGCATGTCTTTTTATGTATTGAAATAATGGGCTGATCGAATATCAGATTTGTAGATGATTAGAGCTCCTTCTCACACAAGGATCATAAACCTGCTTTTAAGGATTTCAAGCACTGTTGAAACCTGTGACATAATAGTAAAGTGTGTGAGTTTAATGTTAAACCCAGTAAGTTCTCTTTTCTTGCCTTGAAAAACCTCCTCATTTCTCTGCTTCCAAAGAAACCATACGATCTCAGCTGAAAAAACAAACCAGAACTTATTCAATTTAGCATCAAAATAATCAACAAACCCGGCAAAGACCTCAATCCAAGAGAGACCGGGATGAGCATTCCAGACAATGGGATACCCCAGAAACAGAGACCAAACCACTGAAGAAAACTTGCATTCAAAAAAAATGTGTTCAACAGTCTCAGGCAAATTGCAAAGAGCACATGACAGAGGAGTAACACCCACAGAAGATATGATAGAACCAACAGCAATTTTTTTGAGCAATAATAACCATCTAAAGAAAATTTTTTTTGGTTCAATGGGTTGATGCCAAAGAAAGTCAAGAATAAAATGCCATTTAGAATCCGGCTAGTTTAAGGTCCAGCACTGGTTGATCCACTTAAGAGTAGAAGAGTTTTCCTTCAACATCTCATAAATTGACTTAGTAGAAGCATCCACAAACAATGTACCATCCTGCCTTTTTAATTGTTTCAAGAAGAAGTCACTGTTATAGATTTTACCCAGAAAGAAGCTGCCAACTGCTTTAACAACCAAGGTGTATGTCTTCTTCTGAGATTGTGGGATTCCAAATTTATTCTTTAGTTCCTCCCACGTCCCTAGTCTGTTGTCAATCAGAACATCACTGATTAGAGTAATACCCTTAGCATTCCACTGCTTAGCTAAGCAACTTTGTGTTAAAGCAAGGGGTTTGTCATTCAAATTGATCCCCCACCACAAAGATCTCTCAATAACCGAGAAGGTAGGAGGTCCTCCTACAACACCTTTGGAGCATAACAATCTCCTCACCTAGGTCCATGCTTTCCACAGCGAGGCAAAAATATTCGACCCAAAAACTTTAATGTCGAACTTCCCCAAAATAATATCATAAAGAGAAAGGTCCCTCCACTGTTTACCTTTCTTGATGGAGGATCTCAAGATATTATTTATAATAAGGACTTTCGAGGGCTCATTGCCCTAGAGAGCCTTAAAGATCCATTTGGATGCAAAGACAGCCCCTTGGGCTTTCAAGTCTCTGATTCCCAGTCCCCCAAACCTCTTGGGCAAACAACACCACTCCCACTTGACACAGTGTCTTTTTTGATCCCAAACCATCAGACCATAAAAACTCCCTCATGATCTTGTCCGCTGTATTCACCTGATAGTTTGCAAATAGCCATGATGAAGAGTAATATATGGTATGAGAAGCCAAGACTTTCTGCACCACCTGAACTCTGCCTGCCAGGGTTAAAAGATGAGTTTGCCATTTCTGATCTTTTTTCTCAACTATAGCATATACCCAATTCTACATATCCTTTAAGGATGGTTCAATAGCAAAGGGGATCCCCAAATATCTTATAATGTTGGAGGGACCAGCCCATACCCAACCACGATTAGTGATCCATTGTAGAGCATTTTCTATCTAGCCAAGAACAATTGGTTTGAGTGGCCACCTTGTCATCGGAGGCCAAACTAAAGAATTGTAGCCTATTCAACACATTATCACAATTGTCATCTGAAAGTTCCAGGAATAGAGCAGTGTCATCAACAAATTGGGCATTAATCAATTCATCATGGTTAGGGAGAGTAATTCCTTTTATAGGAGGCCCAAGCTCTGGAGACCCCAAAATGTAAAATAGTGCATCTGCTGCAATCACGAACAATGCCAGAGCAATAAGACATCCTTGTCTGATTGATCTTTTCAAAGGAATTGGATCAGAAAACTCACCATTTACATCAATATCATTAGACCATACAAACTTCCTCATGATCTTGTCCACTTTATTCACCTGATAGTTTGCAAATAGCCATGATGAAGAGTAATATATGGTATGAGAAGCCAAGACTTTTTGCACCACCTGAACTTTGCCTGCCAGGGTTAAAAGACAAGTTTGCCATTAGTGATGTTTTTTCTCAACTATAGTATATACCCAATTCCACATATCTTTTAAGGATGGTTCAATAGAAAAGGGGATCCCCAAATATCTTACAATGTTGGAGGGACCAGTCCATACCCAACCACAATTAGTGATCCATTGTAGAGCATTTTCTATCCAGCCAAGAACAGTTGGTTAATGAGGAGCCACCTTGGCATCAGAGGCCAAACAAAAGCATTGTAGCCTATTCAACACATTATCAAAATTGTCATCTAAAAGTTCCAGGAATAGAGTAGTGTCATCAACAAATTGGGCATTAATCAATTCATCATGGTTAGGGAGAGTAATTCCTTTTATAGGAGGCCCAAGCTCTGGAGACCTCAAAATGTAAAATAGTGCATCTGCTGCAATCACAAACAATGCTGGAAGAATAGGACATCCTTGCCAAATTGATCTTTTCAAAGGAATTGGATCAGAAAACTCACCATTTACATCAATGATACTGGAGGAGTCTTTAAATAATATGGCAATTCATTTGCAGAAATAAGAAGGGAATCCAAAAGCCTGTAACATACCTAAGACAAAAGGCCATTCAATCCTGTCATAGGCCTTTTCAAAGTCTAACAGAATCATTGCAGCATTTTGACCATCAAACATGGCCCAATGTAAAGCTTCCCAGCTTGTGATCAATTTTTCAAGAATGTATCTGCCTTTTATGAACCCAGTCTGTGTAACAAAGATGCTGTGATTTAGTAAACCAAAGATTCTTCTAGCAAGGATTTTTGCAATGACTTTATAAGATAGGTTAAGGAAAGTAATTGGTCTCCAATTTTTAACCTTTGTCCTATCTCCAAATTTTGGCAATAGCTTAATTACCCCTCTATTAATGTCCTCTCCTAGAGAGCCTTGCTCAATGCATCCTCATATAGAGCAAATAATTCCAGGCTGATCCATTCAATATTTTGCTTGTAAAATTATGTCGGGAGTCCATCAAGACGTGGTGATTTCCCATTGGGTAGTGCTCTTATGGCATTTTCAATCTCTTCAATAGTAATATTTTGTTCTAGAACCTTTGCCTCTTCTCTGGACACTTTTTTTTGGATCATGTTCAAACATTTATTCAAAGCTGCTTGATTCCTGCTATCATGCTCTGAAGAGATCAAATTTTTAATCTCCTCCATATCTTTAGTTATACCCCCCTTGGCCTAGATTACATTCATCAATTTTGTTTTTTGCTTGGATCTAATGAGATTTAAAAAGTATTTCATACCCTTATCACCCTCTTTCAACCAATTCATCTTAGCCCTAATTTTCTGGCCTTTGAACTTATAGTTTTGCAACTTCCTAAGTTCCATTTTAGTGATACAGAGGTCCTCTTCTAGTTGTTTATCATTCCGATCAGACTGAACCATCCTTTCAAGAGAGTTAAGTTTTGATTGCAACTGGGACTCCTTGGATCTATCTTTAGCCTGCTTCTCACCAATCAATTGAAACATTTTCTGCCAAACTGAGGTAAGAGAGTCCCATTGTCTCCTAGGACCCAAACCTCTATTACAAAATTTTGACAAGCAAGTGACCATTCTTATAGCATCAGTGGAGTCCTTGTCATTAAGGAGAGAAACATTAAGTTTGAAAGTATTTTTTCTCTTGGGGTTGGAACAAGGAATATCATCATCATCAATCAGGATAGATGCCACAATAGGGGAATGATCAGATATAGAAGTAGGGGAAACATTAATAGGTGAATGCCCATCAGAGGAGTGGAAGATGAAAAGGGACAGGTTAGCATAAAATCTATCGAGTCTACAATAGACTCTTTGTTTACCAGCCTGATTGTTACACCAAGTGTACCAGATATCAGAGAAAGCTCCTTTTTTCCTCTCCAAAGTGTCAATCAAGTTAAGTCTTCGTTTAAATTTGGCCCAAAAAAATTCCTCATTTCCTTTCCAAGAGTGTTTGATACCACCACTTTTATCCTCATCAAATTCTACCATGTTAAAATCTCCAACAAATATCCAATGTACCTTGGGAAGAGATGTAGCCAACCAGTCCAAGAAAGCATCTCTGTCTCTATAGTCATTGGCTGCATAAATGTTGCATATACCCATCAATTTGTCCTTGTATTTAAGTATAACCCAAAAGGCTCTGTGGCATGGGGAAGCCCCAATAGACTCAATTTTATCTGCCCAATTTGGCCCAATAAGGATAGCTATTGCCCCTTTACCTTTCTCATAGTTTGACACAAAGCAAGTAGCCCGATCCCATAAGAATTTCATGATAGTAGAAGCATTGAAGCCAACCACCTTGACTTCTTGAAGACATATAATGTCTTTGTTCTGCAAATTTTTGCACCAATCTCTGACCATGTACTTCCTCCCAGGCTTTTCCAAGCCTCTAACATTCTAGCTAGCAATTTTCATCATCATAAAATTATTTTTGGGAGGGTTTCTGATTCTTGTAGAGCTCGGTGAAACAACTAGGCAAGTCGACATTCTTTTGTTTATTTCCATTACTTGTGGAGTTGGATAGAGATTGTCTATCCATAGTTTTCCTCTTCTTTTTTGAGTTTTTACTAATAACTTCAGTAAACTGAGTATCCCTTGCCTCTTTCATATCAGAGTCTGGCACAAAAGGCACTATTTTCTTAGCATTGCCTCTACACCTGTGGGCTCCATGAGACCAGGTGTGGGATCATTTTGTTCCAGAGGTCTCTGTTTGGATTTCCTTAATGTTTCAGCTTGTTCATTAATAGTTTCCAATGCAATTTGCTGAGCATTTTTCTTAATAGGGGTATCACTATCAACAACAGGAAGATGTGCTGATTGACAACCGACAAGAGAGGTAGGGGGAACATTTTGATTTCCATTAGCAGGGAAAACATTAAAATCCTCCTCAAACAGAGGATTAGCTAATGAAATAAATTTAGCACCAGCATTGTCATGGACTGGCAAATCAACTCCACCACTATCTTTATTTACAACTTCCTCTATATTATTATTCTTTCCCTCACCCATAGTTTCTTTATCCTTTTCATTTTTCACTTTAGGGTTTACCCCAACATTCTTCTTAGAGGCCACATTAAAGTTGCCTTTCTGTAGATTTTTAAGAGATGGACAGTTACATCTTGTATGGCCATTTAATTTACAATGGAAGCATGCGTTGAGATTACCCAACACAACCCATTCCCAGGTAAAAACTTCCTCTTCAATTTTAAGGGAGATTCTTTTCGGAATAGAAATTTTCGGCTCAAGAGCAATTAAAATTCGAGCATTAAGGTGAGGCAGCATGACTCGAGAGTCTTCAACCTGCAATACCGAGCCTAAAGGCTTAAGAATTTGAGGGATAAAAGGCCAAAACTCTGGTTGCAACGCTCTTAGTTCCACCCAATTTGGGGAGGAACAACCACCACTTGTTCCAAATCACCTTTAGGTGACCAGGGAAAGGCACGAAACAAAGAATGCCCAACACTCCAAAAATCCTTTTTAAGTACTCTATGCTGCATATTATGAGTTTTAAAAAATACGACAAACAAGCCTTTTTGAATCATTCGACAGGACCTAACATATATTCCCATCTTTTTACCCCATACATTGGCCAACCAATCATAAAAATACTTCCTAGATGGCAGAGAGTTATTATCCATGGAAACAAAAAAATTTGCAACACTTCTCAAACGAGACTGCTCTGTTCTTATTGCCTTGACCATATCTTCATTGGGAGAGAGAGAGAAAGTGTTTTCAAACCAGGAAAAGAGGACTTACCACCTCCTTCCCCTTCGGGGTCTCGAGTTTCGATGACGCCTCCATCTCTATTTCCATCGGTTCCACTTCCAAGTGATCCTCTGGATTCCATTGCGGTTGTTCCAGAATGATTCCATTGAAGGTGGTTGACGGTGGGCACATTGTAACCGAATTCTCAGACACAACTGCCTTGTATGACGATTTCTCTTTCTCTGAATTATTCGTAATGTTTCCCTCATTCTTATTTTCGGCATTAATACCCACTTCATTCTCTTTGCGGCAGAGTACATTATTAATTGCGGCCATAAAACTCAAGTGAGATCAACCAGGTCTGAGATATAATAGGGCCGAAATCCAAAGGCAAAATATTAAGACAGATAATAAAACCATACATGCGAGCAATGAAACCATGCATAAAAGAAAGATATAAACACAACAAAAAACAAGGCAACACAAGCAAAAAACATGACAAATGACACAATGGCACCAAGGAAGTAGTACGACCCAAGCACCAGCGAAGGAGGAAACGATGCCCAAGGAAGGTGATGTGTCTCTTCTCCTCCCCTTGCTCGTAAATCCAACAAACTTTAACAAAATGTTTATTAATTTTTAAATCACTATTATATTTGTCCACACAAGATTGTAGGGTTTGCAAACTGCATTTAGGGTTTTCTGGGTGGCTGTGGCATCAAGGGTTTTCTAGATCTGCTGGCTATAGTAGCATTGCTGTTGAGGATCATCTAGATCTGCAGGCAGCAGCAGCATTGGCATTGGTTTGTAGATAATTTGAAACTTGGCCATTCACGACAGGGGATGCTGACTATACTCTTGATTATGTCTTCTTCTCAAGAGCCCATTTCTGGCGAATGTGTCAAAACACAGAAACAACAGACATCCTGGGTCATTTATCTTCTTTCATCCATTGGCTGTAAACTTAGTCATTGATAGGGAGTGGCCTTAGTTTGGAGCTTCCATAAAGATGCTAAAGAGGTTTGATGTTTGGTGGTCTGCTAAACTTAGACCTAGGCCAAGAGCACTGCAGATGCTTAATCCTAGAGGGAAAAATTTGGTGATTATGGAGGTATTGTTAAGTGAGATGGTTGAATATATTATTTTGCTAAAACAAAAGATTTTTTTATTCTTCAGACCATGTATTCTGATGTTGTGCACAAAGATGCACATATTATAAGAGAAATCTTTATTTTAAATTTAATATAATATATTCAAATTTTAAATAAAAATAAAAATATATTGTTTATTTATTTTTTTGAATTTTATCAAGGGATGAATTTGTTTTGAACTTTTTGAAAAAAGAGGGGTAAAAATTTATTGAAATAGAAAGAACAGTTCAAAGCAAAAGGGCCTAAAGCCCAAAAGAAGGAAGGGCCAAAAGGGCCCTAGCTAACTCATCCTATCTTCCCTAACAATCTGATCTAAAGCTTGAGCATAATCTGGAGATAGTTGTCCCCAATCATTCACATTCCAGCCATCCAATGTCTCAGAAACCCACTTAGCCAAACAATCAGTAGCCTTATTCCACTTCTAGGGAACATGGCAAAAAGAAACCGACTCCAATGAGTCATTTAACCTAAGAATTTGCTTACCCACCATTGCCAAATGCCAATCAACATCATCCATCCTTTGTCAGTTAAGCATGTCAATCACAACTTGGGAATCAGATTTGTAAAATAATTCTTTGCCATCCAAGAGAACAACCTCTCTCCAAGGCTAGAAGAATAGCCACAACCTCCATTTAGTTATTAGTATGTAAGCCCTTATACATAGAGAAAAGAAAGATCATGTTGCCTCAACTATCCCTACCAACTCCACCAACTCCAGTAGGACCAGGTTTCCCACTAGATGATCCATCTGTATTAACCTTCAGGGTTCCCAACAGAGGGTGAGACCACTTACCATCATGCTGGGCCTTTTTTTTACATGTCTTCCCTTAACCTGCTCCGCGTATGGAAACCATCTCCATGATTCTCACCCACAATATTCAAATTTTGAGCAACTTGCACATCTCTAGGATCACTAGCTATGGATAGGTCACATTTAGCCATGAAAGTTTTCGAAATCATACTATAACTTTCAGCCATAGTTGATTGATCCACTTCCTCTTATCATGGAATATCCTATGATTTCTTTCTAACCATACTTGCCAAATAATAAAACAAGGACCAATCTCCCATGCCATCTGGAGGAAAGAAGTCTTAGCAGGGGGACGACTAAGACAATTCCAAAAATCAATCAAAGAATTGACATGAACACAAGCATGCATCCAAGCTCCCCAACACCAATGCCATATTTTCTGTGTAAGAACACTGGTAAACAAGATGAGAGATGGTCTCTTCATCTTTGTTATAGAGGACACAAATAGATTGCCTTTGGAAGCCTCTCTGTCTTAGGTTCTCCCAAGTAAGACATCTGTTTTGAACCACCAACTACATGAAGAAATTACATTTGGTCCAACCCAGCCTATTCCAAACTTGTTTCCACCAAGGTACATGCTCCTCACCAAAAGTCAATCAATGTAACCCATAATTGCCTAAAGCCATTGTAAACTTGCCCTTTGGATTGGTCTCCCAAGCAAGAACATCAACACCTTTTAGAGAGTTGCACATTCTACCATTTAAAATTTTGGCAAGATCCTCCGTATCTATTACATTACCTCTGGGAGGCCACTCATGTGTCTCTTTCCATCTAGCCACCTTACCTTGTTCCAATCTCAACTAAACATTCAAATTCGCAACCCGTTTCTAGCCAACATCTTGAAAAATTGTACCAATGGCCCGAAGATGGGGGAATTGAGCTAAGATAGGGGGATACCCATCCCAGGAGTCCCAACAAAACAAAGCCTCCACTCCCTTATTACATATCCAAAAAAGCCTTGTTTAACCAACTGGGCCCCCCTCTTCAGAGTGTTCCAAATCATGGAGCCATTACCAGTCAAAAACTATTGAGGCATATCCTTTCCTTCCACTCCCCCTAAATATTTAACATTAAGAATTTTGGCCCAATCCTAGTCATGATTGATGCATCATCTCCAAAAAAGTTTAGCTGGAAGAGCACAACCATTCATACGTGCTTGACGAAGAGACCCAAACCACCCTCCTATTTTGGTCTACAAATAGATCCCATTTAACCAAACTCCATTTCGAAGAGAGTAGATTACCTGTCCATAAGAATTGTTTGGAAAGGGCTAGTAGGGGCAGACTGAACAAAACATCTGTAAATGGGGAGAGCTTGAATCACAAACTTTAGGAGAGTCATTCTGCTTGTAGTTGAAAGCCATCTATTAGTCCAGTGACTAACCTTCTGATGAAGTTTTTCCAAAATGTCCTACCAAAACCCCCTGGCAACGTACTGGTTGAGAGTGGAATTCCAAGAAAAACAAAAGGAAGAGTCCCAATTTGAAACCTTGAAATATTAGCAATCTTGGTCTGTATGGGAGTAGGGGTATTAAAGTAGATAAAAGACTTCCTTTCATTAATTTTCTGTCCTGAAGCTTTCATATAGATATTAAGAACTATTCTAAAGTTGGCTGCTTCATTAATTTTGGTCATTCCCATCAAAGCAATATCATCAACAAATTGCAGATGAGAGGAAGGAGGAAGGCCATGCCTCCATTTCCACCCTTGAATCACACCTTGTCTAACTCTAGACCTGATAATTCTTCCTAGTCCTTTAGCCATTAGAATGAATAAGTATGGGGAGAGGGGGTCCCTCTGGCGAAGGCTTCTTGAACCACCAAAAAGCTTAGTGGGCTCACCATTAATAAGAACAACAAATGAGGAGGAGGTAATACAACTCATTACCCAATTGATCCACTCAGTGCTAAACGTAAATGCAGAAAGAACTTTGTGCAAGAATCTCCATTTGACCCTGTCATAAGCTTTGGCCATATCCAACTTTATGAACATAGCCTTCTCCTTAGATGCTGTAATAGAATGCATAGCTTCAGCTGCAACAATAATCCCATCATAATTTGTCGTCTTATCACAAAACCACCTTGCTTTGCAGAGATTAATTTATCTAACCATGGCTTGATCCTTTCTACAATCTACTTTGTAATTATTTTATAAGACACATTCCACAATGCTATAGGTCTAAAGGAGTCTAAGGAGTTGGCCCTCTCCTTTGGAATAAGAGCAAGAAATGTAGCATTCATGGCCTTGAGCATCTGTTTTCTCTCGAGAGATTCCTGCACAACTTCCAAAAGATCCCACTTAATAATTTCCCAGAATTCCTGATAAAATTCAATAGGAAATCCATTGGGCCCCGGAGCTTTACCCTTCTTCATTCCAAATACAACTGTTTCAACCTCAAAAAGTAGTATGGGCTTAATAAGATCCTCATTCATTTCATTAGTAACTAGGGAGGGAATGCAATCAAGTACCAAACCTTCCTCCAAGCTGGCAGGAGCAGAGTCCTCGGCAAACAAGTTCTCAAAACAATTTATGGCTTCTTGAGAAGTATCCCTCTGGGAATAAAGGAGAGTACCCTCTGAGGAAAGGAGAGAAGTAATGTGACTTCCTTGTGTTCTGTCCTTTACAGTGTTGTGGAAGAACTTTGTATTTCTACCCCCTTCTTGTAGCCAGTCAATCCGAGCCTTTTGTTTCCAATAAATCTCTTCTCGGATCTCCCATTCCTCCAATTCTTTGACTTCAACAACTTCCTCTCTTAGTAGGAAAGTAGTTAAGCCATGATCCTTGATTTGTCTAGTAATGACATCAACTTGCTCTTGAGCCCTTCTTTTATCCAAAAATATGTTACCAAAATGCATCTTGTTCCACCTTTATAACTTATACTTTATGTATTGCAATTGCTTGACAAATGAGTACATAGCAGTTTTGTAAGAAGGCCTTCCCTCACTCCATTGGTTAGTTAGGCATAAGCTCATGGAGAGAGGGCTCTCGAAGCCACATAAGCTGAAACTTAAAAGAAGGATTCTTAACCATAAGAAACCTGGCGGTAGATAACATGATCAGCGAGTGATCAGAACCTTTCCAGTCTAGAATCTCCGAACTAGTAGTCCAACTATCTTCCAACCAGAAGCAAGAGACAAGGAACTTGTCTAGTCTCTCAAGTATAGTCTTTGCTCCACATCTTCTATTATTCCAAGTAAACATCCCATTAGTGAGTTTGACATCAACTACCCTTAGGGACTCAATATTATTCCTCAAACGCTCCACTCAAGAGTCAAGCCTAAAGTTTCCTCCCCTTTTCTCCTCCAAACAAGAGATAGCATTGAAATTTCTTGCCAATATCCAGGGAAGTAAAGGAACAAGAGAACGAACCAGCCTTATATGTGACCAAAAATGAGACCTACCAGATATATCAGTTAGGGCATAGACATTAGTTAGTAGCATATTCTCCCCGGTCTCATAGCTTATGGCCATAGAGAGATAGAAGACCTACTAGAGATCCACCAAAGTGGGGCCAACCTATGCGGATCTCATAGGAAAGCCATACCTCCAGAGTTACCCTAAGCCCCAATGCACTGCCAAATACTTCTAGGCCAAATTTTAGGTGCCTTACTGAGCATACCATCAATAGATAACTTAGTTTCCTGAATGAAGACCACATCAAGAGAGCAAGAACTGATCAACTCTTGAATAACCTTTTGTCTAGGGATGCTATTCAACCCCCTTACATTCCAGGAGAGAATAGTCATTTTTGGGAGGATGTGTAATGTCCCCATTTTGAGCAAGCATTGGAGTTAGTGGATTTAGCCTATCATTGGGTCCTTGGAGGCTAATTTTGGTGATTAGAGGACCCTGTTGTGGGTTTTGGCCCCGTTTTGAGGGACATACTATTTATAGTAAGTCATCATATGGTTCTACTAAGCTCAGATGATTTAGAGGAGTTATATGATGCTTTCAGATTTTATTTCCGGCTTCCGGTTTGGACTCCAAGATTCTTGGAGGGAGCGTCTATTTTTAGTAAGTCACCCCGTTAGGTTCATTCATCATCAGGATCACTCTTGCGCTGTCAGATTTTGATTCTAATGCTTCCTCAATCATTTTCACAAGATGGGTGAATTATGATTATTATTTAATTAAATCGGCTAAGGTTGCCATTTTTATTGGGAATGTATTGTGGGCATCTTAGTGTTATAGCTCGTTGGAACTGGATTGAGAAGTTTTAAATCCTGAGCTCATAAAACAGGGACCCTATGTGTCAGAATATGGTTATTTTAATAAAAGGGTCTTTTTTTCATCATTAAAGAGGAAAGAAATATAATAGTTTATTATATTTCAAATGTGCACATAAAGCAAAGTCTTTTGCAAGTGAAAAGTGTGTGAGAGAAGATATCTTTTATTATAAAAGCAATGCTTGGGGCAAAAGCAATTCATCCATTGATCATTTTATGAAATTGAAAAGTTGGAGAAGTTTTTTCTTGTGGAGAAAATCGAACTTTGAGAAGGATAGCTAGGGTTTGAGTTTGGTCTTCAATTTGGAGAGAACTCATTCAGTTATTTATGCAATTTGAATGGAATGGCCTCATCAAGGAATTGAGAGTGCAGCTTTATTAATGAAATCTAATTCAAGGACTGCCATACTATTATTAAGTAAATCAGAATTGTTTTCAGAGAGCTGTGTTTCAACTTGGGTGGTGTGAGAAGTGAGATAAAGGTTGTGTACAGATTTGGGGGACTGCCGTATCACCCTTGGCATTCTATTGTGTGTAAACATAAGGGTAAATTGGCTGCGTAAGATGCTGACATCTTTCCTTGGCTGCGTTAACATTTTGGAGGGCTGCGTCATTAGTAGAGAAGGTCCGTGGTTAATTCAAGCCTCTCCACTCTTCCTTTCAGCACGTGTAACAATCGGTTGGTGATTGTGTCCTTCAATCGGGAGCTGTGACTTACCAACTAAGGCTGCATATCATTCTATGAAGAGTGGCGTCACATATTGGGAGTAAATTAATTAAGGTGCTGCATTCTATTTGGAATTTGTAATGTTTATAAATAATTTCAGCATTTGATTAAGCTTTGGAACAGAAATTGATTCGCTGCTGTTATTAAGTTATTCAATTCATGTTGGGAAAAATTGTAAAAGGTTATAAACTTCGTGAGACTCAAAAATAATTTGCAAATAAATTAGAAATAATAGCCGGATTGCAATTGAGAGCCAGTTGGCCTCATCACAAGATGGAAAGTGAGAGTCATTGGTCTTCACAGTACCAGATTCTACTAGAGTCTCTCCCACCAACTTAACCTTTGTTTGATCCTTATTCCTACCCGCCTTCAAGACCTCTTCAGGAGCCCCTATTTTCAAAGGCTTTTGTTGAATACCCAGCACATGTGAAGTATCCTTGCTTTTTCTGCCCCCCTGAACAACTTTCTTCACAAGCGGTTCAGAGCAAGCCACACTTGCTCTATCCTGTATTTCAATGCCCTCGCAAGACTCCAGAGCTCCTGCAACTCTCATAGGTGCATCTATATCCATTTGTGCCCCAAATCCATCTTGTTGAGGCCCAACCTAAGTGTCTGTATCTTGGACCTTATCTAGAACTCTTGAGCCCACTAGATCTTGACTGCTTGGCATGTTAGCAATAGCCCCATCAAATGGCTCTAGGTCATCTAGAGCCTCAAACCTATTGAAGACCTCATCAGATTGTCTGTCATGAAATAATCTTTTTTGGCCTCTTCCCTTATTGCGATTTCTAACAGGAATAAAACCTTCCTTGTCCTCCACCATAGGAGCCTTCCCTTTATCTTGCTTGGGTGTAGAGCCAACCTGCCCCCCATTGAGATTCCCTACAATCTTAGATTTTGGGCACATCCATTGCAAATGCCTATACTCATGGCAAGAGCGGTAACAAAAAGGCAGAGTTTCATAGTCAAGCTGTTGGATCCAAGAATTTGGGTCCAATTAAATTTCTATGTAATTTGGTAAAGGCTTACTCAAGTCAATTTCAACACAAGTACGAGCATAAGTGATTACCTTTTTCTCCATCGTCTATTGTGAAGGACCTACTGGCTTGCCAAGTTGTGCAACAATTAAGTTGAAAATGTCCTCTCTCCAAAATTCCAAGGGGAACCACATAAGTCTCACCCAAACTGGAACCCGCGATGGAAGCTCTTCAGTTGGGTTGAAACCAGCATGCCATGGCTTGATGAAGAGACCAATCTGATTATAGAAATAGGGCCCCCCTTCAAAAGCTCATTTCTGTCTTCCATGCTTGTAAAGACCAAAAAATAGCCATTAGCAGCTAACATCACATCCATTTCTCGCTCTGGATTCCATGTCCGTCGATCCCAGGATTCCAAAAAAGGTAGTGATACCTGAATCCCCATAAACTTGCAAATCAGAGCATGATTAGAGAGATAATCAATATCTTCGGAGAAATCACAGTGACAGGCCTGCTATCACTCTTAACCAGACACCCATTAACTTTCGTTGGTATAAAAGCTCCAACCTGAGATGAATGTTCACCCATATCAAAGCTAGTGAAGCCAAAAATTGGATTCTCACATATGCACGAATAAGGACTATTCCTTATCAATATGTCTTTGAATGGAGTGCTAAACCCACCAGCAGATCCCCTTTGGGCAGCCATGCAAGGCTACCACTCAAAAAACGACAGTCACCCACCAGATCTTCAAGCTTGAAGACTAGGCACACAAAAACAACGATAAACTAAAACACACCCTCCAAAAATCAAAAGGGGAAACAAACCCCAGCCGACCACACCAAGTTCGAATCACACCACCTCCCAGAAAACCTTCAACCTCCTCCCCAAACTGCAAACTCTCCACACCACTCCCTCCTTGCAACACCACCCCCCTGGCCTTCTGCGATACCCCCCCACTTGGTATCCGTGGACACTCAACAGAGAAAATTCATGTGGCTAGGGTTTCCCCTAGCCCATGCACGAACAGAGCACAGCATCCATTGTCGCCTACAGTTACCTTCAATTTGTTTTGAACTTGAATGCAGACATGAATCTTGTAATATAGGCTAAAAGGCCTCTGGTTTCATTAATTACCTTTTATATTAATATCAATAAATCAATAGTGAGTATAATTTGCTCTTATATTTTATGATTTCATATTTTTTTGATATTGGGTTTCAATTTAGCATCTGCAATATAATGGTAGGCTACCTGTTTAAAAGGTCTTTGCTTTCTATAAGCACCTTGCATATTAATAAGCTGTTTGTTGTACTTTTATCTTAGGGCTCAAGAAGATTAACAACAATGATTCTCAAAATAAATTAATTTTCTATTTTTCAACTGAAAATTTGTTTTCCTTAAGTATTTAAAGTTTTTCTCTGTTAGGGAGAGTTAGAATGGCAGTAGTCACACAAACTGATTCAAATTCTAATTTATGGCAGCATCTTTTTAGTGACAGAATCGAAAATGCTTTGGGGCCATTTTCAATGTGGAATATATCTGGTACCTACAGAGGTTTGTACTTTCCTGACTCTATCTCTTGAATATAGCAGAAGGCATATGTTTAGGAGACTGTTGTTTCTACTCAAGTTGTGTCTGTTTTATCTTTTAACTGATATTCAGAAATTAAACACTACCAATATCTGTTCAAATCACATGTATGTTGAAGTTTGATGGATATATATTTGTACCAAATTAGGACAAACAGTATTAATTTTGAAAACGTTTTCATATATATCTAGAATCTAGATATATTAGGACCCAAAGCTGGTAAAACATAGAAAGCATTTGTCTTGTTCCTTACAATGATTGTTTCTTCACATATACAATTCATGAACAACTTTTATATTTGTACTTGTATATTATTGTCAAGAAAATTTCATCAATGAAATTTATTAGTGTTAATATCTTATTGGGCAAATGGTTAGAAGCATAAGAAGTTTCTGACAAGATATCAACATTGCATTACTCAATAATTTGGGGCCTGTTAAATTGTATCAGCTCTTGGACGGTATTAAGAGTTGAACTTGGAATCTGCCATTATTGCTATAAATTCTAAAGCTCACTGAAAAGATATTTTGTTATTTTGCTTTACAGAATGGAGAAGCAATATTTTTATTTTATATTTTATATTTTAATGAAAGATCTACTTAGTTGGGCAATAATAAAAACAGTACTCCAATTGCTTGACAGTGGACGGAAATGTATTTTTATTGAAATATTAGTTCAGGCAGCCAGGACTTTATTGAGAAAGTCTCTGTGGCAATTCAGGTTAAGAGTTTTGAAGCATAGCATATTTGCTGTGCTTGGCCAATACATGGTTTTAATAGACATGTGAACAAAGTAGATTAATATGCCCCATTCTAATGCCTATGATCCTATTTATAGCTAACTTTTATATCTTAGTCCCTTTTTGATTTGGATTGGATTATGAAACAAGTGTGTCAAGTAAGGTTGGAAAGTTTTCTAGAGTAGTATACTTGCTACACTTGGCCAATGCATAGTGTCGATCAGTGTTACAAGGCTCAGGCTTACCTTGGACTTGGCAAGCTGATTCTTTGACTCAGACTTAGACTCAGCAAATTGGAAAACTCAAGAATTTCAGATATTTTGAAGGATATAAAACTTTTTTCATGCACCCTTTAATAAATAAACCTTAAAGGCATAATAACCTCATCAAATATAAACTATTTTTTTCACATACATTAGTATACATTGATTATATGAGTATAAACAATTTTAGTTGAAGGAAATAACACATTTAGATATATAAATATTCTCAAATGTATACAAAACTCGTGGAATACAAAATCCATCTCATCAAAATTTCTAGACAAATATCAAAATAAAAGCTAGAATACTATGGCTTAGAGGCACTTGCATCACTCAGCTCTCTAGCCTAGTTGCCTAAGATAGGTCTTGGATGATGATGCAACCATGATATCTACTCGTGTCTAAGTGATACCCACACCGACATCTGAAGTGTTTTCTCGTGCTCTATTCTCCTTTGCCTCTCTATCCACTCGGGCAACCCAATCGAGGTCCTCATCACTCAAGATAGGATCCTTGGCCTCATTGATCCAATCTAATTGTGGATCAACCTCCTCTAGTGTGATGGGTGATAAGTCACTACCGACAATCTATTTGTGATGAAGGCAAAAGATCAAGGAACATAAACTAGATCATTCAACCTCTGAATTGACAGTCTATTGCGCTTCATGGAGTGTATGTGCTCAAACATACTCCAATTGCGATCACAACCTAAAGCATTGCATGGTTGGCTCAGTACTTTAACGACAATCCTCGGAGGATGCGATACCTTAGCACCAAATTTTTCCACCATGCATTTGAGATGAGAAAAAGAAAAAGATCCATTTCATTGTCCAGCTTTTAAGCTACAATTAATAATAATATTATAAAAGGAAAAATTTTGATTTTAAAACTTAAAATATGCCCTTAATAGATTTTTACTTAGCTGCAATGTCAACTGTGCTGCCTTAAATATATTTCGTGCAAAGATTTCTCCTTGTGCAAGTCTAAAGATCTCAATCTCAGTAACTATTTTTGCTCCAATACCAAAATCAAGCATCATCTTGTGTAAAGCCCACTTAGAACCTCTTCACCCACCTTGAAATTAGGGTAGAATTGAAATCCCTGATTGAAGAAATAAGCAGCTGCGTGTAGGGGCTTGTGAAGCTGGAGGTGCCATTTTCTATCAATGATTTCCCAGATAAGCCAATACTTATCCTCAACTCCCACATAAATGGATCTAATGGCCTCCTTGGTCCTATCCATGCCTGTATATATGTCATTAACAACTCGTGGTCAGTACAATCTTTGTGGTCGGTACCCAAAAGCTTTTCTCATAAAAAATCCAATTCCCCATGGTCTTAACATATGATTAGTAAGTCCACTCCATGCTAGTGCATCTCAAAGCTCCCTTTGCTTGAAGCAAGGATTGTATGTGATAAAATTGGTTGCAAACCGGGTTATTGCAGGATGAACCAACTCCTTCCTTGAGAATCACTTCATTAGGTTGAGTACCCACATATGATTGTATATGAAGTTACAGATATTTTTGGCTAGCTCCACACATACTTTGATCCATGGAATCTTGCCAAGATCTTCCAATATGATGTCAAGGCAATGAGCAGCACAAGGAGTCCAATTAAGGATGGGTGTGTATCAATGAGTAGTCTACTGTAATGTCCCCATTTTTTTGCAGGTCATTGATCTGATGGTGCCAGGTCATTATTGTGATCCTCGTGGTCTGGCGAGGTGTTTAGAGGGTTTTTGGTGTGAACTTACTATTTATAGTAAGTCAATGGATAGTTCCGATGAGCTCAGATGAGTTAGAGGAGTTGAATGATGCTCTCGGTTTTCATTTCTGGCTTCTGATTTGGGCTCCAAGAATCTTGGAGAGAGCATCTATTTTTAGTA
Organism: Chamaecyparis obtusa; assembly: GCA_027943335.1. Classification (NCBI taxonomy): domain Eukaryota; kingdom Viridiplantae; phylum Streptophyta; class Pinopsida; order Cupressales; family Cupressaceae; genus Chamaecyparis; species Chamaecyparis obtusa. Next base: position 870,014 of record BSBK01008676.1, on the reverse strand, counting down.
AGTCACCCCGTCAAGTTCATTTATCATCTTTCATCATCTGGATCAATCCTGTGCAGACAGATTTCGATTCGGACGCTTCTTTAGTTGTTTTCGCAAGATGGGTGGTTTATTATTATTATTTAATTAAATTTGCTAAGGTTGCCATTTTTGTTGGTATTATATGCTGGATACCTTAGTGTTATAGCTCGTTGGAACCAAGATGAAAAGTTTTAAATCTTGGGCACAAGAAACAGGGACTTTGCATGTCATAATTTCATGATATGGGTGAAAAGGCCTTTTTTGGAGCCAAATGAATTAATAAATTATATTATTCAATATGTGCCTAAGTATAAAAAGTGTTTTAAGTGAAAAGTGTGTGAGAGAAGACACTTTTGAATTATAAAAGCAATGCTTTGTGAAAGGAAAATCATCCATTGTTGAATTATGATTTTATTGGAGTTTGTGAGAGAGACAACCTGGCTAGGGTTTCGAGGACTGATTCCTCTTCTGACAATTTGAGCCATTACAAATTTATGGTGAATTTTGCAGCTGTATCTGAGATCATAGTCCAGTGCTGAGGAATACTGAATTTCTGAGAAGTGTTTATCTGCAGACAAATGATTACTTTCATAGGGTTTGTTTTCGATTCATGCTGAGGTTGTGGAATTTCTAACTTGGTGAATGTTGAATCTTCTTGTTCTTTTGAGAGTTAATGGCTGGATAAGTATTTAATTCAGAATTCATTAAGACACTACAAGCTGCATTTTCATTTGGGAAGTGCTGCGTTTGGATTCTTGGCAGTCACAGTCAACACGTGAGTGCCATTTTTGGAGCTGCTGCAAATTTGCGTAAGGCTTGGAAGCTACAACAGCCTATCAACAACTCATGTGACCGCCTTATGAAGTCAAATTTCATTTTTGCATTGGTCTACGTCAACCCCAAGACAGTCACGTTTTAATTACATGCTGCCGTGATTGCTGAAAGGTGCCGATATATTTTAAATGTACATTTCCAGAATTTAGATTACCAATTATTTAAGCATTCAAATTCTTGAGTTTTAATTGTAAATGGATTGTCTGAAATTTATGGCAATATATTTGTGAAGAATGTCTAAGTTACATAATCTCTTGTTAAAAATTATGTGGAAGTGTAAAATATTTTTAAGAATTTAATTACCTGGAGCCAAGAGCCAGTCAAGCTCTTTACAGTGGTATCAGAGCATTTTTCCTACCATCCTGTGGGGTCTGGATTCATTTTTATTCAGAAGTTTTTAAAAGTGATCAACACTTCTATTTTCTCTAGCCATGGATAAATACAGGAGATCCAGTTCCGGAAGTTGTCATAGCAGTAAGGGAAATAGAGCGGAATTAAATGCTTTAGTAGAAAGCATGGAGAGACTTAGACTGCATTAGCAGAGATTGGCAGAGAGTTTGTTGGATCTAGTTACATTAGATAGGGCAGCGAAATATATGGTCTCTACCTTTAGAAGGCCGACATCGAGTTTGCAAGGGAGAAGGCTGGAGTTTTCTCCGACAGTAGTTCATGATGTTGATGTTCCTACATCTAGTTCAACGCTTGCTATTCCCATCCGCAGTGGTGGTGATGGATTTATTGCACAGGAGCCGGTGGATGTTTCAGTACCATTGGTTGACAGCAGCGCTCAGCATCACCAGGTTGAGGCTCCTAGAGCAGTCACTACGGATTGTACAGAGGCAGCTGATGTTGCAGTTATCACTGAGTGTTCAGACTCTGTCATGGAGGGAGTTATTATTGGAGATGTTTATGTCAGCTGTAGTAGTGCCGCTCCAATTTAGGAGGCAGTTACTTCATCAGTTGGGACCGAGGCATGTACGGAGTCTCCTAGTGGTGAGGTTGGTGATCTGGGCATTACAGCGGGGTCAGTTGATGATAGTTCGTGTTCTAGCATTATTGGTGCACAGCTTGACGTTGAGTGATGCGTGCAGAGTCAGGCGTCAACAGTTGAGATTTCAGCAGGAGATGTGGGAGCTGATAGTGTAGACACATCTGATGACACTTTTGAGGATGTTGTGAGCTGCATGGGAGATGACACCCCTTGTGAGATGTTGGGTGATGACTGCGAGGAGCATATGAGCTCTGGCAGCTCAGAGATTTATGATAGCAGTCGCAGTATGGGATCAGTACAGTAGACAGTGGTTTCTTCCTATGTTGAGGATGTGTGCATGGAGCTTTCTGGTGATGACACTCAGGATGGGAGTGTTGCAGTTGATTTGGGCAACGTAGTTTCATGCCACTGTATAGTTGATTCACATGACGACATTGAGTCGTGTTTGCAGCCAGAGTTAGTAGAGGAGATGTGGATAGATGATGTGGACACTAGCATTGTAGATATCTTCGATGCTGAGAGCGAGGATGATGAGTGCTATAGTGTTTCTTTGCTTTCTATATTTGACTTTGGGTGTAGATTCAACGTTGTCATATGGTGATGGTGGGCTCCAGGATTCTGTGTTACAGGGACTCATAGATGAGGACAGGGAAGCTTATGAGTGGCAGGAATTTGTTACAGCCAGGGCTTCCACTTTTAGAGACGGGGTTACTTCTTCGGTAACTCATGAGGATGTGTCTCAGGATCTGGATTGTCAGATGGTTGCAGAGGATGAGGTAGCTGGAGATTGTGTTGAGTCAGATTCAGCAGCAGCTTCCTCGGGGTTAGACGAGGATGTGTCCGATGCCTGTACTCAGTTTGTTGATGTGTACTCAGATGAAAGTACACAGAGAGACGGTGATCTTGAGGGGAGTTTGTTGGATATAGCTTCCTCTCATAGTGTAGACAGTGCGTTTGAGGTTGTTTGTAGGAGGCCTGTTGTGCAGAGTCATCATGTGACTAGCCAGTTGTGAGTTGATGAGAGAGATATTACTTCTACTCTCGAGCATTTTGATGCCGCTCATCAGTTGTTGGCTGTTTATGGTTGGGGTGCTCCTATGACAGATGAGGCCAGTGGTGGTTACCTCTCATTGACAGAGATTCATACTTTGCATGAGGCTGTCAAGATTTTGAGACATAACTACTTACAGATGGTAGCCGACCGAGATCACCTGGTGGAGTGGGGGAGTACAACTTATGAGGCACTGATGGACAGAGAGGAGGTGAGTGAGCTTTCCTAGGAGCTCACAGCGACTATTGAGGTTTTAGAGGACACTCAGCGGGCCCTTCAGGAGTCGCAGATCCAGTTAGAGGAGGTGACCGTGGAGTTGGAGCATTTGCGGTCCACACCAGCCCCAGACCCAGTTCGATTGCACATTGAGGTGGTTGGTAGTGAGTTTGCTCTTACGCGTGGTGATGAGGAACATGATGATGTGGTAGACACACATGTTTAGGATATGGGAGCTCTTGGTTCGGATGAGGTAGGAGTACTAGTGGAGTCGAGCTCTCAGGTTGATTTGCTTCCCTTAGTTGGGAGTGAATCTATTTCATCATCTCACATAGCTGATAGCGTGGGACAGTTGGCTGTGCCACATTTTCAAAGGGATCAGCTGTGGATTGCGGGGGAGCAATTTGACGCTTCCACGTATAATTTTTATTGCACCGAGTCATTTATGGAGTATTTACTTGAGAGTTCAGATGTGCAACATGATTCTTATAGTGTCTGAGGGTACTCTCCTCCAAGGCTCTTGTGCTATTCGGAGGTTGGTAGGGAAGATTGTGGAGACTCTATCTACAATGCTTCCCCACAGGGATTTCGAGGTTGGGTTTGTTGAGAGAGTTTCTCAGGGGCCTACCCAGCCTACAGTTATGTGGAGTCAAAGATTGGAGCCATCTCATGACCCCCAATTTGGTAATGATGAGCTATTGACAGAGATTGGGGTTTCCGATCGGCTGTATACAGTGGGGCATGTTCATCATTTGTTTTTTGACCTACAGGTAGAAGATTTCATCTCTCGCAAGGGTAGTTTGGCTCCTAGTCCTTATCATCCATTATGGGATGGGTTCTCGCCATCAGTAGTTGATGGGAGTTTTGGCTGCAAGTCAGTAGCATGTGACTTGCAGAGTTATGGTGACTGCAGAGATTATGCAGTGTGTGGATATCCAGGTCTTGGTACAACTTTGTTTAGGGGTATTCATCACTGTTGTGCAAATGGTCTACACACTTAGTATAGGTTAGTTGGGAGGACAGGGGGAGTTCAGTGTGTATGGGATCTGAGTCTCCCATACATCTTGGTTTTTGATGATCCTGAAGTTCACTTTTTTCGGGATCCGGGTAGAGATAGATTCAGTACAGGATTTGGGTGAGTGGTTGTTTTGGGTCTCTTTACAGAGTTATCCGATTTGTATTTTTGGTGATGTTACAGGAGCCTACAGCTGATGTCAATGGCACAGTATACTCTTTTCTGTGGGATCTAGGTGGATTGTGATGTTTCTTGTTCCGGTGATTGCTTGGGGACAAGCAATCTTGGGGAGGGAGGACTGTAATGTCCCCATTTGTTTGCAGGTCATTGTTCTAATGGTGCCAGGTCATTATTGTGATCCTCGTGGTCTGGCGAGGTGTTTAGAGGGTCTTAGGTGTGAACTTACTATTTATAACAAGTCAATGGATAGTTCCGATGAGCTTAGATGAGTTAGAGGAGTTGAATGATGCTCTTGGTTTTCATTTCTAGCTTCCGGTTTGGGTTCCAAGAATCTTGGAGAGAGCGTCTATTTTTAGTAAGTCACCCCGTCAAGTTCATTTATCATCTTTCATCATCTAGATCAGTCCTGTGTAGACAGATTTCGATTCGGACGCTTCTTTAGTTGTTTTCGCAAGACGGGTGGTTTATTATTATTATTTAATTAAATTTGCTAAGGTTGCCATTTTTGTTGGTATTATATGCTGGATACCTTAGTGTTATAGCTCGTTGGAACCAAGATGAAAAGTTTTAAATCTTGGGCACAAGAAACAGGGACCTTGCGTGTCATAATTTCATGATATGGGTGAAAAGGCCTTTTTTGGAGCCAAATGAATTAATAAATTATATTATTCAATATGTGCCTAAGTATAAAAAGTGTTTTAAGTGAAAAGTGTGTGAGAGAAGACACTTTTGAATTATAAAAGCTATAGTTCAAAATATAGTTATCGGCAACTTATCGCCGAGGGCAAAAAAAAAAATATCGGGATATATCGGAGATAAGGCGGGAACTTATTGGGAACTTAAAAAATGGCTTAAATTTAATTAGAAATGCATTTTTTTTGCAAAATTCAGTAAGGAGATTCATCTAATGAGTTAGTAAATGAGTAAACAAACCAAACAAGCTGATCTAGATATATATAAATGCAAATATGTATCAAAATTGCATCCTCATGTGGAATGCTGACGGCTGGTAGCCATAGTCTGATAGTCTGAACTCTGAAGAAAACTAAAAACAGCAAATTGTCTTTGTAAAACTATAAGCAAATACATATGCCAAGTTGGCAAGTACAATATCAAACAGTAAACTAGTCTACATTTTCCTCTTCTCCTTCCCAGTAGCTCTGCCTCTACTAAAAACTACGGGAGTGGGAGGGGGTCTAGCCCTAGTAGTCCGCTGTAGTTGTGCCACCTCCCTCTGTACAACTGGTTGTGACTGGACATCCACCCTAGATGTAGATGGTGCTGACACTGACAATGACTCATCATCTGTATCCTCCAGCTCCTCACTCTCACTGCTCTCATGATCATCCTCCTGAATGTCATCCAATCCTGCTACGAATCCATCCTCCTCCATAGCCTGCCTCTCCAAATCATAGATGTCATCCTCTGTGAACAATGGAGGCTTCTTCTGTGATGTCCAATCACAGTACGGATCTATGTCATCCTAATCAAGTGGCCTTGCTTCTGGTAACTCTACCTTTCTTATGCGCAACTTAAGGTTATATTGCACATAAACAAGGTCATTTAGGTGTTTCTGTGCTAACTTGTTCCTCTTCTTCGTGTGAATGGCCTCAAATAAACTCCAGTTACGCTCACAACTAGATGAGCTACATGGCTGACATAAGATGCGCAAGGCAAGATTTTGCAGATTTGGGACATTCCCACCCCAATTTCGCCACCAAGCATCTGCAAGATAAATATTAAAGAGTTAGAAAGAAAGGTGAAAACATATTTTAGTAACTTAGTTTTTATCTACTTATCATGCATGTGAAAGACAACAAAAATCCAAATATTGTACCTGGGGTTTGAGTCTTTCTTCCTCTTCTTGCACAGTCTGAGGAGAATAGCTTGCCCGTTGCTTTTTGATACACTTCCATCTCGGCCACAATGAGGTCTCTCAACTCAACCTCAGGTACCATCCTCTGCATGCAATCAATGAAGCCGTCCATGACCTCTCCATTGGGATCCCCGTAGGATGGAGAGAAGCGAAAAGAAGGGTTGAGGAAGTACCCTGCTGCATGAATGGGTTGGTGGAGCTGATTGTTCCACCTCCTATCAATAATTTCCCATATGGGGTCAAATTTTAGGCTGTTCCCCTTGTACATATTTTTTACAGCCTCTTTGGCCCTATCCATGGCCTCATAAAGATACCCCATTGGGGTTTGATCCCCATCTACCAAGCGGAGAACTCTAACCAAGGGCTCTGTCATCTACAATTGAAAAGTAGAAAAAGATTATCATTAATTATAGACTAGAGTTCCAAATTAATAATGAAAGACTTGATTCTTGAATACAAAAAAACTAAATATTCAACTTTTGAAGTTTCAAAGATACCTTCACAATTTCTGTAGCATCTTCAAAAAAGTGGTTGTCAAAGACAATGTATGCAACACTTTGACCATCAGCCTTCTTTGAATAATTTGAGTCTAACCACGGTGGACTCACAAACAATTGCTTCAAAGCATTCAAAGAACCAAGAACACTTTGCAACGTTAAGAAAATCGTTGCAAACCTTGTAGCTGCAGGTCTACCCAACTCCTTCCCATGGGTGAATTTTCTCATCAAAGCGAGAACCCAAGGGTGATTGTAGATATATTTTGTTATCTTTCTTGCATCCTCTACAACCGATTTCACCCAATCCAATTTTCCTATGTCCTCCAAAAGAAGGTCAAGGATGTGCGCTGCACAAGGAGACCAAAAAAGTGTGCTATACTTATCTTGGAGGATCCTGCCCACTGCCACATATGCCGCTGCATTGTCGGTTATTATTTGCACCACATTAGCAACCCCCACCTCCATCACAACTTGCTCTAACATTAGAGCCAAAGTTTCAGCTGTCTTTATTTTGTCTGAGGCATCCAAGGATTTTAGAAAGACCACTTGATCCTTGCAAGAAACTAAAAAATTGATGATGGTATGGTTTCTTCCATCCGTCCATCCATTTGAAAGTATAGAGCAGCCAAATTTTTTCCATTGCAATTTTTTGGTCTTCTACCACTTCATTGGCCCTAGTAATAGCATCTTTGAGCAATCTACAAGAAAAAAATAAAAATAACATTTAAGTACACAACTTTGTTTAAAACAATTACATTCAACAAAAGTAAGTAAATTGTAAAACCATAAAAGTGAACTAACCTCCCACTGAAGTCTGCAGGAGTAGGTGCCTTGTAGCCCTTTCCCGCTACAGTGATTCCTGTCTCAAAATTCAGCCAATAGGGACTTGCTGCAACATTGAAGGGGATATTGTTAAAAAATAAAAAATCAGCACATTGAATGTCAACTTGCTGATGCACATCGCTGTTCCACCCAGTACCCTCTAGTGATGGTTGTGCTCCTGGTGTGTTTCTGGGCACAAAAAAATTGTCTATAGGAGATGAGCGTGGTGCTGGTCTACTAGAACCAGCGGAAGTGGAAGGCGAGGATAAGGTAGATTTGCGGATCCGTGGGCCACGATGAGAGTCCACTATGCCCTCAAGTGCTGCTTCATCTTCTTCAAGGGTGGATGAGATACCTAGTCACAAATCACAACCCACATTATTTCATTATGATTATAAAATAATAAAATTATAAATGATTCTTAAAAATGAGACAGTGTGAAATACCTTGCGAATTAGAAATGGCTGCCCTCATGGCCAATTTTGCCCTTTCCCTTTGCAACTTTTTCTCTTCTTGGGCAGCGAGCAAGGCATTCATCTCTCATTATTTCAGGGGTGGTGGCGTCACAAACCCTTGTGTCATGCTTTGTGATCCCTCCAAGGTGGTATTTCAAACGAGATATGCCTCCACTAACTAGTTTTTCACATTGTATGCATATCGCGGTATTATATTCGGGTCTTTCAAAAGCATATGCCCATGCCTTGTCTCTAGCCCCTTTAGGGCGCGTTCCTACATATTCCGATGGACATGCATCTACTGGGGTACTGGCAGACCCTGCAGCTGAGCCAGTTGTAGAGGAATCCCTATTTGCCATTTTGATGAAGAATCAAACTGCATGTCACATACAAAATGAGGGCACAAATTTAGAAATTTAACAAAGAAATTTAGAAACAAACTAAGTTAGTTTAAAACTTTAAATAAGTTTAAACATAGCTGAAACTTGAAGGAAAAAACCAAAAAACTTGATAGGTTATGAAATTTTTGAGAAAATATGAAGTTTTTGAGAAAACTATGAAAAATTTGCAAAAATTGCTAAAAAATGGTGTTAGATCTTATTCATTACGTTCTAAAACAAGTTAGAGTAGATTGGAAATGATATTAGATAGTTTGTATAAACTTGAATGCATTTAATATGAAAAAAGATGATTTTTGAAAAAAAAGGGAAAGAACTTTGAAAACCTGCTTGTGATTTTGAATTTGCTTGAAAAATCCCTTTGAATCCGCTTCGAATCCACTCCGAATCGATCCAAAATGCGTCAAATGCTGATGTTTCTCCTCCAAAACCCTTCTTACTATATTTTCTCTCCACAAAAAATCACTAGCAGTCGAAATAAAACCAAATTGGGCATTTTTTACTGCTGTCGCGTTTTAACATGCTGTTGCCGCGATAAATGGCAATAAGTTATGCACTTATCGCCGATATATCGCCGATAAGTGCAACTTATCGGCGATAAATTTGGTAGGCGATAAGTATATAAGTTTTATCGCCCTGCCAAACTTATCACGATAAGTTGACTTATTGCCGATAAGTCGGCAATATTTTGATCTATGATAAAAGCAATGCTTTGTGAAAGGAAAATCATCCATTGTTGAATTATGATTTTATTGGAGTTTGTGAGAGAGATAACCTGGCTAGGGTTTCGAGGACTGATTCCTCTTCTGGCAATTTGAGCCATTACAGATTTATGGTGAATTTTGTAGCTGTATCTGAGATCATAGTCCAATGCTGAGGTATACTGGATTTCTGAAAAGTGTTTATCTGCAGACAGATGATTACTTTCATAGGGTTTGTTTTCGATTCATGTTGAGGTTGTGGAATTTCGAACTTGGTGAATGTTGAATCTTCTTGTTCTTTTGAGAGTTAATGGCTGGATAAGTATTTAATTCAGAATTCATTAAGACACTACAAGCTGCGTTTTCATTTGGGAAGTGCTGCGTTTGGATTCTTGGTAGTCACAGTCCACACGTGAGTGCCATTTTTGGAGCTGCTGCAGATTTGCGTAAGGCTTGGAAGCTACAGCAGCCTATCAACAACTCATGTGACCACCTTATGAAGTCAAATTTCATTGCTGCATTGGTCTGTGTCAACCCCAGGACAGTCACGTTTTAATTACATGCTGCCATGATTGCTGAAAGGTGCCAATATATTTTAAATGTACATTTCCAGAATTTAGATTACCAATCATTTAAGCATTCAGATTCTTGAGTTTTAATTGTAAATGGATTGTCTGAAATTTATGGCAATATATTTGTGAAGAATGTTGAAGTTACATAATCTCTTGTTAAAAATCTTGTGGAAGTGTAAAATATTTTTAAGAATTTAATTACGTGGAGCCAAGAGCCAGTCAGGCTCTTTACATCTACCTACAACAACATAATTTGTTGCATTATTTGTAACTACTTGCAGCACATTCTCTTCACCTAGATCAGCTAAGATTCCCTCCAAGGCTTCATGAAGGAATTCAACCATTTTTGATGTTTTTTGGAGCATCAATAGATTTTATGAACACTTCCACCTAAAAGTGAAAAAAACGAATGATTTAATAAAACATAAATTAAAAATCTTAATCACTAAATCGATGCATTTTAGGAAGGACAATCACTTGAGGAAGAAACAAGCAAATTTAGCAATCTTCTATTTCTTCTATTTGTCCAACCATTAATCATGGCAGTGCAAACCTTCTCATATCTCTTGCTGCTCATCTATTGTAGCTTTCAAAGTCAGCCACCTTTTGAGACAAAATGGGGCCCTTTGTCTCTTCATCATTAGGAGCTTTGAACCCTGCCCCTTAAACAGTAATGGCATACACCATGTTTTGCGAGTAAGGTGTAATATTTCTGCCCTATTATTCTTTTTAATTAAAAATACAATGTTATTATTTTTTTGGTGTGATCTTTCACACTAGATAGAAGGCACAGAAGGGGTGGGTTGTTTTTTTGTTGATGAATCATAAGAACAATGAATTGCCATGATAACAAATTCTGAAATAACATAATTAACATGCAATGTTGTAGCAGAATCTTCCAGATTTAGATGCCGAGCAAAATAATGGATTTTTCAACAATACAACAACAATCCAGCTCATTAAAAACCCTTACATATCATACCTAGAAAAAGTTGTTGACTGGGAATCACTGCTGTAATAAAATCAGACCTGCAAACTCCTAGATCTGGGTGCCACACCTTCAATTCTGAGTGCCAATTGTCAATGAAATGATAGAGGGATGTATGCAGCGCCTAACCACCCAATTTGGTCCAATCAAAACCTTCAAAATGTGATTGTATGTCCAATCACATTCTGCAACTCTGCAACTCCTGTTATTGAATTATTTAATTATTCTTTTGAACCCATGTATTGCTTTTAGGATAATAACCTCAGATCTCCTAGACAATATCTCTCGAGTCTCAACAACCTAGAAGATGTCATGAGCTGAGGGGTTTCGTCCTTACTAACCCAGAAGAATGCCTCCAGATAAGCTACAGCCCAAAACTCCAAACCCAAAGAATGATCAAAGGCTTCCAATTCCTTTCAAACAGGGCGCCACCTTCAAACCCAATTTCCCACGCTCAATAATGAAAAAAATATTTTTTTAATTTATTAAAACTCATTATACCTCCCTGGGTTGGTGCCAACTTTCAGCTTTTCTTGTTAATTTATTAATGTCCCTAGGTTGGACATCAACTTCTAGGAATATCCCTTTCAAAACAACTTAATGATCATTGGGACCCACAATAACTTAACTTAATAATATTTAAATAGGTTAAATATTTTAATTTAATTAAAGACCTTATGTTGTTCAAAAATAAAGTCCTGGACCACATAAAATTTAGAATTACGCCCAAAACCAGGTAGAACACCTCCAGAGTTCCTTATTCACTTACCCAGTAGCCTATGGGAACTCAATTGACTAGGCTAATGGTTCACCCTCTTGACTGGTTAGGAAGGTGTAAGAACACCCCCTATTCTAGACCAAGTTTTCGCACTCTACTCGAGATAATTTTATCAAACACTTTGCATACATGACAATGTTTGTTTTGTAGTTAAAGAGATCTCTTCCCAGTTATGCATGAAATGATTGAGCAATAAATAACATTTTCCAAAACACTTAAAGGACAATGTTTCATTAATGATTCCAGTGACAAAAATGCTGATAAATGCGATCAGAATTCCAGAACTAATCTGATTGCAGTTGCTTTGGTTCAATCATTACAAGATACTCATGAAATAGAAAATGGCTGCAAACACAAATAAGATTCAGACCTGACCTTTTCTTTGCGAGTTGCAGCTGTAAAGAAGATACAGCACTTAGAAGCATAAATCAGCAAATAAACTTCATAAGCATAATTCAGTAAATATCATTGTTGTGCTCAGAAATGCAGGACAGCTGCTTCAGTCATCCAAAGATATTCACCCACTATGTCCAACCTTGGAAGTGAGCCTTCATCAACACTCACATTTGATGCAGCAATACAAATTGCAATCAGTCATCAGCCATATAAGATATTTCAATCTCCAATAGCCCTTGAACGCATCCTAGAGCAGTGATAGGATCTTTAGGCTTTTCCAAACTCACTGAGCTCTTTAAAAATGTATAGAATTCTGCAACAACTTTGTCCACTTCAATAAATCTGTCCCAAAGTCTAAGAACTTACTCAGAAATATCTGCTGTAATTAAAAAGGATTTGAGAATGTAAATCCGTAGGGTTAATCCTTCAAAACCCATACCAAGGGTTTAGAAACCCACACTGAACAAGAAGCCACTAAGTCTCCAAAATCCATACCAAAAAGAGGTTCACAACCCTTAAATTATCTAATGCCAAGAGAGGCTATTTGAAACCTGCACTTCCTTCACTAAAGGAAACCACCAAAATATCTCAACTAAAAGCACCTGTGAAACACCTGTATGATATTTCCAACAATCAGCCAGAGTAGATCTTTCACTATTGTAGCCAATCTTCTTCAAAAGGGATTTCATCCTCCAAAAGGCTGAGTTGAACCAACTCTAGAAACCACACAGGGTTTTTTCTTCTCATCAGAGAAAATATAAAAAATAATTTTCTTCAGCATGAGCAAATGAGCTCCAAAATACCTTTTTATAACTTCAAGCTCAACGCCCTAATTAGGGTTGTGCAATCTTGTAAATTTAACTTTATCAACTCCTCATGTCTCCCTATTTTGGTGCCCACTTCTAAAAAACATTTGATTAAATAATATAAAACCTAAAAACTCCCTAGGCACCAATATAAAGTTACTTTATTAAATTTAAATAATGTTAAGTTAAATAAACAGTTTAACTTTAATAATTTAACTATTAGAACAATAATGTAATCTTTCTAATGGTCATTTTTAGTAGGTTTATTTTTATTATTTAGTTTCCTTTTTTGTATTCAATTAAAATGATTGTTATGTTTAGAAACATCGTCTTGTATTTCTCTATTTAAGGAGATTGAATTTCCATTGTTTAATATCGAGATATCAAACTATCAAGTTTTATAACATGGTATCAGAGCCAATCAATGGGGTTTCATAAAATTTGGTGATTTTTTTTACAAAAAATTTCCCAGCCCTTTTCTTGGAATCTTTTCTAGAATTTTTTATCATTTTTTTTAATGAAAAAAATGTCTCGGGAAATCTTGAGGGCTTTTCTGCGACGAGTGTCTTCTTGCCCACGCAACCCTCTTGACCTCCGTTTTGAGCCTTCTTTGCAACATCTGAAAGTTAATTTTGGAACTGTTTTCCTGCAAAGTCAAGGGTTTTACTGGGTGTTGTCTTTTGTAGAGGCAACATTTTTTGGTGGGTGCCATTTCTTCTTGTTGATGCACCATTATTTTGCTCGCATTTTTCAGCAATTGTTTCTACTTGCGTCGTTTTATTAAGCTACGGACCTTTTTTACTTTGTTTTGCGCATCGATCGAAGGGGTTTCTTTTGTAGATGTGAAGTGTTTCTATGAAGCCTGCGCGATCTCTAGTTCGTGTGTGCAAGATCGTGTGCGTTTTTCAAGTTTTTTCTGTGTTTAAAAGGGTCATTTTTCTCTTGCTATTTACAAAGAAGTTAAAGATCAGTAGTTTTTAGGATTCTTTTCATGCTCATGACCTCTAGCGATGAGATTTGGTGTTTTGATGGGTTTTTCATGTTTTTAAACATGTGTTTTCTGGGTTTATCATTTTGTCCCTTAAAAAATTATTGGTGGGTTTTTAATAATTTTTTCTCATTAAAAAAATTCTCGATGGGTTTTAATAATTTTTCCTTAAATTTTTTTGGGAGTTTTATAATTTTTTCCATAAAAAATTATTGTGGGTTTTGTGTATTTTTTGCCTCAAAAATCGTTTTGCACAAGGGTTTTACCATTTTTCCTCAAAAAGGAAATTTTGTATATCATCCGTGTCTTGGGTTTTGACCGATTTTTTCCTTAAAAATCGTGTTTGATTTTTTTGGTTTTATCCTCAAAAATTGTTTTTGGGTTTTGCATGATTTTCCCTAAAAAATTATGGGCTCTCATTTGAAGGGTTTTCTAATTCTTTCCACAAAAAATTATGTTAGGTGATCTTGTTTTAGGGCTTCTAGCGTTTTTTTTTCTGAAAAAACGATGCTTTGTAAACTTTAGTTTTGGGGTTTGGCGATTTTTTCCACAAAAGTCATGGTTTCTTGTAGCTATTCTGGATTGCACCTAGAGTTGCTAGGGCAACGGTTTGCATAAGGGTTTGCTAATTTTTCCTCAAAATCTTGGTTTCAGGTTTCAACAACTGATGTCAGAGGGATAGCTTTGTTACCCAACATTAGGTTGGATGGATTCTGGTACTCTTGGTCATTTCCAAAAGTTTTGCAGATTTAGGGAGGGCCTTAATAGTAGGTCCATGTCATAGAGTCTTCTGAAGAGAAGGGGGTAGGCTTCTATGCTTTTTCTGTAGTTAGTACGATGACAATTAAGGGAGGGTATTAGAATAATAATGTAATGTTTCTAATGGTCATCTTTAGTAGGTTTAGTTTTATTAGTTAGTTTCCTTTTTTGTATTAAGTTAACGATTGTTTCTATTAGAAATATTGTCTTGTGTTTCTACTATTTAAGGAGATCAAATCTCTATTGTTTAATATCAAAATATCAAACTATCAAGATTTATAACATTAATGTTCTTGAAATAATACCTCAAACATCGTAAGTCATCAAAATATCATTATCAATGTAATCGCCAACTGTCCCAAAATATTACGTTGTTTAAACCAATTGAAGTTGTTAGAAGATAATTGATGCCAACACGAGTTCATACTATAAATAGCAGTGTTCTATGAGGACCATGAGTCGTCAAGATCATTAATGTAATCACCAACTATCCCAAACTAGTAAACATTACCAGAACCAACTAAATTTGTAAGGTGACAATTGATGCAGACACAAGCTCATACTATAAATAGCAGTGTCATTTGAGGACCAAAGAAGACAAACCCAAGAAATCCAAAAAGGTAAGTGCCATGCAAGAACTTACTATAATAGTAGTGTTCTCCATTGACCAAAGAGAACAAACCTAGAAAAAGCCAAAAAGATTAGCGCCATGCAATAACTTACTATTAATAGTAGTGTTCTCTAGTGACCAAAGAGAAAAACTCAAATTAACCCATAGGATTAGCACCGTGCAAACAAATACTATTAATAGGAGTGTCCTCTAGGGACCAAAGAGAAAATACCTAGAAAAACCCAGTAAAATTAGCATCATGCAAGCACTTACTATAAATAGCAATTGCCATTGAAACCCATTGAAACTGGGAATTGAATTTATGAAGAAAATAAGAACACTCCTTGCAAAACTAGAAATCTCTAGGAAAATCTGAAAATTGACCAACCTTAGTAGAATAGGAAGACGTACCAATGGGGACATTATAGTTTTCCCTACCCATAATTGCTTGTCCTCAAGCAATTTTATCTCTAGATGCTGTAAAATTTGTTCTCTCTCCCACGTTGCATACTCTACTAAAAATCCTTCCATTTGATCAAATACTTTGGGAAGACCCATTTCCAAAGAACTTGCTCTTTCAAGTCAATAATAGACTCAGGTATCAAGATCAACTTCGCTTACTCATCCAATGGTGGTAACACAACCAACAACACCAAATTGTGTCCAAGTGCCTTCTTGAGCCTAGATACATGGAAAACATTGTGTACCTAGCTATTAGTTGGGAGCTCAAGCTTGTAGGAAACCTTCTTAACCCTCTTGATATCTCTGAATGGTCCATAAAATTTGGGCTTGAACTTCTCTGCTCCACTCTTCTTGAAAGTAGATTTTTTGTATGGCCACAATCCTAAATATGCCATGTCTCCAACTTCAAAATGGTGCTCTATCCTCTATTGATTAGTATACAACATAGAAATGAGACTTGGACTTGGTAAGGCTGACCTGACTCTAGACTCGGCAAAAACTCGGCAAGACTCGGCAAAAACTTGGCAAAATACTAGTTTCTCGTGAGTCTCACCTAGAGTGAGTTCCTAGAGAGTCTCGAGCCCCTGAGTATTGGTTTGGGTCACTCGACTTGGGACTCATGAGGACTCAAAGAGTCTTGGAATTATGGTATACAACTTCCGCTGATTTTGTTCTTGTTGCAGGTTCTCCTTCAATGTTTTCATGATGTCTCGAGTCTCCTATAAGAAGTTTTTTGCCTTGGGCACTTTGTTGTCCCCAAAAAGAAGATCCACGAAGTTGGGAGCCTCATAACCATACAAAGCCATTAAGGGTGTCATTCTGATAGACATGTGGTAGGTGGTATTGTAAGGATTTTCACTTAAGAGTAGCCACTTTATCCAAGCTCCCTGTTGTTTAGAAACATAGTTCCTAAGGTATCCTTCCACTCATTATTAACTATTTCCTTTTGTCTATCTGTCTGTTGGTGGTCGCTCATACTATGAGTGAGCTTAGTCCCACTCAACTTGAAGAGCTCCTCCCAAAAGATACTCAAAAACTTTCTTTTCCTAATGTTTTTTGGCAGCCCCATGTAGTCTGAAAATCCCTCTGGAAATCAAATCAGCCATGTGTGTGGCTGTATACGTAGCCAAGATAGTGAAAAGTGAGCAAATTTAGTCAATCAGTCTACCACAACATAAATACTATCTTTGCCTTGAACCTTAGGTAGCTCTGTAATGAAATCCATCAAAATGCACTTTTATTTCTGATTAGGAATGGGCAATGGCAGAAGTAGACCAGTTGGAAATGTATGCTCATTCTTATTTTTTTGGCAGACTGGGCACTCTCTAACCTGCTTAAGGACTTTAGTCTTAAGTCCTTTGTAAGAGAATCTCTCACGAATCTGCCTATAGGTCTTAATGAAACTTGGGCGGCCAACCATGGGTGTATCTTGAAAAGTCCTCAAATTCTTCACCTTAAACTGTGAAGAACGCACCAAATAAATCCTATCCTTATACATGATCAACTCATTCACCATTGTATACCTATCATCATGTGTTGTGTCCTCTATAATCACCTACTGCCCGTGGATCTTTGGCATATTCAGCTGCAATTAATTCTCTCCAATCAGCAGAAATCTCCATGAGAGAACATATATGAGGGCTCCTAGAAAGTACATAAGCAATTTTATTCTTCCCCTTGACACAAACAATGTTAAAGTCATATGCTTGCAACCTACTGACCCACTTTTGCTGCCTATCATTGAGATCTTTTTGATTCATGAAGTATTTAATACTTTGTGGTCCATCTTGATGATAAATTTTGTGAGTGCAAGCAATTTTATACCTGTCATCTACCATCACCTTAAAGTTTAAACCCTTCTTGTTCTTTTGTTTGCAGCCCTCTTCTGGCCACTACCATGAAATTATGTGTTGCTCTTGTTTCAATTAAAGTAACCACTCGCTGCCCCTGTATAACAGCTCTCACCTTGAAAGTAGTAGCCTTTTGTGCACTGGAAATTTAGGCAAGGGTTCTATCTTCCTTGGGATCTTTTTCTGCAGTGTTTTCCTCTTCGCCACTCCCTAAATCAGCTGACTGATCTGAATTGTCTGATGTTAATTCATCAGCAGAAAAATACTCTAATTGTTTTGCTTTAGGTTTCATGCTGCATTTATGTGGAGGATCCCATGGTTGCCTACAATGAAAACACAATTTCCTCTTCCCGAGATCATTCAGTTTTTTGCTGTCCAACCTCTTTGAATCACTTTTTGGCTGATGTGACTCCTTTTGTCTTTGTCCTTTTGTAGAAAATCCTTGGACTGAAATTTGCTCCCGGAGGTGGTAGTCCACATATCTCTAGCTTTTTTAAGTGCTTCCCATAGGCTGGGAGGATTGAATGCCTTAATCCATTCCCTCAGAGGTTCAGTAACCCATCTATAAACAGTATAACAAGTCTCTTCTCATAAATTTCTGTCACCAAGACGTATAATCACTGAAAATCAGCAACATGTGCATCTACTAAGTCCCATTGTTTTAGTTGCGTCAATTCCTTAAAATGTAGCTCTATATCCTTCCTCTCAAATTTCTCAATTAATTTCTCAATGAACATTGCATAGAATGTGATCTCCGCATGACCCATGGTGATCATACCATGATGCCACCATTCATGAACAACCACATCCAAGTGCAAAACAACATATTTTATAAGGTTAAGATCAAAGTAAGTGTCCACTTTTTGGACCCATACTCTCCTGAAGTCTTACCAGATCCATCAAAATAGGGTAGCTAAGTTTCCCAACCTTTGTGTGCAAGTCATTATGTTGTTCCATATTACCCCTATTGGGCATATGCCTCATTCTAAGATCCATATAATCTTGTACGGATATATCACGCTGAAAATTTGGACCTGCAACAATCCAATCTTGTCTAAGCTCCTCTTGTAAATCAACCAATGTAAGATCATTCCTTTCTGGAGGTACCAGTCTTGGTGTAAAGACAGGCATAAGAGGTCTAGCTAAAGGTGCTTGGTGGGGCCGATTTACAGCTTTGGGTTGATCCTCTTCATCTCTCTGCTCATTAATTCCCTGATTGTTGACCCCTATCTAGGCTACTACGTCAGCCAACTGTGCAATATGCTAATTCATATCACTGCTTCATCTTGTTGGTCTAAAAGAACACCTTGGACTCCATTAACATAAACATTTACTTTGTGACTAATTTTTTAATAGAAAAGTTTCCCAACCTTCATGCACAAGTCATTATGTTGTTCCCTATTATCCCTGTTGGGCATATGCCTCATTCTAAGATCCATATAATCTTGTAGGGATATATCACGCTGAAAATTTGGACCTGCACCAATCCAATCTTGTCTAAGCTCCTCTTGTAAATCAACCAATGTAAGATCATTCCCTGCTGGAGGTACCACTCTGGGTTGAAAGATGGGCATAAGAGGTCTAGCTAAAGCTGCTTGATGGGGCTGATTTGCAGCTTTGGGTTGATCCTCTTCATCTCTCTGCTTATTAATTCCCTGATTGTTGACCCCTATCTAGGCTACTGCATCAATCAACTGTGCAATATGCTGATTCATAGCATTGCTTCATCTTGTTGGTCTAAAATAACACCTTGGACTCCATTAACATAAACCTTCACTTTGTGACTATTTTTTTTTAATAGAATGGAAGTCAATTGAATTTCTACTGGGATTTGCATTATCTGACACATTTATGGAGAATCGTATGTCATTTTTGACATCTTCATTTCCATTGTTTGAGGTGGAATTGAGCATGCATTTGAAGATCATTCAATTTCTTCTGTGGCTTGATCTATGCACTTTTTTTTTCATGCTAATTGATTAGTGGCAATTGTACAAATCATGCCTTTAGATTTGTTTCTAAGAACTTTATTTCTTAATAACATTTTTCTTAAAATTGGGTGAACACTTTATCTGATTCTAACTGCTACTTCATTTAGTTATATGCCGATCTATGGCTGCTTTGTCATTGACACTAATAAATTGTCACTTTAGATACAAATGCATTGTCCTTGATGAATCTCATGTAATGATTAGTAAATAACTAAATTAACCTTTGTTTGATACAACCTTGAAAGAAAGACATGCCCAAGTTTTAACATCCTTTCAAGGTACATGCTTGAATGATTCTTGAATAAATTAGTTGGATCCATTTTTTGTTTCGTTGTTCTTGTATTCTCCTTTTGATTGTGAGTCTATAAAGATTCTAGGAAGGTATTTGGTGAAATATCATAAGGTTTGCTCCCTCTTTAAAAAATGGCTACATGCCTAGGATCATTGATTCTGGGCAGTTTGAGCTAATATTGCCGCTTATTAACAACTTGGAAACATCTTTGAGATATTTTGAAGTGTGGAATTCTAACCAGGGAATTTGTGGGTCTATTAGCTGGGTTTTAAGTTTCCTTATAAAGAAGGCACTCTTTCTTGCAGCAATGGAATTGCTAATATTGTACATGGTATATTTTACTTTTTACTCTTTAGTAAACTGGAGTTTTGTGCCTTCAATATAAATTTCCATGCACAATTATTTTATTACAATAAATTACCCCAGCTCTTTTGGGATTTCTATGTCTCAAGATTTAAATTACCTAGACATCAGCATTATATCTATTATTTCACAGTTGTGCATTATTGAATTTGAATTGATGAGAAATGTATTCAAGTTTAAAACCATTTTTTCAGATTCTCCTTTACCAATAATTGTATTTGGTTGAAGAGACTTAACTCTTGAATGTTTTCTTACTTATGATAGGGTACCATTTTGCAGGAACTTGGGGATTCCAAGAGGGAAATAATGGCTCATCTAGATTGCCAAACTTCAGGAAATCTAGTGGACAGTCTGTTTTTGAGTTGGTTAGTTCTCCTACAAAAATATATGGTGTACATTATGTCCAAGTAAGTCTTGTGTCCATCTTTGATGTTCGTCTACATGATCTTTTTACATATTTCATTCGGTATCTCACAATATTTAGTTGGAGCATGTATTCAGTTATTATGTTCTGAATCTCTGATAAATGGTATAGCTGGGTAGAAATCCAGCTCACAATGAAATTTGATATTTTAATTTGCCTTTGTCACAACACACAACACTGCAATTTCTAATATAGCACTTGCATGGACATCACTTGCAAATTTATTATTTGCTAGAGATCCTAATAAATTTTTTACTTGTAAATCCTGTGACTCTGTAAAATATGGCAATTTGGCTCAAAATCTCCACTTCTCAGTTTCAAATCATAGTTGAAAAAATCGCAGGTATATCTCTAAAATCATGAGATATCTGGAGCCATTCTTCACGCTGAGTATATCGCTGAAAATATTGGGGATGAGTTTTAGAAAAAATCGCTGCGATTTCTGGGTCAAAAAATTGCGAAAAAGCGCGAGAATTTGGTCAAAAAGGCGGTCAAAACTTGGCGGAGATCTAAAAAATGAAAACGCAAATTGTTTGTAGGTATTTTGCCATCTGTTATGTCACGACGTTTAGGTGTTTTACCCTCTGTTTTTACCACACGACAGTCATACACGATTTAACACATGCGATTGGCACCGGTTTGATGTGATATTGGACATGATTGGATGCGATTGGGAACCATTATCATGTAATTTGAATTTCATAGAGCGGAAGGAGGTGTGCAGAATTTATCATGCGCACAAAAGAATTCATTGACCACATTAGAAAGAGCTAAATATTAAGAAAAACAATAAGAGTAATAATTATTATTATGAATATTAATATTAAAATTAAGGGCACTGTTACTATTCTTAATAGTAATAAATTAATAATAGTAATATTGAACTAATAGAATAATATATTAAAAGTAATAAATTAATGTTGATAATATAAATATGGTTGGCAAGAATAATATTCATTTCAATAATTATAATAATTATAATAATTATACTAAAATTAATAATATAATTCACAATATGTATTTAAATCAAATTCTGGTGTAGTTAAAATATGTATTTAATAATAAGATTAAGGTTTTTGAAGTTAGTTAAAGTTATTATCATTAATATAAATGTAAATGATATTTAATTTTGATTTATATATAATTGAAATTGGTCATCAGTTCGTAAGTTTAATAATTTGTAGCTTTTTGAAAGATAGTTTTAAAACTTTATGTATTCAGAAATGTTTGATAAAAATGCCGATTTATTGCCGATTTTATCGCCGAATTTTTCAAATTTTTTTGGTTGGCCGAGTTATTGCCAAGTTTGAGTTTTTCAACCTTGGTTTCAACACTTTTGTCTGTCCCAACTGAATCCACCTGATATTGATTAGGAGGAAGAATCGCTTCTTTGAAGCCAATAACCCTTGTTCGTCCTAGGGTTTGAGTTGAACAAAACTATCCAATGAGAAAATATGAAAATGACCAAAGATGTTTTTCGTCCCTTTTTAATTCATTTTGGGTCTTGAAAAGTTACTATAAGGCACATGGTCATCTTTCAAATAAGATAATTAATTAAAGTTGTCTGAAAAATAATAATGCAAGACAACTAAAATTTAATTAATTAAAATATTTCCTTTTCGAGCCCCTAAATTAGCCTATGATAATGAAATAGGCAAAGGGGTCTCCTGAACACCTAGGTCAAAGAAGGGAACATGACATATATTACTTTTTCATATAATGTAAAAGTTTGTTCATTTGCACACTCAGATATTATTGCAAGGCTTGAAGGCAAGATTGATGATGTGTATGATCTATGTAATATTGTTTTGTTAAGCAGTAAATTATTTAAAAGAAAAGTTTTAATAGTGTTGCAGTATAATTTGGCACTATGTGGTCTTTTGGCGTCATTGGGTGGTTAGTTTTTGTTTTAGGGCAGTAGACACATATCAATGATTATTTTGTGTATTCAATAAAATGATGGTTAGATGCTTGCAATGAATTTGAAGGTTGACATGGCAGTAGCTATCAGTCAGTTGTGCCATCTCAATCAATTAAAGGCTACATCTAGTTTTATGTTGGTTAGGAGAGTGAACAAAGGCTCATGTGTGTGTATTCGCTCTGATTTCTATTATTATTTGTAAAAGCCCATATGATATCTTTACAGAGTTAATATGAACTTATTTTTATTAAGAAGCCACCTTAAAACGCTATATTTTTGGCTGCCATTGTATTTTTATTAAGAAGCCACCTTAAAACGCTATATTCGCATTGGAGTTCAACAGATTGGAAAGCAAAATTATAGGTTCATATCACGAAGGATGAAATATTGAATATCATGATGTATAGTTTTTTAAAGTCCCATTGCTCAGAGAGACTGCACATTTTAATAATGATTGTTTTGGACTTGTATGTTTCTGCTCATTGTAGGTTTAGGTTTTGTATTTTAACAACACTATATCTAGCTTGTATAAAGCTTGATGTTTTTCCTAGAGGTTACTGAGATTTTGAATCAAGAACTTATTTTTGATCTTCTTTTGGCAGGGAGCCATTGTTTTCAAGGATGGCTCATATATAGATGAACAGGATTCTCAGATTATACAAATGCGCATGGAAGGAGTATACATATGGCCATTTAGACAACTTCGGATGGTGGCCAATAGGTGGATAAGAGTAATTTCTTTGATAAAATGTCAGCATTTCTTTTCTAGCACATAGAGACATTGGCTAGATGAGTAATGATTTTGATGAAATGACAATGTGCTAACCATTGTAACTTTCAGCTGATCATTAATACCATTTTAAGGTTGCTATTGACTTTGAAATGCCCTTTGCATAACAAGCATTACAATCACACCTTTTGCAGTGGAACAGATGGAGATAACAACCAAGAAGAAGAACTTATTCTGTCTAGTCCATATCATATGGTAAGCTGACTGATTTCCCTGTTGTTATTATTGAACAGTTTGATTTAGTTGTTTTCAATCTGAATGAGGTACCTCTTAATGGAGGAGGCTAGTTATGGTGACAGTAACTCTTTTTCTGAAATGGCTTTTTCTTATTGAACAGTTTGATTAGTCGTTTTCAATCTGAATGAGGTACCTCCCAATGAAGAATGCTTAGATTTTTCTTAGTGTGACTATATCATCCTATATCCTTGTACGAATTTTGTTGTAGGCACTAAAACCTACTCTTAATGCTACTTCCATAACAATCAGAAATTGATAACAAACACATATATAACGCTTTCAATAACATTTCGCATTGTTTTTGCCTTGCTCCTGTTTCTGATTGTCCCTCTACCTTTTTCTATCGAATTTAAATATGCTTCTAGAGTACCCTACTGATGCATCCCTGTCCTCAAAGCTGCATTCCAACATCCTGCACACTTTGTGGAGCTGGGGATGTGTACCATGCCCTCCAGGCCTTATGGAATATGGAATGCAATTGGTATCTTTTTATTGATCGTTTGAGACTTTTAATCTTGTTACACTAATTAGTTATAACAACTACATATACGTTTTCCTTATCTGCTCTTGAAATCTGAATTAATTTGCGATGCATTTCTTTAGAATGTTTGATGATTTTATTTTTTAAATTTGTTTGAGGTTTCATTCAACTATACTAGAATTGATTGTTCATCGAATGTGGTAGGGTGAAGTGAAACATGACATTCATCTTGTTCACCAAGGTGATAGCCTTGTCAAGATCACCATCGTTGTAATTTGGAAGATTGATTTTAAAATCTTTGTTATGAGCTTAGGGATTGTGATACTCTATTGTCTATGCACACATCTTCATTTTCCAAGTGATCACCATTGTTGTAATTTGGAAGATTGATTTTAAAATCTTTGTTATGAGCTTAGGGATTGTGATACTCTGTTGTCTGTGCACATGTTTTCATTTTCCAAGTGTCTTGTTCGTTGAATTTTGAACATGTATGATTTTTAAGATTTTCTTATTGGTTGAATTTGGGACTCAAATGTACAAATTTCATTTAGATCAGAATTCTACATTTGAAAACAATTTGTTTGATTTCAATCAGCTAAATCTTGAAGAACTTAATTCAATTTTTTTTTGAGTCTTGTACTGTTCACCTTGCTGTTAATTTGGTTTTTGATTAACATTTCGAGATTAATACACTTCCTTAAAATTTTGGCAAGCCACCATCCATTGAGCTTCTCTATTCTCTATAACTCATTGTAAAAAATATTAATGTGCAGTTGTACCTGGATTTGGTGAGCTTGCCACCTTGTGTCATCATTGGTAAGACTGACTTTTTCCTGTTGGAGTCCTCTACAAAATATAGACACAAATTACACTGGTTAGTTGAATGGGTATTACTATCCAAATTAAAGATCAAAATGACCCTTTTGATAGTCCAGATTTTAATAGAACACAATATTTTAATATTCTATCAATTAACAAGATACATTTACAAAGAGGTTTATCTCCTTATATAAAGATTAGAGAATAAATCACCCAATAACCTCCCCTCCCTCCCCCCCCCCCCCCTTAAGGTTTACTCTATTGAAAGCAAAACAAAACAAACTAAAAATACCTAGAACCATACATATGCCATTCTTCAGAAGGTTTTCCTTGAAAACAGACCATACACAACATAGAAATCCATTAAGTTGCCTTGGACCTTCCTAAAGGTGACAGTCCCAACCGGTGCTGAGAGGGGAGGGGTGAATCAGCACCTATAATACTTTAAAACAAATCTGATGTAGTATACTACAACTGTAAGAAAAACAGGTTCTAGCATAAGAATAGAAAGAAGCAATCAACCAAAAGCAACACCAGATTTATCACGTGGAAACCCAAATCGGGTGAAAACCACGGTGTGAGAAAACCTCACAAATTCTGCACTCTTCTAAAGTGCGCCCTGTTATGAGCCTTCTCTGTTAAAGGATTACAACGCACTGTTAGATGCGACCCAGTTAAGGGATTTGATACAATAAGGCCTGTTAGTGCCTGCCTGGTTAGAGGACTTAGAACACCTAAATAGATGTCACATGGTTAAGGGATTTAGTACAAGGGATCTGTTAATGTCCACCCAAAATACTAGGATTTAGCTATTGTAATTGTTAGAGAACAACAGAGTACTTGACCTTTTAGAAATGGCTTTGCTTAGCCTGATAAGATCTCTGTTATATTCAACTGAGAAACATCACCGGTTGTTGCTGGTATGTTCTCCTTTCCTGTTGTGCTTCTCTGCACACTCTTCTGTCTTCTCCTTTCTCTTCACCCTAGCTTCTTTAGCATACAGGATCACTCTTTACTTTGGCAGAATGAGGGCAAACTATATTCTTGTCAGGCAAAGGAATATATAGACTTTTTGCCCTAATTGCTTTTCTCATGCATGACCTGTCTACAGATCACCTTCGGATCCATCACCCAGTGGAGTATTAGTTCACCGAGGAAAACATCCTATGCATGCTATGCTTTATTTGCTTTATGAAAGAAAACAACAGATGTGTGCCAAAAAACTTTCCTTCACAAGAGATAACTACATGCTTTAATGCCACAAACTCCGGCATTAAAACCTTCAATCGCGCCTTGTACCTGTCATCTTGATAACTCAAAGTCTACTGGATTTAGTGCAGTAAATTCCGGTCAAAGAGTTAGATAACTGATTGTAGACTATGACTTCCCCGGTTCATCTGATCATGATGAAGTCTTTACTTGATCAGTAAAGATCCTTACGTTGTGCACAGGTAAGAGCCTTGACCTGTCACCTTTCCTTCCTCTGTCTATACTGGTTGCATCCTTTCCTCGGTCTTTGTTACCAGTTACCAGTTGCTTTTCCCTTGGTGACCGGTTGCTTCTGATGAACATAAATAGTTTCTTGTTCATTGCACAGGGTCACCGATTGCCAAACCGGTCTCTCTACACACGGAATGTTGTCAGCTAACCGATAACGGTTTCGCTTCACAAATCCAACACTGGTGTTCTTAGATTGAGATGCAGCACCTCTTTCCTCTTTTGCCAATCAATGACAATACCTAATTGCCATGTAACGGTAGCAAGCTTACCGGTTACCATCCCTTAATGCCAACAATCTCCCCCTTTGACATTGATGGAAAACCTTAATAGGCAATCATGTCACCTTCCTTATTTACCATTCATCTACCGGTCATACTGTGTCATAGTCTCCCCCTTTTGACAATAATGCCAAAGGCTAGTCAAAAAGACTACCTTAAAGAAATCTGCTCCCCCTTCGAGCAACAGTCCTATTCATCAATCCAGGTAAGATGAGGTGAAATCCTTCGTTGAAGCATAGTGAATTGATGAACACCTTTGCAAGTTTTCTGGTGATCAGGAAGGGGTATCACCCCTAATTTACCTCTGATATACTCAAAAGTACTCTCCGGTAATGGCTTTGTGAAGATGTCAGCAATCTGTTCTTTTGTGGGAACATACTCCAATCTCACTTCTTTATTTTGTACCAGCTCTCTCGCGTAGTGATACTTGATGGCAATATTCTTTGTTTTGGAGTGCATGACATGATTCTTGGATATGTTTATTGCACTTGTACTATCATAGTAAATTGCAATCGGTTTAGGTATCTGTTCTTGGATTCCTTCAAGTAGCTGTTTGATCCAGATTACCTGTGTGCAATTGATTGCTGCAGCAACATATTCAACTTCCGCTGTAGACTATGAAATGCAGTTCTGTTTCTTGCTTGTCCAGGACACAATTCTTTCTCCAAGAAAGAATGCACCACCACTTGTGCTCTTTCTATCATCAATATTCCCAGCTCAATCTCAATCAGTGTAAACCTTTACTTGGAAGCCTCATGAGGAAACCATAAGCCATACTCCTCAGTCCCCTTTAGGTATCTGAAAATTCTCTTTACTGCTATTAGATGTGTCTCTTTAGGATTTGCAGAGAGTCTTGCTACGATGCCTATTGCATGTGCAATGTCCAGTCTACTATGTATTGCATACTGTAATTTGCCTATCATAGACCAATACAGTGTCTCATTTACTTCTTTTGCATCATCTTCCTTAGATAACTTGAGGTTAGTTATCATAGGTGTACCAACTGGTTTGGATTCTTCAAGTCCAAAAGTTTTAAGAATTTCTTTTACATACTTGGAATGAGAAATAAAAATACCTTCCTTTAGCTGATGGACCTGTAGTCCAATGAAGAATTTTATGGCTCCTCTCATAGACATTTCAAATTCTTTCTTCATCTCTACAACAAAGACTTTGTTCATCCTGTCATCTCCTCCAAAGATGATGTCATCCACAAAGATTTCAGCAATCAGGTTCCCTTTTTTTCCAGTCTTGAGATACATGTTGCTGTTGTCCCCGATTCTTGTGAATCCTATTGTTAGGAGGTATGAGTGCAATCTCTCATACCATGCCCTTGGAGCTTGCTTTAGCCCATAAAGAGCCTTCTTGAGTTTACAAACCATACCACCTTTTTGTGTGGATGTGAAGCCTTCTGGTTATTCAATGTAAACTTCCTCCTCCAGTATTCCATTCAGAAATGTAGACTTTACATCCATCTGGTATATTTTGAACTTCTTGTAAGCAGCATAAGCAAGAAGAATTCTTACTCCTTCCAATCTGGCCATAGGTGCAAAGGTTTCCCCATAATCCAGTCTAGCCTCCTGAGCATATCCTTTGCAGACCAGTCTTGCTTTGTTCCTTATTACTTTTCCTTCTTCATTTAGCTTGTTTTTGTAGATCCACTTTGTCCCAATGACATTCTTGTCCTGTGGTTTTGGCACAAGCATCCATGTGTCATTCTTTTCTATTTGTTCAATCTCTTCCTCCATGGTCTTGACCCAATTTTCATTTTCCAGAGCCTCCCTGGTGGTTTTGGGCTCTATACAGGAAAATAAACAGATATTTTCTCTAGCCTTTGTCCTGGTCAAGACATTTGCATGTTTGTCACCAATTATATTATCAGTTGAGTGATATGTGACATACCTTGGGAGAACCGGTCTCTGTTCCCGATCAAGTTCTTCCGGTTGAGCAATTTCTTCAGCATGGCCATGAACAACTTCTTGTTCATCATCTTGAGTTGGTATGTCGGCTTCAGGTACAACATCCTGCTCCAGAGGTCTGTTCTCATGTTCTTGAACTCAAAAAGATTTCCATCATTGTGGCCTTGCAGACCATCATGTTCATTATGACCGATCTTCTTTCTTGGTTTTGAATATTCATCAACCTTTACATTGATGCTTTCAATTATTTTTCTTGTCCTCTTATTCAGACACCGGTAGGCTTTACTCTTGGTAGAATAACCTAGAAATATGCCTTCATCACTTTTGGGCTCAAACTTGCCAGAGTACATATCTCTTTTAATGTAATAATTGCTACCAAAGATTTTGAAATAGCCTACACTAGGAGTGTAACCGAACCATAGTTCATAGGGAGTCTTACCAGTTCCTTTCTTGACTTGAACTCGCTTCAGTGTGTAAACAGCAGCGCTGATAGCTTCACTCTAGAAGTGACGAGCGAGATCCTTCTGGATCATTAGGGTTCTCGCATAGTCAATTAGCATCCCATTTCTTCTTTCTGCTACTCCATTTTGCTGAGGAGTCCTTGGTGCAGATAACTGCCTATTTATTCCCTGTTCCTCATAGTAGTGAGTGAACTCGTGAGAAGTGTATTCACCTCCTCTGTCTGATCTCATACACTTTAGGCTTTTACCGATCCCCTTCTCCACTTGAGCCTTGTAGATTTTAAACATGTGAAACGCCTCTGATTTTTCTCTAAGAAAGAGTGTCCACATCATTTTTGAGAAATCATCTACAAAAAGCATGAAGTACCTGTCTCCGTAGTAGCTCTTTGTTCTCACAGGTCCTCACAAATCTGTGTGAACAAGATCCAGAACGTTTTCAGCAGAAAATGATTTACTATTGAAACTTGTTCCTGTCAGCTTTCCCAACTGACAGTCCTTACAAATACCTTTGTTAGGTTTTGTAATCTCAGGAAGTCCTCTCACTGATTTCTTCTTGCTCATCTTGACAATACTGTCAAAGTTGATGTGGCAGAGCCTCTTATGCCACAACCAGCTATTGTCCTCTTTGGTTACAAGATAGATCTTGTTTGTTTCTCCTTTGACTGATGCTATGAGATAGGCTCCTTCTATTGAGTTCAGGTAGAACAGGTTCACTTTACTCTGTCTACCGATAGCAACATGAGCTCCTGATTGGTTCTTGACAACACAAGAACCTTGTCCGAATTCCAATAGGAACGCCTTGTTGTTTAGTTGAGCCACGCTCATTAAGTTGTACTTGAGTCCTACCTAGCACACATCTTCACATATAGCATCATTGTTGAGTGCAATAGAACCTTTTCCTTTGATAGCACAGGGGGCATTGTTACCAAAGGTTACCGATCCACCATCATTGAGCTTTAA
This sequence comes from Chamaecyparis obtusa, assembly GCA_027943335.1. NCBI lineage: Eukaryota > Viridiplantae > Streptophyta > Pinopsida > Cupressales > Cupressaceae > Chamaecyparis > Chamaecyparis obtusa. The sequence goes on along the minus strand of BSBK01008676.1, from coordinate 840,318 downwards.
GATGATGAACTTGTTCTTATCACCAGTCATGTGGTGAGTGCATCCACTATCAATGATCCAGTCATCATGCTGATGAGATCTTGATATAAGTGCCATTTCACTTATCACCGGGCTTTCTGCTGTTATTGCAACAAATGCAATTTCTGGATCTTCAGAGTCTTCTGACTCCTTCTGCAAGGTAGCACTCCTTTGCTCTATTCTTGAATCAGTTGCTCTTGTCTTTGTTATCATTGCCTGGACATCTTGCAGCAATATGTCCTGTCTTATTACAAGAGAAACATTTCAGTGGAAGCTTTCCTTTGTATTTCCCTTTTCCTCCGGGAAATCTCCTAGCATTGAGTGCTTCAAACTCATCTTGCTCCATCTCTTCTGAGAGCAGATTCTCAACAAGACTTCCAATCTTACTAGTAGAGCTATTACCGGTTTCTCTTCCTTTCTTGGTGGAAGAGGTATTTACAGAAGACTTAAAAGCAGCATCCTGCATGGGTAAGCTATTATCAAAATTGCTCAGTTCAAATGCAGTCAACTTATCGATTAGGGAATCTAGAGTGACTTGATCTGTGGTCACTGATCTGAGCTCCTGAATGGCTGAGATCTTGATGACATACTGAGGCCTGAGCGTTCTCAGTATTTTGCTTACCACCTCCTCCTCACTTAGTTTTCCTCTAGCGCTTTTGATAGAGTTAATCACTTCTTTGATTCTATTGCTGTATTGCTCAATGTCTTCTCCTTCATTCATCCTCATGTCATCATACTTTCTTTTGAAGCTTTCAACCTTAGCTCTTTGTACATGTGGGTCACCACCATATACTAATTGCAGCTTGGCCCACATCTTGTGAGTAGTATCTAGATTTTCAATCTCTGCATAGACGTAGTCGGGTAGCATGCTGGCTATCATATCCATGGTAGCTGTATGTTCTGTCTTGATCTTCAATTCATTAGGAGTTAGGGTACCATTGGGTTCAGTGTAATTAGTGGTTACATGAGTCCAATATTGATCTCCGGTGGTCTTCATGTACAACTTCATTCTACTGCACCACAGAGTAAAGTTTTCCTTGGAGAACTTTGGTCCTTCCTTTCCCATCGTCTTGACTTTTTCTTTTTGTGGTTAAGCAGTAAAGAAAAGGAACATGGCTCTGATACCAGTTGACAGTCCCAACCGGTGTTGAGAGGGGAGGGGTGAATCAACACCTATAAAACTTTAAAACAAATTTGATGTAGTATACTACAACTATAAGAAAAACAAGTTCTAGCATAAGAATAGCAACAAGCAATCAACCAAAAGCAACACCAAATTTATCATGTGGAAACCAAAATCGGGTGAAAACCATGGTGTGAGGAAACCTCGCAAATTCTGCACTCTTCTGAAGTGCGCCCTGTTAGGAGCCTTCCCTGTTAAAGGATTACAACGCACTGTTAGATGCGACCTGGTTAAGGGATTTGATACAATAAGGCCTGTTAGTGTCTGCCCGGTTAAAGGACTTAGAACACCTGAATAGAAGTCACCCGGTTAAGGGATTTAGTACAAGGGACTTGTTAATGTTCACCCAAAATACTAGGATTTAGCTATTGTAATTGTTAGAGAACAATAGAGTACTTGACCTTTTAGAAATGACTTTGCTTAGCCTGATAAGATCTTTGTTATATTCAATTGAGAAACATCACCGGTCGTTGTTGGTATGTTCTCCTTTCCTGTTGTGCTTCTCTGCACACTCTTTTCTCTTCTCCTTTTTTTTCACCTTAGCTTCTTCAGCGTACAGGTTCACTCTTTACTTTGGCAGAATGAGGGCAAACTATATTCTTGTCAGATAGAAGAATATATAGACTTCTTGCCCTAATTGCTTTTCTCATGCATGACCTGTCTACAGATCACCTTCAGATCCATCACCCAGTGGAGTATTAGTTCATTGAGGAAAACATCCCATGTATGCTATGCTTTATTTGCTTTATGAAAGAAAACAACAGATTCGTGTCAAAAAGATTTCCTTCACAAGAGATAACTACATGCTTTAATGCCACAAACTCCGGCATTAAAACCTTCAATTGTGCCTTGTACCCGTCATCTTGATAACTCAAAGTCTATGGGATTTAGTGCAGTAAATCCTAGTCAAAGAGTTAGATAACTGATTGTAGACTATGACTTCCCCAATTCATCTTATCATGACGAAGTCTTTACTTGATTGGTAAAGATCCTTACGTTGTGCACTAGTAAGAGCCTTGACCTATCACCTTTCCTTCCTCTGTCTGTACCGATTGCATCCTTTCCTTGGTCTCTGTTACCGGTTACCGGTTGGTTTTCCCTTGGTGACCGGTTGCTTCTGATGAACAAAAATAGTCTCTTGTTCATTGCATAGGGTCACCGGTTGCCAAACCAGTCTCTCTACACACGGAATGTTGTCAGCTAACTGATAATGGATTCGCTTCACAGATCCAACACTTGTGTTCTTAGATTGAGATGCAGCACCTCTTTCCTCTTTTGCCAATCAATGACAATACCTAATTGCCATGTACCGGTAGCAAGCTTACCAGTTACCATCCCTTAATGCCAACAAAAGGTGTAGCTACGAAGGTGAGTTCGCAAGTTCCCGGATTGTCACTTCCCAAACTGCCAAATCACAAACTTTCCAAACCATTGGACAACAATGCATATTGTACTTCATCAAATTATCTCATAGCCCTTGTAAAGGTAAGATTACCAAGATCATAGACTCCCAATCTAACTAATTTTTCCAAATTTTTGCATAACCCTTCTTTTGGATATGTTTGTTGAACAATTTATGTATTTCTGAGATACAAATTTTATGGGCAGGTTTGCATGCTTCAAGATTGTGAAAGGTTTAGGTAATATAATAAAATGCAAGCACTCATGTAATTAATGAAATATAGACAAAATAGAGAACTGCTATTGCAGGGATTTCTTTTTATCAATGTACTGCAGAAAATTACACTAGTAAACAATAGTATTTCTGACCTTTTATATGCATTTGAGCTTTGAGGAAATGGCACCAGAAGCAATTTTCAACATAAAGACAGTTTCATCATAATGATTGCTGACCTCTGTCTATCTGGGAATCCTTATGCGGTTGTTGGAAGTGTCCAGCTACTGAAGGCATTCAAAATATGCTCATAAAAGGCCTGCGACCAATTTATTCACTGCTTCGAGAGAGTCCTTAATGCCGAAGACTCATATGCTATGGAAGAAGACAGCTTTAAAGGCCATGATAAGATCTCACTCAGTTTGTATGAAGACCGCTCAGCACTATGTTAGACTCACAAAGATCAAGATTCCATATGCTTAGTTTTGGAAGTTCACGCAAGCAAAGAAAGGTCTCTACCATTGGAAGAAATGACAATCAGCATACAAAATCTGATCATAAATGCATCACATCCAGGTCAATAAGAAACTGATCAGCCATAGATAGGAACCCACACCCAAAAATTAATAACTATCATCAGAAGCCTTCACATAAATTATTTACACGCTGAGTATTAGGGAATGCTCAAATATTTCCTTCAATATATGTCTCTCACACCTAAGGTAAGAGGAGAGCTCTTTATATTCAATCGACCAATGGCATGACCACTATTTTATTAAATATTCTAAGTCAATATCACCACGATTATCTTTACCTTAGCGGACAAACATTGCTTTAACTCATTAATTGATACTCTTAATACTTTTATTGCCCAACCTACAGCCTCAACTATTCACAACTCCACACATATTAATCGCTTATCATAAATATTTGATGCCTCCTTATTTTATGAATCCAAATATGTATAAAATTGCAGCATAATAACTAGCTACCTGAAATTTCTCTCTCTCTCTCTCTATATATATATATATATATACTGATCGGTCAAAACCAGCTAAGGGCTGCACCCATTTTTATTAAAGCTTCAAAAAGTTACATAAGGAAAATGGCTATCTGCCATATTTGTCTGTCACTTTGATATTGTATAAACCGCCCTATCACCTAGACTGTATATCCAAACTGCTATACATATCATATTTAGCAAAATGTCCCATAGGACCTGAGTTAGCATCAACTCCATAGATAAGGAAAAATTTATAACCCTACCTACAGACGCTATCAATATCAGCCATCAAAATGAAGCAAAGATAACAAAAGGCACTACCCACTCCTCAAAACAATTTTGTTTGCAAATATAGATTCCATCGGGCATGGGGGACCACATGTAGAGTGATCCTCCAACTCTTCCACTACAACACTTGCCAAATCCTTGTCTACAGGTTCTTGTTTGAGTTCTTCATCTTGATAATCAGTATCCTCATCACTGTCAATTAATACTTCGTCTAACATATATTTCCAAAACCAACCATCCCCTTCCCTTAGCTCCAAGTCAAGCAACCGCTTTAGGAAACCAATACTTCTCTCCATTGCAAGCTTATGATGAGGCATGGAATTTGGGATAACATAAGTGACAAGCGGGAGCTTCTCCACTTCCCGTCCCCTCCTACGCAACACATATAAATCCTTTGGTAGGAGAATGCCCTGACCTAGCACCACATTCTCCAAAACATCACCAATCTCACCTTAAAACTGCTTCTTGAAAATGCCCTAGCACAAAAAATTGGCCATTTTCTTAGTTTCACTTGCATTGAGCAGATGAGCTAAAAACATAAATGAAATAGTTGTGTTGACATGGTGGTGGTGATCTATCATGTCCCCTCCTACGCATCATATATAAATCCTTTTGTAGGGGAATGCCTGAACCCAACATCACATTCTCCAAAAGATCACCAATCTCGCCTAAAAACTGCTTCTTGAAAATGCCCTGGCACAAAAAATTGGCCATTTTCTTAGTTTCACCTGCATTGAGAAGATAAGCCAAAAACATATATGAAATGCTTGTGTTGACATGGTCGTGGTGATTCGTGTTTAAGAATTCCTCGCCTAGCACTTTCTCATCATATGCACTACCAAATCATGACTCAACTGAAGTATGCATTTGAGCCTTTTATCAGACACATTGCCAAGAAAGGCCATTTGGCATTTCTTGCAGACTAAATAGACAGGGCTATCCATCCTACCCTACCCACATAGCAATGCAAATGCCGGATAGAATTTTGAAGTAGAATGCCCCAAATAATCACTACTATGTCTATTTAAGGACTCCTTTCTGTCATGTCCCCATTTTGGCTGACATCGTTTGGCATGACGGATTTGCCTATCATCGACTCTCGTAGGCAAATGGTTTGGAGAGAGGGTCATTATGTTGATCATTTGATTGCATATTGCTGATAGAGCCTACATTCGGTAGAGCCTACATCCAGTTTGGGCCTACATGCAGTTGTAGTGGAGCCTACATCCAGAGTGAGCCTACATTCAGTCTTGAGCCTACGTTCAGTCGTAGTTGGGCCTACATTCAGTTATGAGACATTTGGGCCTACATTGTTATAATTTTGAGTTGAGAAATGTACTTTATTATTATAATGTTATTTTATTATAAAGTACATTATAATTGGATGTTTCTAGAAGTTCTAGCAACTTCTCAAGGAAAAGAATAAATAGAGGGCTTGAGCTTTCATTTTGACATGCTTGGATTTGGGATTTCTTCTACTTCTTCATTGTGAAGCAATTTGTAGCCTTGTGGTCTGCAAATACTATTCGATCTTTGGGAACGAATCACTCCCCTAGATTGGCATAACTGAGGTAGTGAAATATCTACTGAAGGGTTGCAAGTTTGGAGTTGGTACTCAGCCATCTCATTGGTACTTCATTGAGAATTTGATGTAAGGGTTTGTTTATGATTGAAATAGCATTTTAGGAGGCATTTTCAGTAGGGCCAAAATTATAGGCGGCCGAAAAAGCAGGTTCGAAAAGGCAGTCCGAAAAAGCAAATCCGAAAAAGCAGTCCGAAAAAGCAGACCTGAAAAAGCAGTCCGAAAAAGAAGACCTGAAAAATTGATATTGAGGGTTTGTAACTGGTTGAATAAGGGTTTTGAATTCATCACTTAATTGGTGAATCAGTTTGATAAGTGTTGGAGATCATTTTGTGCATTTTCAGTGAAGTTCATATCAAGGTCTGAGACTCAAGTTTTTGCTCATATCTCACACACCAGCTGGAGATTAATTTTATGCATTGGAGGGGATATATACTAACCCTAGGCATTGCAGATCATACCATTTTCGACACCCAATATCTTGCAGATTATTTTATATCAGGGCCGTACAAGACTGTACTGTACGGACAGGCACAGTGCATGGTACAGCAACGATCAGAGGTGCAGTTCGGGGACAGATTAGTCATCATTTCATCAGCATTTTTCAACAGTCAAAAGGGCAGCGATTTCCAGGTTCCATTTCATGTGTTTGGATGCATTTGAGTTCAAGGAAAACTGTAAAGTTGCATGTTCTCAGTCATTGATATAGCAGTCATTAATTAGTCTCTGTTGTCATTGATTTGTCATAGTAGTTAAGGAGTTTTAGATGGTCTTGTCTTTATCCTTGTATTGAAATCTGAATAGCTGTAACAGTCCATCATTTTTCTCAAAATTCAGTCATAATCAGTCCTTGTTATAATAGCACGTTGTAATCAGACTTTGCTATTTTGTAGTTGGATTGATATAGTAGAGAAGGTGCATTGCAAGATCTTTTGAGATAGTTAAAATATTTCATGGCATAGTTCAGTAGTTGAAAACAGTCCATAAAATCTGTCATTGATATTGTAATCAGTCTACTGAACATTGCAATCAGAATTGGGGAAGTTTATGATATGTCAGCATTGAGTGATGTTTAGAAATTCATTGTTGTCCATTTTGTATTACAATCCTATATTGGTATTATTATCTCAATTACAATTGGATGCCAAACAATAAACACATTGAAACACATCATTGCAAGCAAAACATTTTAGTGCATGCCAACTGTTTGACGAATTGTCTCAGTTCAGATTTGAGGGTTTTTAGTGGCCTTTATAGTAAGGGTCATTACACTTTCATAGCACTATTGTGATCTGTTTTGTCATGATGATGAGATCATCTCGATAAGCAAGCATGGAGTGGCATTATTTCCTTCTACCAAAATCATAAAAATTTACCATTCTTTTAGTACACTCTCCTAGCTTGCTTATCACAAAAGCAAAATGAAATCAACCATCTTCCAAATGTGTGAGAGTAATTCACCATGCATAGCTAGTACCATGTCTATTACCAAGCCAAAAAAGGAGATATTAAATCTCGTTTTGTACATTAGCCTCATAGCCACTAGATGTCAGAATAATGATAGGGACGTCACATCCCTTAAAGGTTCTCATTAACTGAAGCAAGAAAAACATTCTCCCAAACACCACCTCACCACTCAACGTCATCAATCCCCCCATGTCAGACAACCATCAAGGAGTGGCGATAACTAAGTTGGCCAATTTGGCCGCTACTTCATTGCCTTCCTTGTACACATGGGATATATGAGGTTTTCAAATGTTTCGGCCAACACCCATAATCCACCTACAAATGGAGTTGGGTTTTCATCTAGTCCACCTATCACGCCAGGGTTTCCATCTTGGGTTGATCAATGAACTTGGTTCGATATTTGATAAAGAAAAGAAAAAATAGGTCATTTAAATTGCCTTTTCACCAATGTCCCTATCCTTGCTCATTAGGCAAAAGATGCAGGATGAAATTGCCACCTTGGTTGAGTTGTGCCTTGGATAATTTTTTTTCATGTTCCGAGGTATAATGTATGAGCATCTAGATGGAGTTGTAATTGAATGTCCTTTATCCCCCTTTGTTGCCAATCTCTATATGTATCACTTAGAAGAACTTGCTCTTCACTCCTGGCCCCTCAAACCAAAGTGATTAAAACGCTATGTCAATGACACATTTGTTGGCCCCATGCTCAAGAAAAACTTGAAGAATTCCACTCTCATTTAAATAGCTTATCCTCCCACATCTCTTTCACCAAAGAGATTGAAGCTGACAACCATCCCACTTTCTTAGACATTCTCATCAAAAGCCAAATGGCTTCCTAGCTAGGTGAGTCTTATGGAAATCCATGCACATAGATCTTTACCTTCATGCCTCTTCTTATCACCACCCAACCCAAAAATCTGAAATCTTCAAAACTCTAGCTAATAGAGCTTTTAGGATTTCTGACCAGGATCATATTAACCTTGAGTTATCCCACCTTACCCAAGTCGTCCAATTAAATGCATACAAAAGGAAACACATTTCTAGAGCTTTCAAGCAAGATAAATCTTGTTGTGATCCCAAACCTGTTGTTGAAATCCCCCTTCCCTTCTTGTTGCCTCTTTGCCCTACATCAAAGGTCTCTCCAACAAAATCTTCAAGATTCTCCTCAAAAAGGGCCTTCATTGTACTTTTAAACTTATCTGGATCTTGAGAAAGCACCCCCCCTCTCCTAAAGACCCTAGATACCTCCCCCTTAGTGTAGGTGTTTACAAAGTGACTTGCTCTTGTGGAACCCCCTTCATTGGTGAGACAAGTTCCTCAATTGGCACTAGAATCTAAGAGCATCATGCTGACATAAGTCATGAGAGAGTTTTGAAGTCAGCCCTAGTTGAGCATTATGCTATACCAAGTATCACATTCCCCTTGAAGACACTTAACTCCTAGCCAAAGAAGACAATTTCTTCAAAAGGAAACTCTTAGAAGCTATCCAATTTTCCAATCATGCATCCAAACTCAATCGTGATGGTGGTTAAAACATTAGCTTCGCTTGGCACCCTGTGTTGTCCCACCTTTGTAACCAACCCATCCTCCCTCCAATTCACCCTCTCCTTCTAATCAATCCTCCTTACCTCCCACCACCCCTCCTCATCCCTTTTCCCTAGAACTTACCTTTCCTCTTATTTTTTCCCCCTTTCCTTTCTATACCTCTTCTTTATTCTTTCTTTGTTCCCTTTGTTCGGTTTTGATTACTCGCTCCCCCCTTTTCTCACCCCTCTTTTTTGTCGGCTTCTCTTCTTTCTTCGAATTCTTTTCATTCGTTCTTGTCTTGGTTTTTCATTGAGTCTTTTTTATTTGGTTGCTCTTGTTTTTTGTGTTTTCTCTTGTTTAGTTGTTCTTCCTTTATTTTGGTTTAATTATAGTATGTGTGTAGTGTCCCCCCTTTTTTCATTCTTTCTCTTTTTTCCTCTTCTAGTTTTTTAGGTTTCTCCAGTTTTTTTTTTAGTTTTTTAATTTTAGAACTCTTGTTTTTATTTTACTTTTTGTGTTTTTTGCTTTTGTAGCCTTCATTTTTTCTCTTTTTGTTCCTCCTTGTTTTCTTTTTCCCTCTCTCTCTTGCTTCTTCCTACCCTTTGGACTCTGTGCCCCTCCTCCCCCCACATTTCTTTTAAGTCACCTTGATCTACTACATTTTTTCTACTCTCTTTTCATGCTGGGAAAACTATATATGATGCATATTAGTAATATTTATTTCGCTTAGATATATGAGTCTCCCTCTTTAGGTGTAGCTAATGGAAGCTACACATCTAAATCTTTAGCCTTTAGAGGCTAATCTTTAAAAGTATTGATGTCAGAAGAGAGCTGAAAAAGCCCAAATTCCTCATTAATCACCACATCCCTACTGATTGTCAAACAATTAGTGTCCATTTCATTTAGGCTGTAAGCTTTATGATTGTCATTGTTCCCTGTGATCATCAACTTTTGACTCTTGGAGTCAAGTTTGGTTCTCTTGGCATTTGGAATCCAAATATATGCGGTAGAACAAAAAACCTTAAGATGGTTCATATGAGGTTTTCTTCGAGGCCAACTTCTTGTGTTGGAGACTTATTGAGAAGGTACAGTGTAGTATAAATTGCCTTTGTACAAAAATTCTTGTGAACACTCCCGTTCTTCGACATGCACCAAGCCATCTACATAATTGTATGGTTCCTCCAACTAACGATGCCATTCTATTGAGGGTTGTAGGGTGTTGTCAATCAATGTTTGATACTTGTTTTGTATCAAAGTCAAATAATTCATTTGAACATAATTCCCCCCATTATTCGACCTAAGAGTTATGATGGCACACCCTAACACTTTTTGTACTAATGATTTGAATTTATTAAATTCCACTTTCAGTTTTTCTTTTAGGAAAACACACCCACATCTTCCTTCTGTAGTCATCTAGAAACAAAAGAAAATACTTTGCATCAGTGATTGATGATGTATACGTTGGTCTACAGACATCTACATGAACCAGTTGAAGGACCTTTTTTGCTCTCCAAGCTTGTCCATTTGAAATGGATTTTTGTGTTGCTTCCTTGCTTGGCAAGCTCGACAATGCCCTATATTTGTTGTTGGATCTTGTAAACTGTAAACCATTTTCTCTTGAGGCAACTGAGAGAGATAAGAAAGGTTGGGATGCCGATAAGGCTTATGCTAAAGAGTATTCAATCTTTGCAACCAAATATGCTCCTAAACCTCTCTAGGGTCAACATGCCGATACAATCCATGATCTTCTTTTCAAGTGTGATGATTTTGTTGGACTTCATGTCAACAATATGGCACTTGTGTATGTTGAAGATGCTGTCCAACTTGGGATAGTGGTGACTCACAGAGAGTAGATTGACCTCCATTCCCAAAACATAGTATGCATTGAGGAAAGTAATAGATTTTCCTACAAAGTGAACCTTAACTTTGCCTTTGCCAACAACCGTATACTCCTCACCAACACCGAAGATCAATTTGAGCAAGCCTTATACTTAGTGAAGCAATCCTTCTTGTGCGAAAAATGTTTGGCTCCTCCAAATCAATGTACAATGGAGAAGACTTGGAGTGATCTATTTGTCGATTGACCCTAAATGTGTAGAATGCTGAGTTCTTTTGCACAAAATACTTTGCGATGTGAGCCTTTAGTTGAGGCCCTCCTTGATTGGAGTTTTGATCAGCCAACCTTTTTCTGTAATGCGTAGTTCACCCCAATAACGACATGTGATGGTCTTCAGATTCTTCGAAATATCTTCCTTTTGTCTTTGACCTTTCTTCTAAGGCCACTTGAATTTTCCCTTGTCTTGGGTTGCAAAGGCCCATTCCATACTCGGGGAATCATTGCTTGTACCAAATTGCTTCTTCCATCTGTCTTGTTTCAAGAGTTTGTTGCTCAAATTATCAAACTACATATCAACACTGGTAGATGTGATGTTGAGTGTTTTCTATGAAATGCTCATAAAACCGTGGTAAGATTTTTAGCATTAAGACCACCATGTCTTCCTCTTCCATTGTGGGGCTAATAGCTTCTAATCAATTACAAATGCCTTTGATCTTCATTGCAAATACGTCTTCTTGTCCATCATGATCGAGAATAACATTTTCTTGAAGAAGGCACTCCCTTTATTTGACGTCTTGTGCAGATCTTGTAGTTGTTTCTAAATCTCTAGAGAAGATGTGCACAAAGGAATATCTAGAAGCATTTCATCTATGGCTAATAATTTAATGAGCATAATGGCTTCACAATTAGGTTTTTACTTGTAGCTGTTGGTTGGGTTTCAGTCCCAAGGATGCTTTGATCAAGTTATTGGTATTTGAAGATTGTGAGCACCCTTTGTTTCTAGGTATTGTAATTTTTGCTAGTGTAACTTTGGCTTCCTTCCAACATGATGTTGGTCAACGAAGCCATCCCTCCTGTAAATCAAATGGACAAAAACGAGAAACTTGTTGATGTTTGAAAAAAGCACTAAATGTTTGAGGAAAAAACTGCAAAATCGAACAGTGAACACGACACTATTTTTATTAAAAAATTGACAAAAAAGTGCAATATTTTTTTGGAAATTTTGGAAAAGTCGGCTAAAACACTAGCTGCTCAAAAACATCACTATTTTTCAGAAAAATCGTAAAATAATTGCGTGCGCCAGAAAATCTACGTATCATTGGAAAAATCAAAACAGGCTAATGATTTATCAAAAATCGATCAAGAAACAGGTCTGAAAAACCTTTCATGCCTGGAAAACAACGCAGTCTTGTTGCCTTGTTTACCAGGTCATGCAACTACAAACAACAAAAACACACAATTTTTTAAGAAATTGTCAAAAAACTTTAGATCTTGTTGGGTGCCTGCAAAAAACCCATTGTGTTTTTTTCTTTGCTGTCTGTCAGGATTTGAGCAAGAAAAATTGCAATTCGTTGAAGTATACTGTCGCAAACCTCTGCAAAATCTGTGGCCACAATTTGTTTTGGTAAAAATCCTCCAAATATCTGAAGAAATCATTGCCAAAAAATAGCTTAATTGGGACAAGATTTTCTAAACAAAGAAATTACAGGTTTCTCCAAGAAATGACAAAATCTCAAAAAGAAAACTTCACAATTTTAACAGTAGAAGCAAACTGATAAATTTATAAAAAAATCATCAAAATCTTCAAAAAAGAAATCAGCAAATTTCCTTTGTTGGGTGATCTGTATGACATTGTCCAAATCTGTGCGTGCCCTTTTGATAAATTCCCTTTTTCACGGACACAAACTCTCATTCACCATCCCTGGGTTTTGAAAGCCTGAGCTTTGATACTATATTATGAAATGTAGTGACACAAAGAATGATTACCAAGATATTTGATGTCATCAAAGCAGCATAATTCTTCTTAAATAATAGTTACAAACAATTTATGCAATAAGGATAAGTTTGACAACTAAGAAAAGCAGATGCAATTAAAAGTATAAAGAATATTCCTAAATCTTTGCTAACAACTTAATTGATCATATAACTAAATATTACAGTATTATTTTAGTAATATTGAACTGAAGGCTCGCTTTGTGTGCAAGTGAATCTATCTTTCAAGTAGAAACTTCAGTGGTGTGCTTTTTTATAATTCTTGAATTAATCACATGCAAAATATTTTGTAGCTTCCCATTTATAACTAAAATGAGAGAAAAATCATTCTTGTGCAACCTGCAAGAAGGGAGATTGCTCTTGCTGCTTATCATTCTCATGGTTATAGAGAATGCAATCTGACACTTCAATAAGATACGTCTTAGGAGGAAATCATGCCATGTTAAACCCTAATGGACCAATGTCTATATTAGAATCATGTCTTGCCATAAGCCACATGAGTGTCACATTTTTGTTAAAAGGATGGATAGTGTCCAATTTATAAGCAGAACTGTAGATTAAAATATCACCTAAAAACTTGTTTGCTAGCCACCTTTTGAGAGACCAATCTGCATTTGAGTCACTCACTTGAAAACCTGGGGGTGAGTTTTTGGTGATTATCTTGCTGAGAAATCGCAAGTTAGATTTGAAAACTTGCCAACCAGGATAAGATCTTGTGACAATAAAAATCAGTTCATTTTTCACATTTTCACTCACCTAACTCTTAGACGTTGACATATTGACAGAAATCCTTGCAATTTTAAGTGATTTCGGGCTGATTGGGTGGCAGCTGTATTGGCACAAGAGAAGGTGGAAGGTAAGGGTGAGGCATTAATTGGGGCTTCATTGGATGTGGCTGCCCATGATATGCCTGAGGAAAATATTCTTCGTCAAGAAGAATCAATACCGTCCACTTTGAGGGCATCTATGAAGCCACTTAGAAGTTTCATTTATAGAAGAAATTTGTAAAATATTTATATGGTTTTGTAATTTTTGACCATATGACACTCATATATATTGGACTTCTTTTTTGATCTATGATGAATGAAAAACTACTTATCATTTCTCTAAATTCAGTTTTCTGCATGTTTATTAAGATTATTTAGTGAAAATGTGTTTTTTAAATGTTAAGAAATTTTGCTGAGTTTTTGCTGAGTTGCTGAGTTTGAGTCAAATTTGGATTTGCCAATTTTTGTCAAGTCATGAATTTTAATACTAGAAAGAGAACAGCCATTTTAATGTCCAAAAGCAAATAATGCTGATTTACAAATCTAAAATGGGCAAATGCAGGGGCCCAAAAGACATATAATCCGGATGTGATTGAACAAGTAGATTTATACTTTGGAAGTGATAGAAGTTATGAAGGGGCCTAGAAGCAAGGATGACTTTACCTCCACAGCTGTGTTCAATCTCTTAAGATTTTCCATCAAATATAGTAGAGCCAAAGTCTACCAGTTGAACCTATCTTATTATCTAGCCTACTCAATAAGATCACATCTTTTATGAAAAGCTAGCACTAAGTTATTATTGCTACTGTAATATACTTTTATGGAATTTAGAAGAGTGCAGTTTGGGAGATTATTGAATGCATACTTGCGTTTGGTTTTGTATGCTGACAAACTGAGTTGATTTTAGTTGCTTAATAAAGTAGTTTATGCAAATGATGCCTTTCCTCCTAATGGATAAATGTTTTGGCATGTGTCCAGCTTGGAATATTTTCATCACAAGTCTTGCAAGAGTCTCCAAGGGACCAGTTCAGAAGGAAGGGAAACAATGGTATTGAGACATTTTGCCAATGTTGTTTCATACGTATGATCTTCAGTATAACTCTTAATATTTGTTAGCTATTTATTTAACTATTTGCCTTTTTTTTCCTTATCTGCAGCTGTTATTGCTGACATGGAGAGGCATTGTAACTTACAGATTGCGGCACATATTTCACAGATTTCTACCAATCAAAAGAGTAATGTGTATTAATTTATATATCACTCTTTTTGACATATTCAAGGTCTTCTTGTAATTAGTAAACAACAGTACTTAAGATTGTGACTGCATCAAGTGATCTTCAAGGAGAAATATTTTCGTATTCTTCCATCATTCCTCTTTCATTTCTAGTCACAGAGGTCACCATTAGTAATGTGATTCATTTTATAGCACACATTTTCAGTCTATATTATAATTATATGGTAGTTAAGTTTGCAAATAATGATTATTTTTCCTTGAAAAGAACCCCAAAATCCTATAAGCTATCGCTGCACGAATGGACACAGGCTCTTTTTGAGTGCGACATCATAAATTAATTGAAGCATCATGCTGATGAATTGCACAAGTAACTCAATGAGATGTATGTTGTCCCTTTATGAATATCAGAAGTTCATAAATTATGTTGAGAATTCATAGAGTTTGTGATGGTTTGAAGAGACTATTAAGGAAGGAAAATGTTGGTAGTGGGACTGTTCTCCTTGCCCTCTCTTGAAAATGTCGGGAATGGGTGGATGGGGGGTGATGAAAATAAATATAATGTTGACGGTAATATTCTTTTTTGTAGAAAAAAATGAAGGTTGTAATGTCCCCTTTTTAGCTCACCATGGTTGGTGGTTTGGATTAGCCTATCAATGGCCCTCGTAGGCTAAGTCAGTTGGTTAGAGGGTCTCAGTTGACAGATTTAGAGGCAAATTCCCACTCCAGAGGCCAGAGATGTTCAAGGTTGCTCTTCATTTAGATCAGTTTCGCACACTTACTATTTATAGTAAGTGTCTATTTTTGGAAAGTCAGGGTTTCTATCTTTAGCAGGGCGACTGAACAGCTTGGTGGTAGTGTTGAGATTTAGAATCATTGATTGGAGCAGTTATTCAAAAACTTACTGTTTATAGTAAGTCATTATTGAGGAGTTGCTATATTTGGTAGGGGCACTTGGACTCATGGTATGCACAATGATTGACTCATTTGTCAGTTGGCTTAGTTTAAGGGGCTTACTATTTTTAGTAAGTTACTTATGCCCATGTTCCTATTTTGGTAGTGCACCCGGATTTGGTATTAGAAGACTTCATCAGTTGTAATGTCCCCTTCTCCGTATTAGGCCATTATGGTGCTCAATTAGTCTATCTCCCCATTCGGATAGGCTAATGGCTTCTTTCAGAGGATGCCAGCCAGTCACAGGCTTCAGTAGACGAATATCTTTTATTTGGGATCCCTTTTCTATGGTTAAGTCACTTTATTTTATAAAGTGAGGTTATAAAACTTACTTTATGTCTTAAGTCGCTTTATATTAAAAGTAACTTAAAGTGACTTTATGTGAGCGTACTTTATCCGACATTGCTTAGTTTTCCATGCCTTCCCTCACTTCGAGGTTATAAAAGCATAAAGTACGCCTTGGGATCAACACTATGAAATTGATAAAAAGATAAACAAATCAAGTTACGCACGTGACTGGTTATTTCTTGAGGACGGAAACCCTTGAGGAAAAATAAGAGAAGTTGTACGTAGCTCCAACATCTCGGTATTGGTGGAGTCATTTAGATTTCACGTTTGGATTTACATGCAGGAACAAGAGAAGGTTATTGTATCAGAGTTTTCAGACCAGACTTAGTGAGCAAGGGAAGTGAGATTGCATGCTCATATGCCATCAACTAGTCCTCATTATTCAAGGAGGATGATTTGTTTACTGGCTTGTATTATCCTAGTAACTGTGTGGTACTGCTATCGCTCCATTTCCCATTCTTATCGGGTCGCATGAGTTGTGCATTCGGGAGCTGGGCGGGGCTATTACCTGCGTTCCCTGATATCAGTGCGGGACCTTCCTTGGACACTCACGACATTACTGGAAGGGTGCATACTCTGTGCAGAGGGTGGACTCCCTCAGTCTTCCGCCAACAAGTATCATAAGGTGGTCATGGTGATTCAGTGCGAGACGTTGAAGAAGTGCGGTTGTTGGATTTGTCACAAGATTAGCAGACTGTTTGCCCAGTGAGGCCAAGCTGGAAACGGATGTAGGAATTTCTCCCATACGCTATTGCACAGTTCGACAATCCTTATGTTATTCATTCTGCTGCTTGAGCTGACGTTCATTGATCGAGCTCTTTGGCATTCACCGGAGATAACACCAGTGCTGGGTTCGATATCATAGACATTGAGACACGCGGTGGTTGAGCCAGGTCGGCCCACTACATCTTCCTTTCATTTTGTATTGTCTGAGAAATTAAGGGAATACTTTTGCATGTTGGAAGTTGGAATAAAAATCTAGTTTATTTATCTTATATCATTTGCGCATACTTTCATGAACAAACTGAATACTATACAACATACATCTCTCAAACACATATGACATCGCAAGTAAACCATATTAAGAAACCAAAACACCTGCAGCAGAGTGGTTAAAAAATTCATGACAAATTAGTGTAGGCTATTACATCAGTTGATTAAGTGGAATAAGTTTACTGGCTCAAGTTCAAGGTCTTAATTATTAATAAAGGATTTTTTATTAATAATTAATTATTAAAAGTTATAATATAAAGTAGATGGGGCCAATGGACTTATAAGTGCATTAAATGCACATTATAATATGGGGGCCTTTTTATTTATTGTCCTAAGTCAACGTGGGACTTGAAGAAGCACATATAGTAATGAGACTTTTTATTTATTATCCTAAGTATTTAGATAAGATAGATAAGATAAGATAAGATAAATTATTAATGTCCAACAAGAGAATTATAAAGTCTATAACTTTAAGGGGGCCTAAGTCATCATTAAATGTTTATTTGAATATTGGCACCTAACTCTGGAGGAGAATGTAATTAAATATCATATTTCGAATGCAACAAAAGCAAATACTCTTACAAGTTATGTGAAGTGTAATCAAGAAGACACTTGATCAATTTCCTACTTGAGAAATATAAAAAGCCGAAGGGTAGAGAAATGGATTCATTCCAAGACATTGTTTTTGCTTGATATTGTGAAGAGGATTTGTGCAAGGGTTTGCAGCTGTATTTTGCTTGAGAAATTGTGAATTTCTCCCGTTATTGGTACTTTTAACTGTTGAGATATCCAGTGAAATTGTGCAATGGCGATGGCTTTATACAGAGCCATGATTATGCTCAAAAGTAAAGAAATTGAGGTTTGATAGAATAGAATTTCATCTAGTTTAGTTTGCAGAGGGTTAAGAGGCAGCAAATAATACAAATTGCAGCCTTTCAAGATAGCGTACGAATTTAATAAGGCAGCCACATAGAGTGTGGAAGCTGTGTGAGCATCTGAAGGGTGACGTGGGTGTTTTGGAGGGCACGTTTGAGGGTTTTTGAGTGCCATTGGATCATTTCTTCTTTGGCGTCTATGGGTATTTATTTTTAGACAGAGCTGCAATCAATTTGAAACTATGAACTCAAGCTGCGATCCATTGCCAGGTTTTTCCTAGTTACAATAAGTTTACTCCTTAGTATATTAGTTGATCAATGAATGTAATCCATTTCTAGAATAGAAATAAAAGGTAGATATTTGTGCAATGTTGCAAAGATAGTTGATTTCATGTATTGTATTTGTAGTATGTTTGCCAAGCATTTGACAAAATGCCATGTTGAATATTAAGCAAATTGAATGACATTACATAGTTGCATGCAAGTCTACCTCATTGAAAAAATCAGATTATTGGTGAAACCAGCTTATTAGTTTGCATGCAAAGTTTTTGACAAAATGTCAAACATGCAAAATTGAAACAGGGGTTCTTACAAAGGTTTTTATTTGTTTCTCACCCTTGTATTCACCTGAAAATTTGGGTCCAGTATTGGAGGCAAAATTAATAGAAGAATTTTTGCATTTAGTTTTAGCGGTTTTACCTCGAAACAAAATGCAGTTACAGACTGGATATGTTTGATGTATTTTGCAGAGCTACTGCTACTACAAACAAAGGTTACAGCAATACCATATGCACATTGACAATGACTTATGGACACAATTAAATATTAATTTGTGGACTCTCATGTGAACTCTATAGCTGGGTATCAAAGATTCTATAATGTATATGTCCATATGATAAATTCCTTATCATTTTTATCAACGTTATCATATGAATATTTTGAAATTTCCATATATTTTTATTATTTTCCTTATTTTTTATATAGCCACCCCCTTTGCTGTGCCTTGCCATGTCTAAGAATGACCTTAAAAGTCAAAACAATCCGTCTTAGAGACTTGGTGGAACATTACTTTTTTCATCATCAATTTTTTGAATCACACTCCATGATCTATAATCATGAGAAATAGCAAGACAAGATAAATAGAAGATGAATAGAAAACTTTGCTAGTTAAGTAGAGGAAGGGATTAAGGTGACACAAGAACCAAGAAAACCAGGAGGGGAAAGGCCATGTTAACATTTTTAGGACTCGCAATCATGAAGAGGACAATGATAAAAGGAAAGGAATAATAGAATATCAGAGGTGAAATAGAATAGAATAACCAAGATCAAAGATGACATAAATCTATGTGTAAGTACAAGTTCAACCTACCAAAATGCAAACTATATATATATATATGTATGTATGTATGTATGTTGCACATATGTATTTATAAATATGACCCAACTGGCTAAGACTAAAAGAATATAAAGGACAACAAGGAAGAAAGACATACTTAAAAGAGAAAAGAGCAATGGAAAACCAAGCGAAAATAAACAGAGGAGAGATAGGATGATCAAAACAACTAAAGGGTCAGCTAATGTAATGTCCTGAAAATGATAGAGAATAAATTAATTAATTAATTGGTCCCAATTTAAGAAAAACATATTATTGACTTTCAATTAATTAATAAAGGGGGCCCATTTTTTATAATTGTTGTCCGTAGGTGTTTGCCATGTCAGCGTTCTTTTGTAAACCCTCGGGAGTTTCTCTGAAGGGGTATTTATGACCGGCGTGTAGGAAGTGTTAGTATGCGATTTGGAAATATTATTTGTTTTGCGAATTCCAGTTGGAGTTCTGTTGTTCGCCATTTCGGAGGTGAAAGATCCTCCCTATTTGGTTTGTTGCAGTTTTAGTGGTTTACAACCACCCTAGTTTGCCGTTGGAAATATCCCTCCAATATTTCACTATGCGCCAAATCTGTTGTGCACTGTTTGTTTTAGATCTGGTAAATCTGAAGCACCATCTTTGTATACATCTATTCGCATCTTTGGCATTAATACAACTTGTAGCATCGTTGGTACTTGGAATTCGGTGTTTTGTGGCAGTATTATTGTTTGAATCAAGAACTACTTCTGGCATCATTAGCATTTGGCATTTATCTCTAATTGGGCAATCTTGAGTTATATTATTTTTTGTGCATCCATTAAATCTGGTATTACATTGCAACATTACATCTAATTGGCGACATTGTTGGAAAAATGGTCAGCGCTCCCCTTGGGATTCGCGACATGGCTTAACAGCCTCCCGTGTCTTCTATACGTCTAGTGGTTGTATCGGGCATTAAAAGGTCGATCTTTTGGTGCAACGACAACCACTACTTATAACAAGTGGTATCAGAGCTTGGTCACAGGTTTGAATCCCCCCGGGTAATGCTGAGGGGGAGATTGTTGGAAAAATGGTCAGCGCTCCCCTCGGGATTCGCGACATGGCTTAACTGCCTCCTGTGTCTTCTATAAGTTTAGTGGTTGTATCGGGCATTAAAAGGGTCAATCTTTTGGTGCAACGGAAACCACTACTTATAACAGACATCACCAGGCAAAGGGAAAGATGGACATAGTACGGCCTTCTTGCGTGCATATTCAGCCACCGTACGACCTTCCTATTACCTCTGTACAACCTGTCTGCAATTCCGTACGACCTCCTTGTCATCACCGTACGACCTCTATAGTACCTCTGTACGACCTCCTTGTCGTCACCGTACGACCTTCTTGACATCACCGTATGGCCTCCTTGTTATCGTACAACCTCCTTGTCACCATACGGCCTTTCTGCCATCACCATATGACCTCCCTATTATCGTACGACCTTCCTGTCATCACCATACAACCAAAACACCTTTGGGACAGAAATCACCTCCGGGACAGAAAACACCTCTGGGACCGATAACACCTCCGGGATCACCTCCGAACCAAAATCACCTCCGGAACAGAAAACACCTTCGGGACATTTCAGCTAACCATAAAAGAGGAAAAATGACTAAATCTAACAAGATATATCAGCATACAAATATATAAGTGAGAAATAAATACACCAATCAGTGTATATAGTTTTTTCTAGCTTTCTTGTAGGGAACAGAGAAATAATTGGCAAGGGTGCACACAAATGGTTTTGTTTCATTGATTGTTGCTGTATTCTATTTTCCTACTACAAATATATTAAATCCTCGATGTTCTGAATTCTGATGATTCCATCTCCTTCAGTGCTACTGATGTAATCTAGATGGGAACTTTTGCATCTACATATCCTTTGTACGTAGCAATTTATTCCCTTAAGCTCTAGAGCTTGGATACACACAATTCATCCATATGTTACTTGTATGTAATTGATTAACTTGTGATTCTATAGTACTGAAGCTTATATACTTGAACTGGTCCAATTCATTAATGTTTTAGCATTCACAATTCTTTTTTTGTGTTCATTTGTTAAAATGTATGGCATAATTTACTTTGGGTCTGTCTCTACCCCTATAATAGTAATGATTGATTATTCTTGGAGAGGGCACAAACATTTTTTTCAAATTATTTGGCATCCATGATAATAGAATTGATGACCTTGAAGGGTGATGCAAACACTCATTGCCACAAATTTAACTCTACCTAAGTCTTGGAATTATGCCCAGGGTGTACAACTACATATAATGCAATTTTAGTTGCTACTAAACCAAGGTCACATTCATATGTACCATATATTCTTAGCAACAATCCAAATGCAGAAAAGAGAAGCAAACAAAGCAAATGCAACAAATATGGATAACATAACACTAAAAGGATTTTGAAACAAAATCAGAAATTTAAACCATTTGATATGCACATAGTAAGTTGAAGTTTGCAATATTGTTGCAATTCTTAGCATTCTAATAGACACATATGCTAAACACCCTTTACCGGTAAATTCTGTGGCTAGACACAGTGTTTCTGCGTAATAATTGCACCATAATTTTTTATGAATGCCTTAAAATAATGTTTTATTGTGCATGCCACTGGTGATAGATTGAGCATAGATAAAATCCGCAAAACATTCAACTCAGATATATTAGGTTACTTTTCTCTTTGAATCATGTGATGCTTGGCCAGTGCTTGAGGATTGATAGAACAAAACCTTTCTGTTTTCAATATTGAATGGTGAATAACAGAAAAATTAAACATGGGCATATTTTCTCTATAATGTCAACACACCCATTTGGAAACTAATTCTTTATAATATTTTGATGTACATGCCACCAATGATATATTGAGCGTAAACACAATCCACAAGACATTCAACTCAGACTAGGTTACTTTTTTCTATG
Organism: Chamaecyparis obtusa; assembly: GCA_027943335.1. Classification (NCBI taxonomy): domain Eukaryota; kingdom Viridiplantae; phylum Streptophyta; class Pinopsida; order Cupressales; family Cupressaceae; genus Chamaecyparis; species Chamaecyparis obtusa. The sequence goes on along the minus strand of BSBK01008676.1, from coordinate 818,310 downwards.
AATCATGTGATGCTTGGGCAGTGCTCGACGATTGATGGAACAAAGCTTTTCTGTTTTCAGTTTTGAATTGTGAATTAACACAAAAATCAAACATGGGCATATGTTTACTTTAATGTCAACACACCCATTTGAATTGTGAATTAACACAGAAATCAAATGTGGGCATATCTTTACTACATTGTCAACACACCCATTTGGGAACTAATTCTTTAAAATCATTTATCGTTTTATACTTAGCTAATATATACTTACTCATCCCAAAAAAGCTTTTATTTAAATTGGCTGTTATATATTGTTTCTGACAATCCTAATATATACTGGTAATGATTAATATGATTATTTTCAAATGGCACTTCGTCTATGCAGAATTGCATTACATTGCTGCTTATTATTTTTTTATCACTTTGTTCATGTACTTTGCATCTTCTTCCATTTGTTTATTTATCATATATTCTAATGGATTTTCTTGTGACAAAATAGATGAAGAACATGAGCACTATCATATGGAAGGAGTTGTTGAAAGCCCAATGATTGATGATGACGGGGAATGTTTTTCACCTATTATTTTGAATGCCACCTCAATAAACGTTGAAGTTTACTATAATAAAGCTGTCAATTATACACTTATGGTTACCTTTGTATCCTCTTTATGCAAGTTCCTTAATATTTTTTTCTGCTGTTTCAGTTGTTTAGTGTGTTACATTCAAAACCTTAACTGACATAGGTGTCATTTTTACAAGTCCTCTTACTGATCCGTCAAATGGAGCATAGCAACACACAGTCAGTAAGTATTTTTCCTACTTCTTTGAAGCATAAACCTGAATGAGCTTGATGATTATGTGTACAAAAATGGTATTATGCTGAACTTCTTTTGGGGTTCCTTTGAATAAGAACTGGGTTCAGATAGATAATGGATATATATTATAGTACATAATATATGTAAACTGTACTGCAGGGGGCAGCCAAGGTCTCCCTGCTCATGATAGGACAACAAGCGATCATGGATGCCTACCTTTGCCTTTTACATTTGACAGCTGGGATTTTAGTTGGTAAGCATTTTTTTTGAGCACACTCCTTATTGTTTTCATCCTAGACTGCTAATTTTGACTAGGAAGAATGAATATGTGATTTTAATAATGACAAGAAGATCAAAGCAGCCTATGGGGCCAAGAGCAACACACAAATCCAGCTCCAATACACAAGGACATCAAAACCTCAGGAAATTTGTAACCCATTTTGATGTTACATCTTTGCGGTGGATCTTGATTAAAAAAATTGCAGTTTTGTGCAACCTTGCCTCCAAACAAGGAGTTTAGATTGTCCACTCATGTCTTTGTAATTGATATGGATGTCAGTTTAGGCTAAGCACTCTATGATGTTGTAATGCCCCCTTCTTACAGCTAGTTAGTTGTGCTTCCTGTTAGCCTTTTCCCGGGTTCCCATAGGCTATGTGGAGTTGGTTAAGGGACTTGGTGTTTCAACGACATTTCTATTTTTGGTATATGCTATTTTTAGTAATTCTATCTTGGGCTTTTTGGCTTATTGGTTTTACAAACTCAAACTGGTTAGGTTTTGTTGATGAAAAAAAGTCTACTTCTAGGCATGTCTTCAGTTTGGGCATAGGTGCAGTCACATGGACCAGCAAGAAGCAGCAGGCAGTAGCTCTTTCCTCAACCGAAGTAAAATATTAGGGAACTGTTAAGTAGCTTGTGAGACAATTTGGCTTCAAAAGATGCTTTCTGACATGCAAATCTTTCAAGCCGGTCCTTCTCCCTTATTTTGGGACAATTAAAGGTCGTTGAAACTTGCCAAAAATCTAGTCTTCCATAAGCGGACCAAACCTGTTGAGCTTTATTGTCATTTCATCCTCAAGCTTGTAGAAGATGGATTAGTATAGTTGCAATATGTTCCAACTAAGGATAAGACTGCAAACATCTTCACCAAGTCTCTGAGATATTGACCATTAATAATAAAATATGCAAATATTATTCTAATACCCTCCCTTTGTGATCAATCTATCAACTTCACCAAGTTGCCCCCTAAATCTTACAAACTTGTTCGGGCTTTACAAACTTGGTGAGGATATTTGGAGTCTAGTCCCTAACTGGAACATATTGCAACTGTATTGATCCATATTTTACAAGCTTGTAGATGAAGTGACAATGAAGCTTAACATGCTTGGTCTTCTCATTGAACATTGGACTTTTGGCAAGTTTGAGCACCCCTTGATTGTTACAAAATAGGGGTGAAGGACCTGCTTTAGCCATTTGCATGTCAGAAAGCATCCTTTGAAGCCAAACTGCCTCACAAGCTTCTTTAACACTTCCCCGATATTCTACTTCAGTCAAGGAAAGAGCTACTGCCTGCTATCTCTTGTTGGTCCATGTGACTGCACCAGTGCCTAGATTGAAGACATACTTGGATGTAGACTTACTATCATCAACAAAACCTTCCCAATTTAAGTCTATGAAACCAATTAGTCTAGGATCATTGCTTTTGCCATACATAATGCCAAAGTTAGAATTGCCCTTCACATATCTCAACACACGCTTCGTTGCAACCCAGTGTTTAGTGTTAGGAGTTGTCATGAAGTGAGAGATGTAGCTCACAACATAATTGAGGTCAGGTCTAGTGGCAATGAGACAGATGAGACCGCCCACTAGTTGCCTGAACACGGATTCATCCACCACAGGGGAATCTAATTTGATTGACAACTTGAACCCTTTTTCCATAGGTGTAGATGCAGGTTTACAATCTTGCATCCTAAACTTATCTAGCCATTTCCTGGCATACTTTAATTAAGAGATAAAGATATTGCCATCTGTCTACCAAACCTGAACACCTAAACAATAATGTAGAAGTTCCAAGTCTGTCATATCAAAGGACTGGCACAAACTTTATTTGATCTACTCAATTAAAAGTGTTGAACTACCAGTAATAATTAGATCATCAACATAGATGAAAAGTAGGAGAATATCACCACCATTAGATTTGACATACAGATTCGAATTGGAAGGACTCCTTTGAAAGCCTTGATCACCGAGGTGCTTATCAATCTTTATGTACCGATCTTGAGGAGCTTGTTTTAGGCCATAGAGTGCTTTCACTAGTCTCCATACCTAGTGTTATTTATGGACAACCTTGAAACCAGGAGGTTGCATCATATAGACTTCTTCCTGCAACTCACCATTGAGGAATGCACTATTGACGTCCATTTGATGAATTTTCCATCCAAACTGGGTTGAAATGGTGAGGACAAACTGGATGGTACTCATTGGTTGTGGGAGCAAAAGTCTCCTCATAATCAACGCCCACTTTTTGTGAGAACCCTCTGTCAACTAGTCGAGCCATGTATTTATCAAGAGTTCCATCAACCTTATAATTTGTTCACCCATTTGTAACCAATGGTCTTCTTCTCAAGTGGAAGATTAGACAAGACCCAAGTATTGTTCTTCAGAAGACTATGGTGTTCAACTTCCATAGCCTGTTCCCACTCAGGTATACCTTTAGCCTTTGAATAAGATTGAGGCTCACAAACACAGTGAATGTTGGCCATAAGAGCAAAATCAACTGTATTCTGTTGCTTTCTCTTATTTCTAGCCGATCTACCCTCAATGAGCTCATCATCATTAAGATCACCTATGGTCTTGGTCCACCATTTAGGCTAGAGAGTATAAGTAGCAACATCTGATTCTAGGATGGCTGGAATAGGTTCAACAAGATGTAGATCAACATCTTCCTAAGGAAAGTTGGGTGGTGCAATAACATGTTTGGGAGACTCCACAACTTCAGAGTCAGAGTTTGAAGAATTCGTCCCATCAGGTGGACCTAAAAGAAGACGAACACCCAAATGCTTAGCCTTTAGAGGTTGATCCTCAGGGCTCAAAGCAGGAGAAGAGAGCTGAAAAGGCCCTTGTTGTTCATCAAAGACACTATCTTGACTGAATATGAGACGATTAGTGTCTACATCAATTAGCTGATATGCTTTGTTATTTTCATTGTATCCTATGAACTTGAGCTTCTAGCTCTTGGAATCCAATTTTGAGTGCTTGGTATCTGGAATCCAAACATAAGTTGTAGAGCCAAAGACTTTTAGATGACTGATTTTGGGCTTTCTGCCAAGCCAAGCTTCCTCTAGAGTCTTCTTAATGACCAGTGTGGGAGACTGGTTTAAAAGATAGACAATAGTGTAGACTACTTTTGCCCAAAATTTCTTTGGAACACTTATATGTTCCAACATAGATTGGGCCATCTTAGTGATTGTGTGGTTTCTTTGCATAAGAACATTGTTTTGCCGAGTGGTGTAAGTTGTGGTAAGTTGATGCTTGATGCCATGATGTGCACAGAAGTTGGAGAAATCAAAAGAACAAATTTTCTCTCCATTGTTTGACCTAAGAGTTATTAGTTGTTGACCGAACTCTTTTTCCACTAAGGCCTTAAACTTCTAAAACATGCTAAACACCTCTAATTTTTGTTTAAGAAAATACACTCTATTACAGAGCACACTAAGCAGGAGTCTGCCTTTTATGCCTTTATGGCTAAAAGACTAGAAGATCATGTTAAATCCTCTGGCTGGTATATTGATTCAAGTGCTTCTCAACACTTCACTCATCGGAGGGATTGTTTAACAGAGCACATGCCTTTCATTGATTTAATGATCTTTGGAGGAGGGGAAGAGTATATACTACTATATTGTTGTCGGCAAGGGCAACATCGAGATTCAATCTGGAGGGAGGAATTTATTTCTCCTCAATGTATACTATGTTCTAGGCATGGAACTCAATCTTCTATTTGTCAGTCAAATTATGAGACCCTCTCCTTGGCTGGATGTTGTATTCAGTTCGCACAAATGCAATATTGTTGATCGGGAGACTCACACTATAGTTGTTGTAGGTATTGAGGATCATGGTCTTTACAGACTTGTTGACACTAGTGATCCTCAAGAACATGCCAAGACAGCGAAAAGTTCTTCCACCAGTAATCTCTGGCATCGGTAGTATGGGCATCCAAACATATACTATCTCTCTCAACTAGTTTAGGAGAGTTTGGTTGTTGGCTTACTTGAGATTCAAACTTGGAATCATGGAGTTTGCGGAGCTTGTTAGGCTGGAAAGCATCATTAGATTCCATTTTCAGATAGTGATACTTGGTGGGCTTCCAAGATATTATAATTGGTTCATGTTGATGTTTGTGGACCAATGAACTTTTCTTTAGTTACTGGGTCCAGGTATTTTCTGTTATTTGATGATGTTAAACAATGGCAATTGCTTGTTTATTGAATGATATATATATATATATATATATATATATATGAAATTAGAAAGAATCTAATCTAACCAATATTATACTAAAAATACAATATTAACCATTAATAATAAAATATGTGAATATTATTCTTATATGAGCCCGGACAAGTTTGTAAAATTTAGGGGGCAACTTGGTGTACTTGATAGAATGACCATTAAGAGAGGATATTAAAGTAATACTTTTGTTAATTAATGGTCATTTAGGAATGTTTGGTTCTTTTAGTTAATTTCTATTTTTAGTCTTAGTTTACGTTTGTTTCGTTTAGAAACATTTGAATGTAATGGCCTATATAATGTAACTCTGTTTTCATTATTGAATAAAAATCACCATTACAATTTTGAAGGACAGCAGCAATTAATAATACTCATAAAAACATAACTAATATGCTGACTATTAATACTGCTTAGAATGATCAATATCCTTTCGATTGATAAAGGAAAGGATGTATGCTTGATCAAAGGGGTGTGATCTACTTAAAGAAGAAATTAATGAACCAGGAGAAGCAGCAATTACTTTAGACAATGATTATACAAAAATGATTGCAGCCATAATGTTGAAGGCACTTATACAGAGATAATGTGCAAGCCTACTAAGCAAGAAAGATGATTAAGATTGCAAACTGATGTGCATATTTGTTTAATGATAAAAGCAAACAAGAGGTTTAATAATCAGTTTTCAAAGCAATGTGATTTGTATCATGTTTGATTCATTACAAGATATATGTAATTCATATTATGCGGACTGATTTATTAAGAGTCATATGGTAGATCAATATAAAGACAAAGGGGTATATTTTGTTAAGGAAACATCTATTTTAGCAAGGTGTGATTTGACTTATAATTATGAGATATTTCCACTTAAGAAAATAATAAATATTCTTCAAAAGGTGCAATTCTTTAAGGATTAATATGCATAGACAATGTTCTTTTTGAAGAGGTATGATTTCTCTGAAGCTGTGACTATTTATGGAGGGAGATGTCTCTAAGGAGAATCACTCCTTTTGAGAAGGAATAAAATAAACATGATATGAAAGTTGGAGAAGTGTGTGTGATGTGTGATGTGTTAACAAAGCAAGTATATCAAGCATATACACCATGTCTAAGGAAGAGCAATATATGATAAGATTATTTTCAGATTTATGAGGGAATACTAAGATCATTTACAGATATAATGAGCAGATTATAGCAGATTTTCAAGTGGATTTTGTGATCACTTTATTGCAGATTTATGATCACCATTATAGCAGATTGGAGAAGAGAATTATAGCAGAATTTAGAGGAGAAATTGATATAGAGGTGCGTGCCTCGTATTGGTGAAGTTGATACTTCATATTGGTGAGGTTGGTGCCTTATATTGTAGGGGTTGGTGACTACAAATAGGAGAAATCTGTAGTATGCTACCCCAAATTGCAACCAATTTTTCTCCTCTAAATGTGAGTTTGGACATTACAACAAACAGTTGGCACAAAGATGAATATGGAGGATTACTGTTGCAGTTTTGAAAGTTGTGATTGCAATGACTTCTTTAATCATCCATAACACTCAAACATCCGAGTGAGCAATTAAAAAGGGTTGCAAGCGTTGTTTAAATGATCATGTTATTGATTCAATGAACTTCCTTACACAGTAGGAACAAAGACTGTATTTGCTGTTCTGATTACAAAACAATTTTCTTCATGCATTCATTGAAATAGATTTGCTGAAATTCAACTAATTTTCATATATAAATCTATGTAAGAAACATGGTTTACGTTGATCGCTTGAGTGTCCAGAAATAGATAACAAATGTGCCTCATACATAAATCTGATCTGAAGATTTCTTGCAGTCCTGGTATTTTAACAACAGGGATATCCACACACAGATAGAACAGCAATGTGAGGGACCAACCTTTGAATTCTCTGCCAACAGGTTGACCAGCTATGACTTTCATGTTCTCCAAAGGGCTTGCATGCTAACAACTTCAGAAATGACAAAAGCACTCAATCCATTTGCTGGCAACTCTCATATTAATGTTTAGTTTGATAAATTTGCAGCTTCTGTAGATTTTGCTGACCTCCAAAACATTACTGTAACTGACATAGTGCTCTATTTTTGAGCAAAGGAGCTAGCAAAGACTTTTGACTTTAATCCTAATTACTGAGTTTGTTTCCCTTCACAATATAGGATTAATAATGACTGAAAATGATGCTGGACACAACTAATGTATAGATGAACATATCATGAGCAGCAGTTAGACCTGTAACACAGTATTCAGAACTCTCCATATTTCCATGGCAATGAATACTTTGATGCAATAGAAACCCACGACTCTCCTTAGTATGCAACTAGACTTATACTAAATCATCATATGAAAATGGTGTATCAACATATAATTTGTTTGAAAAGAAAAGACAAATGTGAATACCATATCAAATACCAAGCCCCTGTCTTTTCTGGGTTTTGTCTTATTATCTCTCGGTTTTAATCTTATTCAATTTGGCATGAAATTGCTGTGCCCTGCAAACAAGAAACCTTTGAAAGCCATGTCCTGCCAAAAAAAGCATTACGTCATGATACAAGAGACTACCAAAAGAACAAATCTCATATTGGAATATTGAAGGCCACGGCCCACACCAATCAACTCTGTCCACACCAAGCCAATAATGTGTAGCGGCCAAGACATTCAAGAAAACCACGCTAAATAATATCTACAATGTTATGATATAATTTTCACACTTCAAATGATTCAATTTGTGTAAGAACCCCAAGGGCTCTAACTCTGCCTAACTACTGATTTGCTATGCAAATTTTATATATAACTGATTTTTGAAATAAATAAGCATTTCCTTGAATTTTTTTAAAAATGTTGCCAGGCAAGCTAATAACTTTGCATTAAAGTAATTCTGAAACAATTGTCAAATGCATTGAACTATGATAAATTCTTGTTGATTTATATGTAGATACAATGCATGGAGAAATATTTATTAAATTTTGAAAACTAAAATGCAACTGAGAAAAAACATGGAAACAAATTGTAGCACAGATATTGAGCCCAACACTTTTCAAAATCTCTAAACAATGCCTGAATGTTTCCAGCAGCCAACTCCAATGTGAAATTGAATGCCAAGATAAGATTGTTCTGCTCTAGACCCAGCCGTCTAACATCCAGTGACTCATGTGGGTTTGCAACTGAGTGTGGCTGCCTCAAGCTCTTTTCACAAAAATTACCAAAGCTGCGATTTAATCACTGATAACCCCCTTGGATATAATGCTGCTATCACCCTGAGAAAAAACCTCCAAACGGACTTAAACCCTGTATTGATTCTTCTCCTATAAGACCAAGTTGAACTTCTAAATGAAGCCCACACTATAGAAAATCTCAGTGTTTATTTCAAGACTTCAAATGCTTGTAAAAACTTTTAAGAATTCACAATTCTCCAAGTCTGAAATACTGAAACCCTTGTTCCAAATTTCTCCACACAAATCGATAATATCAAATGCACAATAGAATGAATGAAATGAAATCTGAATCCTCTCTTATAATATTTAATTTCCATTTGTCTTCATCTCCTTTAATTTACTTTAATTTCATTTCTCATAAAGCAACTTTATGTTATAATTTAAAGTTGACATATAATAAAGTCACTTTATTAATTTAAACTCCCCCATTGCTCCAAAAATGACCTTTTCATTAATATAATGAAATTTTGACACATAGGGTCCCTGTTTTGTGTGCTCAAGATTTAAAACTTCTCAACCCGATTCCAACAAGCTATAACACCAAGGTGCCCAATATGCAATCCCAATAAAAATAGCGACCTTAGCCAATTTAATTAAATAATAATCATAATTCACCCATCTTGTGAAAATGACTGAAGAAGCATCAAAATCGAAATCTGACAGCACAGGTATGATCTTGATGAAGAAAGACGATGAATGAACTTGGCGGGGTGACTTACTAAAAATAGACGCTCCCTCCAAAATTCTTGGAGCCCAAACTGGAAGCCAAAAATAAAAACTGAGAGCATCTTTTAACTCCTCTAACTCATCCGAGCTCATCGGAACCATCCCTTGACTTACTATAAATAGCAAGTCCCACCAAATGGAGCCATAACCCTCAACAAGGTCCTCTAATCACCAGTATTAGCCTACAAGGACCCAGTAATAGGTTAAATCCATCCACTATCATGGTATGCTAGAAAGGGGAGATTACAATTTGTCATTCCAAACAAGATTACAGTCAGACTGCAATACCTGAAACTTGTCTCAGAATGAGACTTCAAAAATTTGAAATACTTGAAAGTTTGAAGCATTACCTTGCTAATCCTCTTATCTTACAAATTTCTATTCTTAATCAACCCTTTCTTCCTTATACTTCTACTTCTTCCAATGCTCTTGCAGCCTTATTAGCTCAACATTCTAGTGATGATAAAGAACATTCTATATACTACACAAGTTGTACTTTACTTGATTAGGAAGCTAGATATACTGCAATAGAAAAACAATGTCTCGCTCGTCTTTGCAACTCAAAAGCTAAGGCATTATCTTCTTAATGTTGAAATTCATGTTATCATCAAATTTGATCCTCTAAAACATCTTCTCTTAAAATGATCTTTCAGGACGCTTAACGAAATGGGTTATGATGGTAAGTGAATTTGACCTAAAATTTGTTTCTCAAAAAGTGATTAAAGGACAAGCTTTAACCAACCATTTAGCTGATGTTCCTACACCTTTTGCTTTCCCTAATTAAGATTTATTTCCCGATGAATTTGTCCTTCCCATAGATGTGAATAATACTTGGGATTTATTCTTTGATAGATCTAGATGTCTAACTGTAATGTCCCCCTTCGTTAAAGGAATTTAATAATAAATATTAATAAAAAAGTTAATTAATGATTAAAAATAATAATTTATTATTATTTTTGTAACGTCTCTTCTTATTCTCCTTCTATAATTTTCTGCAAAACCGACGTTAGTACAGAATATCACACAAAATATATGACTCATACTCTACTCTAAGTTAGTAAGGGGGAAATTTGACCCTTAAGGCTGCCTCTAGGTCGGGCTTCACAGAATTCCCGGCTTGAGAGACATTCGCTCCCTCTAAGCAATCGGGCTATTGACACGTCATCCCTAGAGCACTGCCCATAAGAATCTCTTGGAAGCAGCTTAATGCATTCCAAGCCTACGCATATGCATATGACTGGTCTTCAGTATATATACTGCCTACGTGAGATAATAATCTCGAGACTAGGGAAATGTCTTAATTTCCTCTAGCCCCCTCCAGATACGGGGATCCATCCATATCATCCATTGTTGAGATATTGAATCTCAAGACTAGGAAATTATCATAATTTCTTCTAGCCCCCTCCAGATATGAGGTCCATATTTTAATGAATACTTTATTCATTATTTTTATGGCCCATATCATCCACAATAATTATATATAATAATTTAAGTCCACATCAATAATCTAATTGTAAATAATTCCTTACATCAATTATAATACAACTATTTGTGATCCATAAAAGAATACTAATATTCTGAAGTTTAAATGTAAACATAAACAGACATATATATAAATATATATACATATATATATTTATATATAAATATATTCTGAAGTTTTAAATATAAACATAAATAAACATTTATATATATTTATGAATAAATAATATATGAGTTCATACCTTAGACTACAGCTTTTTTGTATCCTCTAGATTATTACCCTTTTTATTTCTTATTCTTTTGTATCTGTTTCTTTTCTTTATTCCATATTTTTCTATTATCAAGTGTATTTCATAATTATTTTTCTTTTAATATTCTCCTACATTTCCTCCTTCATTCTCTCCTATATGTACTCCATTTTCTCCTATATCTCCTCCTTAATTTTCTCCTCTCCCCCTTTTTCTAAAGTGTTGGAAATCATTTTATATTTCTATCTCCCAAAAGTCACGACTATATGACTAATAATTGTATCCCTTAACACTATGGTAATTTATTATTTTTCTTTATTATCATTGCTTCATAATTAATCTCTACACTTATTCCCTTAAGTCACACACATATTCTTCCACTATTTTATCTTTCATTTGTTACTAATATAATTAATGAATATCTATTTATTATTATCATTATTTACTAGTGATCTTTGATTATTAGTAACATTATTTATATGTTTATTATTATAATGATTTATATATGTTATCTATATATTGAATCCAAAATGAGATATATACAATTTTTATTTTGAGTGAACCACATTATATAATATATCAGTTATGGCTTAGTTTGGTACATATTGATTGATTAATATTGTTGTATAGATTGATCAATATGATTTATATTAATTCGGTAATATTAATTATCTATATATATATATGTGTGTGTGTGTGTGTGTGTGTATTTTAAGTAATTAAACTATTGATTAATAAACATTGATTAATCAATATAGTATTAATTAATATTTAATTATTGTTATTCCCAATATAATTGAATATTTAATTATTGATTAACAATAATTGAACATAATACATGATAAGTTATATTTGTATGTCAATTATGATTCATGATAGAAATAGGCTAATAATAGAAAATGGCTTTAATTGCGACAATAGCTGCCATTTACATAAGGGTCAATAAAGACAACTCATCAACCAAGCGTATTGATCATTTCAGTCTTGGTGTCAAGAAGATTGCCATTTAGATGAAAATAGTTTATTTTATTTATATCTATTGATAATATATTTATCAGTACATTGATTAGTGATATTGATATTTTATTTATTTATATTTAATAAGATAATAATATATTTATCAATATTACATTGATTAATATTTATATATTTATATTATATCATTATATATATATATATATGATATATTATGTTATATCATAATATATTTATTATTATCAGTGAATTTTATTATTATAATTATATTACTAATATATTAAATAATTAAAATATTATTATACTCGTTTCTAGAAATATATTGTATTATATCAATTAATATATAATATTAATGATATAATTAATTTTAATAATAAATTATTATTTTTAATCATTAATTAACCTTTTTATTAATATTTATTATTAAATTCCTTTAACGAAGGGGGACATTACACTAACTGGCTCCAGTGCTGATGTTATATTAGTAGTTCCTTTAGGAAAGCCAATTCCTCTATCCTATCATCTTAATTTTCTATGCACTAAAAATATTGCTGACTATGAAGCCCTTATCGTTGGATTGAAAGCGGCTTTTTTCGTTAAAATTCAACACTTGCGTATCTTTGGTACTCACAATTCCCACTTTTAATTTAATTTACTTAGGAACATAATAATAAAGTGACATATTAAACGGGCTGGGGGCCTAGCTTGATTGGCAAGAACTTCCTATGGTAAAGCGTGAGGTCATGAGGTCTAGTCTCCCCCATGCCCACGTGGTATTGGAGGATGCGCCACACTAGCCTCGCCGGTGACGTTGAAAAGTTTACCCAGTGAGCTGCTATTTATAGGGGCTTCTATACTTCCTTCCTTCAGTCTTAGAAAAAAGAAAGTGACTTTATTAAACTTTCAATTAACTCACTATTAAAGTCATTTTAATACTTTATTAAATAATTAGATTAAGTTGTCATTAAATTTATTATTTTTGACAACTTAAACTTTAATTATTTAATTAATCTCTAATATCCAAATAAAGGGGACATCACAAAATTGGAGTTACTTAGGGGTTGGTGCATCTAGTAGGCTGATGCCTACAAAGTTTATATAAATAAGATTAATACTAGCAATTTTTTTCATGGTTTTCTCCCGTAAGGGTTTCCACATAAATCTTGTGTTCTTTTGGGTTCTTAATTGCTAGATATTGCATGTGTGGCTGGTTAAGTATTGCTATAGAATCTAATCAAATTTTGAAAAGTAAAAATTTGTTAATATATTGACTCACACCTCCTCCCACCCCCTCTTAGTATATTTGTGTGCTCTTGAAGGTATCAAAGTAGGCTCTTTTGGATATAGCCTAACTACTTGAAGGTACATCTTTAAGAGCACTAATGGATGGGCAAGGACATGGATTCTCATTAAACGAGGCACCATTCTTTGATGGGACATATTATGCCTTTTGGAGCATAAGGATGGAGACCTACTTGAATGCCCTAGGATATGATGTTTGGCAATCCGTGGTAAATGGCTACACATTTCCTTCAAGTCCCCGACCAACCAAGCTAGAAAGAGGGAAAGTGAGAACAATGCAAAAGCCAAACATGCAAATTTATGTGGGCTAGTTGAATTTGAGTTCATGAATGTTATGCATTGCAAATCAACAAAGGGCTTTTACGGTAAGCTGAAGAACGTGAATGGAGATGTTAAAGTGAAGAAGGCGAAGCTTCAAACCCATTGAAATCAATTTGAAAGTCTCAAGATGAAAGAAGAGAACATAGCCTCTTATTTTCTTTGTGATGATATGATCATAAATACAATCAAAGGGCTTGGTGAAGCAGTTGAGGAAGCTACAATTGTTCAAAATATTCTAAGGTCTTTGTCCTTAAGATTTGATTCCAAAGTTTCGGCAATTGAGGAAATTAAAGATCTAGATACATTAACAAAGGACGAGTTGCATGGGATCTTCACTGCCTATGCAATGAGGAAGGATTGAAGAAAAACTTTCACGAAAGGAGGCAACCTTTAAAGTCATAAGAAAGGGAAAGAGAAAACCATGTGAACCGAGTGAAAATTCATGCAAGGAAACTGACAAAGAAGAAGCTCTTATCATGAGAAAGCTAAAGAAAGGATCCAGGAAATATAAAGGTAAGTTCTTATTTAAATGTTTAATTTTTGTAAAATTGGACTTTTTGCTTCCAAATGTCCAAAAGATGAAAGTGAAAGTAGCGAGGATGAAGAGGACAATTACATAAAGAAAAGAAAACATCATCAAAGGAAGACTCACAATAGCGGTCAACATCACAAGAAGTCTCAAAAATACAAGAATATTTTCTATTCAAAGAATAGTGATAACTCATTGGAAGGAAGCAATGAAGAATGTTTGAGAAATGATGGATATGAAATACTCTTTATGGCAACGGAAGTGGAAAATGATAGGAACAAAGAGGAAGGAGAAAAGGAAGTGTGCAATGAAGAAGAGGAAGTAGATCTCTAGGGAGAACTTTACTATGCTTACAAAGAAAACAGGAAGCTCAAGAAAACGATTTCATAACAAAAGGTATGAGTTCAAGAAGTTTGTTAAGCTCAAGAAAAATCAAACAAAATAATTGAAGATTTGAAAGTTCAACTAGAAGAAGCAAAACAGATTGAGGAGGTTATAAAATCAACTTAAGGCCAAGATATCTATGAAAAACTAGAGCTTGGCATTGTCTCCTTAAGAAATGAATTGGAGAAATTGGTTGAAAAGTTGAATCGAAGCTTAAAGTTTGACAAAAGAACTGAAAGACTGGATGAAATTATCAATTCACACAGATCACCATTTATTAAGACTAGACTTGGTTTTGTTGAAGATCAAAATAAATCAAATAGTGGCTACAAGGTCTATGGTTGCAGATCCACCACAAAAGGAAGATGAAGAAAAGCCAAAGAGCTACATCAAGGCTCTTAAGAATTATGCCAAGGACAACAACAAAAAAGAGGAGATCGAGGAGAATATAGACCCACAAAATAAAAACTACCTCCAAAGGAAAACAAGGTCAACTTCAAAAGGCTCTTTTGTCAAAGACAAACATATATATCTAGGTTCCATCATTCCTCATTTGCTATTGTTTCACAAGCAATAATTTTGGTCATAACGCAAGAGAGTGCATAACACAAAATAGAAATCATTATGGGTGGAAAAGTATAAATTATAATTCATATCCTTCACAAGTGAATTATAATGTTGTATGCTACAAATGCAATAACTATGGACATATGGTATGACATTGTAGAAGTGTTTTGTGAAACCATTTGAAGAGTACAAATTGAAGGATACCATGAACAAGCAAAAATGAAATCTTACTCAGGTATGGAGAAGGAAACGAGAGCAAGGTAATGAAAAGAATAGAAAGGTTGAATCTGTAATTTTGTATTATCCATCTCATGCACAAATTTGAGAAGCACCGATTTAGGGGGATCTAAGGATGGCATTATCTTTCATCCCTAAGGAGAAAATGAAAGTAGTAAAGATGTTTGTAAAACTAAACTTGATGAGAAGATGTAAACAATCCAAATAAGTATGCTTGTATATTTGCATTTGGCAAGCATGTGTTTACAAAAGAATAAGAATTTGATAGAGGAAAGTTGGATGCTTATGTTCAACTTCATATCAATGTAAAAGGGGATATATTATTGATATAGGGAGAAGTAACAATACCATTGATGTCAAGATGAGGAACTACGAGAGAAATCTTCAAAAGAAACTTAAGCATGAAAAGAGCAATTGCATCAAAGATCAACGGAGTTAAGGTGTCATATGAGCTATCCAAATCTGTTGTGGATAATACCAATGGAAAGGAGTATATTGCCTTGAAGGTAATAAAAGAGGAAAGCTTCAAGGAGAGTTGCAACAAAGAAAGAATGATGGTATTGATGTGGAGAGAGAAGAATGTCACTCAAGCAAATCAGAATACAAAGGAAAAGAAATAGAGTAAAGAGGACTATTAGAGAAAGGGGGAGCATGAATTAGAGAATCTCCGACAGGGGGAAAGTATATCTTGTTGCATTTGATGTTAGGATATGAATGAATGTTTCCAATAACCTATTTGTGGATGGAAGCTTAATGAACATTGTTTTTCCATTGATATCAAAGGGGGAGAGCTAGAAAAAAAGAGAAAATTATGTTGCCATCAATTACAAAGGGGGAGACTGTTGGAAATATTGTCATTTATGTCAAAGGCACTTAGTGAGATTGTTGGTTTGACTGTCATTGATGTCAAGATAATATGAGAGCCCAACTTGGTAAAGAAGATGCCAATTCCTATAAAGATTAATGTGTTACTTATGAGTATACTTCAATATATCACATCTTAGAAACATAATAGGATGAGTTCTAAGTGTAGATATCTTTGCTCAATGATGTGAAATATATTTGATGATATTGAATCACTATGAATACTCATTTATATACAACCTTGTGATATACAACTTTGTGCAATAAGGCTACACTTCAAGATGAGACAATAGCTGTTTAGATTTGAAAATCAGAATATTCAAACAACAATGATGTTTCAGATGGATCTATTGCATTGATAAAAATATAAAGGTTACATTCATGATGCATGTGGAAGTGATTCTACAAAGGTCAAAATGGGAAACAAACAGTGATCAACCAAGTTAGATACACTGTGAATGCAGTGACTACACTTGAGGACAGCGATTTACATCATATATAGAGAAGCACTTATACTCTTGAGTTTATTAATAGAGAAGCACTTATACTCTTCTTTAGGGGGAGAGTGAGCAACCTTTTTTGATGCCAATATCACTACCAAAGCAATTGGACATTCCATCAATTATTCTACTTTTACCTTTGACTTGTTCATAAATGATAAATCCCATGAACTACTATTCTTGAGTTATTAGGGATGGATTCCCCGTATACATTTCTTGGTCCATTGTTTGAGGCTCCTATGGAGCTCTTTTTGAGGAAACTACATCTATACCTTCCACTTCCATGACACCCACACAAAAACAATGATCTTAATTGAGCTTTAGTTGTTGAAAAGATTTATGGTTTGTAATTTTTTCTGGTATTGAAACTAGATGTTTACATGTATTGAAACTTTGAACTTAATTTTTGGTCTATGGAGTGAACTTCAATTTTAATCTTTTTTATGAGGAAGTCAATAATATGGTTCATAAAACAAGTAGTATGCATGCTCAAAGCTATTAGATTTCCACAATCGATAGGAATGCAGTGCAAGTTTTTTATTAGATTGTGTGAACCATAGATTAAAATATCGCAGATATATCTGTGATATTTAAACTTATCGCAATAACTTTTGGCGGCCGATAAAACACGTAAAGTTCGCGTGCCGATAAGTTGCCAACTTATCGCGATGACTTGACAACTTATCGCCTGAGTCCGCACAAGGTCTTGCCAAGGTCAGTTTCCAATTTTCTAGTTCAGGGACGGGAGTTTCCAATTTTCCAGTTCAGGGGCAGGAGGATTTATACAAATATAACATTTAAGTATAAGTTTGATTTATTTAATTTCTTATACTTTAAGTTATATTTGTATAAATACTTTTAGGATGTTTGAGATATGTTCCAGCCTCATAGGAGTTAAGATGCAAATTCTAGGTTTTGGGGGTTTTCGAAAAATTCCAGACTTAGCCAAATCTCAGGATTTAGCAAGCCTTCAGCAGGGTTACCTCCCACAATCCGTCATGGCTTTCTAAGGTCAAACTAAAGTTGGCAAAAGGATTCTCAAAGGGTTTTAACTCGTTTTATCACAAATCACTTGGTTTCGACCCCATCTCTATGACAGACTTAGCTTAGCTCTCGCCCAAATCCTAGACAAACATGACTTTCCAACAAGACAAAATCACTCAAACCTCATTTGCCGGACCTAGGGACTTGAAAACAGCCACCAACAAAGACTACCTAAGACCTAGTTATGAAGACTTTGACATTTGGCATTGATCAATGATCAAGCATCAGAGGTTCATACTATGAAATGATTTTATTTTTACAATTATGTATATTTCTCTACAGCTAGACCCCCTCCCATTCCACCAATTTTTAATAGAGCTACTAGGAGGGGGAAGAGGAAGATGTAGACTAATTTGATATTGTACTTGACACTTGTATTTGCTTATAGTTTTACAAAGACAGTTTGCTATTTTTAGTTTGCTTCAGAGTTCAGACTACTAGACTATGGCTACGAGTCATCAACATTCCACATGAGGATGTGATTATGTATCCTATTTGCATTTATATATATCTAGATCAGCTTGTTTGGTTTGTTTACTCATTTACTGACTCATTAGATGCATCTCCTTATTGAATTTTGCAAAAAAATGCATTTCTAATCAAATTTAAGAAAAATTTCAAGTTCTTCATATTTTCCCGAGAAGTTCCCGACTTATCTCTGATATTTGCCGATATCTCTTTTTTTGCCCTCGCCGATAAGTTGCCGATAACGATATTTTGAACTATGGTGTGAACAATTTTTCTCGTCAATGTTTCGAATCACATTACATGATCCATCATTAGGATGCAAGAGAACACAAGGAGCAAAAAGATGATGGATCACGTAGTGTGGTTTGAAATGTTGATGAGAAAAAACGTTCACACAATCTAATCCAAAAACTTGCACTGTAGTATGCATGCTTTTAAAGCATATTTAAAAAAAATTAATGTTTTTTACTGTTTAATAAACTTGAGTTTTTCCTTGAGCCTTGAGTTTTCAAATGTTTTGTGTTAGTTGATTAATTGTTGAGTCCAAGTTTATAAATTCTAGATCCAAAAATCAATTCCACAACCTCCTTAATATTGTAAGGTTCCTAAAACTATTCCCCATGGTTAGGCTTGTAATGATCTAACTTGTATCCCATACCTTTTTAATACAAACAAATATAGAGGTTTCTAAAACAATAGATTTATATGACACCTCACTAAGGTACACATTCAAATGCTTTCGTTGACTATTTAAAGATGTGTCTAACAGATGCTCTTGCATATCTTACTAATCAACTATAAAAAGTTGATTCCATGTAATTGACACTCTAACCAATTTATCTAGTTGTGAAATGTGATACTCCATTCCATCTAGATATTCTTTTTGTCCTTTAGCAACCTCGATCAATGTGTCATATATCATACCAAGTGTCCCAAGTTTGTGCTATTTAATTTGGGCATTCTATTCTCCATGAGTGTCTCTTTTCATAAGTTTCAAAGTTAATCCATCATGATGTTCCAAAGAGCCTTAGGGGACTTTGTTGGTCCCAATCACACCCTAAGCACTTAGAAAAAGTTAAAAAAAATTGCATTGATCTCATCATTTAGGTTGGTTAGACTCTTTAGCTTCATGGTAGTTCTTTAAAAAGGTCAAGATTTGGTTAGAAATAGTAAATACTTGGTGTTGAAGAAAACATGGTAATAAAATTATGAAAAGGTGTAATGTCCCTTCTTATTCTCCTTTTATAATTTCCTACAAAATCAACGTTAGTATAAAATATTATATAATATTTACATGACTCATACTCTACTCTAAGTTAGTAAGGGGGGGGGGGGGGGGATTTGATTCTTAAGGCTGCCTCTAGGTTAGGCTTCACAGAATTCCCGATTCTCAGCTTGAGGGATATAAGATCCACTCTAAGCAACTGGGCTATCGACACGTCATCCCATAGAGCACTGCCCATAAGAATCTCTTGGAAGCAATAAATACTATCCAAGCCTACGCATATGCATATGACTGACATCAGTATATATACTGCCTATATGAGATTATAATAATCTCGAGACTAGGAAACTATAATGATTTCTTCTAGTCCCCTCCAGATATGGGATCTATCTCTAATGAATATAAGATTCATCTTATATGGTCTCCATATCATCAATTTGGGTGGACATATAAATGTACCAAAATTAATGTAAATTGTATAGTCATATATTCAGATTTATAATGGAAAATCCTGAAGCACAAAAAATGCATATAACATAATTTTATAAATCTTAATTGCACATGTATATATATATATATATATATTTTATAGATGAAAAATAGAATCCTTTGAGTATATATAAATATATATTTTCATATATATATATATAAATTAATAATAATAAATGAAATTGTATCATTCAAATTTTAATTACTTACCAAGTAGGAAGACTGCTATTGCCGACTGCTATTGCCGACTGCAAGTCTTCTTTTTATTCTTCCTTAACTTCCCTTTTTATTTCTCTGTTTTCTGTTGTTCCTTTTAACCTTCAGTGCTGTGCATATAAATATGTGTGGGAGGGGAAGTCACGCCCCTCCCCACACCCGTCGGCACCCCTTAGGGGTGCGGCTGGTCGCAGCCTAAGGCAACGATCCAGTCGCACCTCTAAGGTGCGACTGATCATCCTTAACATGTCGCTCGTAAGTTTGGTTTTATAATATATAATATTTTATATTAAATAATTAAACAATAATTAAACCATAATATTATAATATATTAAGTTATATTAATAATATATTTTATATATTATTGAACAATATATTATATAGATGTTTTATTAATCTGTCTAACATATATTGTAGTATGTACTATAATATATAATATATATAAATTGATTATTAATAATTAAATTTTATTAATATATTAATAATATTTTTAAGAAAAAATGACAATATTGTTAAATTATCATTAATGGTTTAATGATTATAGTTCTGTTTGAATACAAATCATAGACTATATATATTGGTAAGAGTTTTTAATTGAGGGTCATCACAAAAGGGCATGTGCCATGAAGGCTTGTGTGGTCGTGAAGGCCTTAATCTGGCTTGGTGTTGAAATAGTGTGAAAATGGGATCTAGCTTGACAATGCAAACTAGGAACCATTTCCAAACACTTCCATTGGGGAACAACCCAATTAGACCAACTTCAGTTCCTTATAAGAGCTAGGCACTATGGCTGATTGTTCCCTTTTGAATGATATGATGATGATTGGATATGATTAGAATGAGAAATGATTAATGAACTAGGTAAAGTGCTAGGAAATTGACCAAAATCAGCATAAGCAGATAGATATAGAACTAAAAGTCAACTAAGATGTACAGAACTGGAAACGAGGTGTAGGGAGGAACCTGCGACATCAAGCAAAGCTCAAAAGGGCTGGTCATTGGAGCTACGTGCCATAGTCCTTACAGGGGTCCAGGTACAAACAAATGTCAAAACTGATCTTAGGAACCTCTAAATTGTCTTCTTGTCATAGTTTAGGTCAAATATCCAGGAGTATGGCACTAGGCAACATAGACTAGGTGGACTAGGGCCCTAGGTGCCTTAAACAATGCCTTCGCTGCTGAATTTTGTTTTGTAGCCTTTGTCTCTGTTTGCATTGTGCTCTTGTACATGCAAACTACGTTCAAAACCTATTTTTGAGCTTGCAAATGAACAAAAGAAGAGGAAAGTGGAGTTGGGCTGTATAGAGGACTACCTAAATCAAACCGTGGGTAGATGTTAACATCCATTGCAACAATGATTGATTAGAAAAAGAGCTTACCCATTGTAGGGTAGACGATAAATTCAAAGTTAAATGCTGAACTGAAGTGCTGAAATGAAATGATTATATCGTTCATTGATGATGCGGTACTCTTTAGATAAGTCCTCCATGTGTTGATGCAATAACATGATAAATCATTACACAGTCCATCATCAAAACATGCTTGAAGATAATTTGTTGTAGCTTGATGCTTCTTGTACTCAAATATGCTTTTGATAGAAGAATATTTGCTCTTGAATTGGAATGATAACTTATTAAGGATATGATGATCAAATGAATTAGGGATGATGCCATGTATAGGGTTCTCAAGGTATTTTTGCATTTTGGCCGACTTCCAATTTCGAGACCAGATTCAACAATGTTAAGGTCAACATGATAGTATCTCGAAATTTTGGCTTGATTGATCACTAGAGTTAATTGGTAGTAACCCAACAAAATCGGCCCCAATTTTGTGGTAAGCGAGATAATAGGGGCCTATTATTGGATTTGGAATTTGAATTTTGATTTGACAACATTTAAGTGTGGAATAAAGTGTCTTTAAATTAATAATATGGTAGAACTCAAATAAGCTTGAAATGACGTGGAGCCAAAAAAGGAGTGTGAAATTGTAAGGGGTTATATAATCTATGATACAAGTGGGTGGTATAGACTTTTCCCTTTGGCCCCACCTTGTATCATAGTAAGAAACACACTAGGGGCACTATCTTGAGACCACATTATAGATGTTGATCATACATCCTTGCAAAAGGTGTTTCCAGTAAACCTTGTTGGGGGCTTTGGCCCCATACACTTACTAACTACCCTCCCCTTTTCATCCCCAAATCAAGGTCCTTGGTTGTCATGTACCCCCTTGTTGCTCATTCATCTCATTCTAAAACTTAATGGAGTCATGGTCAAATTTTCTATAATCATGGAACTAAAACTTGGGAATTGAAATGGTCATAGCTCTCTTGCACCAAGTAAATTCTATGTACTCATTTGCTTAGTGAGAGAATTTGTAATGTTTTAGAAATTGTCAACTTCGTGTATTAACACCTTACCATCTTACATCATATCCTAAAAAAAGTGAAATTGTACATCTATATGTTTTGTGTCAGCATGTAATGTAGGCTTCTTTTCTAGACTGATGACACTAACTATCACAATCAATCCTCACTATCTTGTTTTCAAAGCCAGTATCCTAACACAACCTTTGTAACCAAACTGCTTTACTAGCATGTGCAACAACCATATATTTTGCTTTGGCAGTTGAAAGAGAAACAATTGGTTGTTTGTTTCTCATCCAACTAGTGGTCCCTTTAAATATAGAAAATAAGTAGGCATTAGTAGATGTCTTTTGGTCTAGGTCACTAGCCTAATTTGCATCCACACGTGTTGAATAGCTTGCCCATATCACCTCAATTGTGATAACAAACAGAGTATCTTTTGGTTCCATGTAGGTGCTTGAACACCCTTTTGAGCCAAGTTGAGTATACCTTACTTGGTAAGACTTGAACTTGTTCAATATTCCCATTGCTTGGGCAATTTATTATGTAAATCATTGCATATGTCAAGCTATCTATTGGTTTGGCATACAAAACAACATTCTTTTCTTCAAATTTTTCTTGAATTAGGACATTGTTCCATAAATAATTTTATACCAATTGGAAAAGAATTATTAGAAATATTTATTGGTTAACTATCGTGTACCCAAAATCACAGCAAAAGAGTTTCAGCATATTTTCTTTGATTCAACAAAACTTCTTTTTAGAACAATCTCTTCTTATCTCTATGCCCAATATAAATTGTGTAGCTTCTAAGTCCTCCATATCAATTTGAATAGAAGTAGGGTTTTTGACTAGCTTATCATGTTATTTCCAATGACAAGCATATCCTCAACATACAAATAAATGATAACAAAGTGTCATCATTTTGCTTATAGTAAATACAATGATCAATTTTATTGTGAATAAACTTCAGTTCAACACATAGGAGTTAAATTTTGGTATGACATTCTTGGAGATTATGTTAGACCATACATGGACTTTTAATTTATAAACTAGATTTTTCCTTCTTTTACAAAACTATTATTAGGCTAGGACAATAAATATCTTCCTCTAGATACGTATTGAGAAAAGTCATTTTTAACTTTATTTGGTTACCTCTAAGTTAAATTTAGAAAGGAGAGCAATTTAGAATATAATAGAATTAAATCTGGCAACAAGAGAATTTTTTTTTATCGAAGTCAATTCCCTATACTTGGAAATTCCCCTTTGCCACCAATCTTATTTTTTACTTCTCCAATTTTCTATTTGCATTGTCTTTCTTCTTAAATACCTATTTTTTTGTTGGTGTGAATAAGATATTATATCTAACTAGCTTACTAGTCGGTCCCATTCACATTTTAAGTTAATTTAGGTCCTAGGAATCTTTCTAGGTCTTAGTTGTCGATTAAATCTTATCTTTTGGCATTTAATTCTTGAGTTCTTGGTCATTTAATGTTCATCATGTTAGTTGTCTTATTGTATAGGATTAATACACGTCATAATCTTGTCTTAAGCTGCGTTTTGACACATCATGTCTCTATAATTATAATTATAATCATGTAATCTGAGAGACATGATGTGTAATCTGCACTATACACTTGCGGGTATAGTGCCCTCCCGGTATAAATCTTTCAGCCATAATTAATTCCTCATACCCTTCAGGATGGCAAGATCAGTGCTTTGATACCACTGTGATGAGCTTGACTGGCTCTTAATTATTTACGCTTGAAAAATCCTTTCAATTCAGCAACTTAAATAAAACAGAGCAAAAAGTAACCTTTATTTTGAAACCTTTCAATTTTAAAGAAATTATCAATTACGTATAATCAACACTTTATCATTGAAAGTTTTCTATAAAAACATTTACCAGCAATAACACTTCAATTAACAATATGTAATACTGGAGAAATTGCTGGAAATGACACCTTAATAATGGACGCCACTGGCTGGTAGTCAAAATGCAGCTTGTATCATACTCACGTACTGTTGAAAGTTGATGCCAACATCTGCTATTTCTGTCAGTACCTTGTGACTGGGCAAAACGCAGCCTTTTATTGATCCAAGACTCCTGTAAATAATCAAACACACCTCACGCAGCCAGGTGTTGAGAACACAGCAGCTGAGAAGGAATTTACTGATTGCAATATTCCTTTGGCAGTCACATTTTGATTGTAGACAAATAGAAAATTGCAAGTTATTGATTAGCCAACCAATAACAAGTGATACGATTCTCTAAGGAATTATAATTCTCCAAGAAAATTAACAAACCCTTATCACTCTATTAAACTTCGATTTTCTCCACACATGAACCACATTCAATTCAGTTTGCAAATGGATTTCCCCAATACTGTAAACATTCAGCAAGTACAATGATATTCTTTTCAGAATTGAAGACCAAATATCAAACCTCAGCAACACCGAAAGAAGCATCAACGTTTTCTCCTTACAGAAGACCAAACCCTAGCTCAATCCAAGAAAAATCGAATTCTCTCTCAAACACAATTTTATCAAATAATCAATGGTATGTAAAGTGCTTTTTCAAGTTGAATATATAGCTTTTTGAAAAAGCTTCAACTTTACATTTTTCACTTAAGTAGCTTCTTCATCACAACATTACTTTATAACATTAAAGTTATAAAGTCGTAAAGTTATTAAATTAAAATAACTTAATTTAATAACGACAATTAAAATATGAAGCCACTGAAACTATCTGACTGCAACAAACTAATTTCTAACAACAGAGCCCCGAGCTCAAACTGCCCTGCCATAAATAGCCATTTGCCAAAAATAGACTTACTATAAATAGTAAGTCTCTCAAACTGGAGATCCCTGATAAACAATCGTGCAACACTTGATGACACTGTGCAGGTGCCTTGCTAAACCAAGCTATGCCCAAAATACCACTTACTATAAATAGTAAGTTATCCAATCTGTCCCAAACAAAGAGAAAACCTGACAACTAGAACCTCCATAATGGAATCCAACCACTGTCTCTGCCAACTGACCCCCTCGGATCACCTGATTAGCTTACGAGGGTCGCCAAACTAAGCTAATCCCAGAAGACTAAAAACGGGGACATTACAAACAACCTTTTATCGGAGCACTTTTAGCCCATATGTATGCTGCCATTTCATTCAAAAGGCCCAAAAACATCTATTTTCACATAAACTTTGCCCATTTTTGACATAATTAGGCTTGAGCTTTTGCTGGGTGGACATTGGTGCAATTTGAACCTCACCCTTTGGGGTTGTTTTGTGGCTTTGTATTACAGGTTCATTTTGGAGCATGATGTGTAAATCTAACCTCATCATTGAGTTTAGAGTGTCCAAGAAATTCAGCTCTGACTTTTATTTCACTCAATTTGACCATTGTATGATACAATTCTAAATTGGAGTTTGAAGGACAGATTTAGTGAATGGTCTTTTATTGAAGCACTTTTAGCCCAAATGGATGCTGCCATTGCATTAAGAAAGCCCAAAAAACACTTTTTTCATATAAAATTTGTCCATTTTTAGGAATTTGTTTTTTTTGACAAACTTCTACTTTATTAGAAGGGTCCGTCAGAGCAAGCCAAATTCAACCATTTAAAAAAAATTCACAGCTTTTGATCTATGAGTCAGATTTTGGCAAATAGGATATCATTTGGAAAGCTGACTTTGTATACTTTCTAGTGGCGCAAGTTTTATTATCAAATTTGGCTGCCAAGTTCCATAAATTTTTTCCACTATCTTGTTTTTTTTTGTTTCTTGCAGAGTTGGAATGGTATTAAGGAACTCTTTTAAACCATTGTTGCACTTTTTCCAAATTCAGCCCTAGGTACATTTTATTTAGTTTTTTTTTCTCATATTTGTTTTCTGGAGGATTACTTGGACATGTTTGCACTTGGGAAGGTGTTGTTTTGATCAAATCACTTCATTTCAGCCCCATATCATTTTTGATCTCTGATTAAATTGTGATTAAATCATCTGAGGAGTATATCATTGTTGTAATCATTTGAAAAGTATATCATTTGCAACTTTGCTTTTGAAAGTTGGAAGTAATTTGGAGTGAGGCTTAGATGTTCATTTATACTGTTTTTCATTGTGACAATTTGGGGTGTGTGTGGGGCCTTTGGATCAGTGAATAGGAGCGATTGGCTCCGGTTGCTATGTCTACAAAACTACAGAATAATTTAACCAATAAGTGGTTGTCTCTTGGCACTTATTGAAATAAAAGAAAATTATAATAGACATTAGATTAAGGTCACTCTAGTTATAGCAAAAAAAAATCATGAATTGGATTATCTCATGTCTTATGATTGGTTTTCTGAAAGCATATACTGTCATCATTTGTAAGTTTCTTTAAGGTTCTCAGCTGTTAGAGTTTAGCTGATCCTTAAGTGATACTATTGAATTACGCATGATTTTCTGCATTTTGCATTCTTCAATGTGAAATTTTTGTTACTATTTCTTACTGCTAGTGGATTTTTAGAGTGTTTCTCTCTAAATTTTTAAGTGGAGTTCTGACAACTAATGTGATTGAGTGCAGAATCTCTATTTAATGCATTTGCAACAGCAGCATTTTTCAAGTTTGTGGTATTTTCTATTTTTGAGATGAGATACCTTCTTGCAATTTGGAAAGCACGAAGGCCAATGAATAATGGTGAAGTTTGGGAGACAATGAGGCGTGAACTATCTGTTCTTTACAGTCATTTCTGTAAGTGATTGGTATCATATATGGATAATGGAAAAATCTTCAGAATACTAGTCTTGGATTTAGAAATAGTTAATATTTAATTTCTTTCTAATTTGAAACTTCCTCTTGCAGCTGTATAGATTCTTCACTTTGTTCTTCTTTTCCTTGTCTACGTAGGCTATGCTGTTTCTTGGACTATCATTGATGTTTCATATTGTTAATTCATATTATGAATGCTAGTATTTACTATGACCAAATTGAGTCAACTATGGATTCGGCAGTAGTTTCTTTAGGTTTGTCTGACGTAAGAACCTTACCAACACTTCTATATATTTAATTGATTATTCTTGAGATATGGTGTTACCACATAAGTGTGCATTTGGATGTACAAATGCTATTAAATAAAATTAGAGAGGGATCTATTGGGGCTTTCACCCATAAACCTTGAAACACACAAAACAAGAACAATACAAACTGCAAAAACAGGAGAATGAACCAAACACCCATAAAATAACTAAGAAAATCCTAACACTTGCCCATCAAGGGTAAGAGGACAACCTAAACCCAGAAGCCAGAAATCTTACAATATCACCAGTAGACTCCAACTCTGTATGTACAGATCATCCCTAGAGGAGAATTGAGAGCAACTAACACAGTCAAAACTCCCTCAAGCATTGATAGTAATCACTTTCATCCCTGTACAGCAGTGGAGACCTTCCATAGTCTATTGGGTACCTTGGTCTATGGCTTCCTGAGCTTCCAACTTGAGCTGCTTTTAATTTTTATTTTTTTCTTGTGACCTTTCTGCTTCCCAGGTTTCTCCATGGTCAGTAGCATAGATAAAGAATCAATACCTCCTAGGTAATCCAAAAGAATCTAAGGGGAAGAGAGATCCTGAAGCCCAACAACGTCATCACTCCAAAAGAGCTTCCACACTAGAGAAAATCTTCTTGTGCTGATTAAACGAAAGCTTCTGAGAATTGCTTCCTATCTGCGCCAGCAGAAGGACCTGGCACCTATTGATGGTCGAGAAAACTTCTGTACTCTGCACCTTACCCTTGGGAAAAAGACGAAAAACCTTTGATTGCTCCATATGGCTGCCATGAAGCCCAGCAGAAGAAGCAGAAGTCTGGTTGGCCAGAAAATATTCATGATTCCTCCAGATAAAATCCTCATCAGGCATTGCTTGTTTCAGCTCTTATTATTTCTGTGCAAACAGGTTCTGCATGGATTTCTTAGAGGAACAACAATCTGACCTGTGTGCAATCTGATTGCAATGGAAACACCTAAAATGCTAGCTTTCTAAATACACAAATTGTAACCAAATGCCAGAAGAAGAGGTAATGTGGATGAAATGCAACAGGGCACAAAATGTCAATCGGCCATCCAACTCAGCCTCGTATTTGTTGAAGACAACAATATTTTCTGGTAACACTTGTATCATTCTAGGCTCTAGCCACTTTAAAAACCAAGGGAGGATTTTAGAAATGGATCCAAAATCAAACCTTTGAGAAAGATACTTCATCAAGTCAAAGAATGGTTTCTCCAGGCACATACAGAGACTAAATCTTTTGCAAAACTATTGTCAATTGTCCATGACAGAATTCACTCCTCAACTGAATGAAACAAAGAAGAGAAAAGATCTTAGAAGTTAAAGTAAAGGAGAGAGTCCCTAGATTAGACTAGTTAAGTCTGTCCACCTAGGAATCTCCAGTCTCTGAAGAGGCCTTAGATATACATTCCTCCTAGAGAAACATCTGATGTAGCTTTTCTGCTAAGTTGATATGAAAATCCCCCAAGGAAGTGGAATAATGGGAGCCAAATATACCAATGACTCAATATGTGTATGCTTTACACCTTTGTCCACTAGTGAGTCCATCCCCTTGCCCTCAAAAATTCCATGGGGGCGCTTACCATCTCTGAGTCCTTAGTACTTTCACGATTCACCAACCTCCCCCTATCATCAACACCTTCCAACCAATGTTATTGTCAGAAAGCTAGCTAAGGGTGCATATTCATTAATGCCTCCAAACTTACCCTTTAATACCTAATGATTGTTTCCCACAATGAATCGCCACTCTTCCAAAGCCTTACATCCCCTTTCTTTCCTCTGTAAAATATGCTCAGCTCACTCAATTGATCACTTAGGGAGGTGTCTAACACTCCTTGGGTGAACAATAAATAAAAAACAAAGCAGATGTAAATGAAAACTGGGCAGCCACTTACACATACCCAATATATGCACTCCAATTGGGATGGCCAAGGCAATAGCATGAATTCTAGTAAATTTATTATTTGTTCCACAAATCTGTAACATATTTCTCACCTACAAATTAATTCACCAAGGATTGGCTAGGTGTGTTTTCATCCACAAAACCAATATTAGCCTTAGGGTTTTCGTCCTAGGTTGAGTAAAAAATAGCTCTGAATCCCATAGAGGGTTTCACCAAAATAAATATCCAAGAATGAATTATCTTGTGGAATTTGCTGGAAGTTGTATTATAAAAAATACCTTTTTAATAATAATCCTCAATTCAATAAAAGTGCCTTCATTTTTAATTTACTTTCTTTTAGCACTTAAGTCATTTAAAATTCACCATTGTAAATAATTAATATAATTTGTCTTTTAATTCACCTTTTGACAACTTAAATATTGATTATTTAATATTCTAATTAGTTTTTTGCACATCCGACCAAAGTTGTGAAAAATATAAAAAGAGCATGAAAGCAAATTTTGATATTGTTGTCCTCAATTTTGTATTCGCAAAATTGGGGCAACCCTACAAAAAATTTGTAGGATAAACTCTCTAAGGCGTTTCCTTAGTCATTTTTGTTAAAATTCCTATTTTAATGTGATTGATATTTTATTTTTATTTTAAATCAGACTGTGAACTTTATTATATATATATTGTACTGAATATATAAATCTGCACTTGAAAAAACACTACTATTTATTTCTGTGTTTTCCAAATGCAAATTTCTTCCATTATAAATATTCAAATGAAGAGGACATGTCTCATGGAGAGACATGCCTCTATAACCGTAGAGACATGTCTCTACATGAGATATGCCCTTTCGTATTAACAAAAGACACTGTTGATACTTGGCGGCAAATGATAATCATTGAAGTTTGTTTGTTGTGATAATAACTATGTATCGTAACACCCAAGTGTTACGGTACGTATTACGTATCGTAACACAACAGTGTTACGGTGCATGTTATGTATCGTAACACTATGTTTTAATACCATAATACATGCCACACGATGAATATCGTGATCTCCAAATGAATATTTGATCATCGGTCTATAACTCAATTAATATTAAGAATTGTCATCATTAATATATATATATATATATATATATATATATATGTCTCATATATATAACTTAATTATATATAACAAATGCATTTAATCATTTATTTAGAGATGAATCTTAAAATTGATTAATTTACTAACTGACACTATAACATTAACGCTCCCTCTTAGCTAGGGAAGATGTTCTATGAAAAGATTCATACACAATATGAATAAGTTATTGCCTCAAAGTAATATTATAAATGATATTATCTCATAATATCGGAGTAATGGCTTGCTAATATCAACTCAATGATATTCACCAAGTACTTGGAGTAATAGCCTTCTAACATCAAGTTTCATGATGTTCACCAAGTACTCATTAGGGTTATGAAGATGTTATCTTGTAATATCAAGAGTAATGGCCTGCTAATATCAAGTCCATGATATTCACCAAGTACTCAGAGTAATGGTCTGCTCACATCAAGTCACATGATGTTCACCAAGTACTCATATCTCTTAATGAAAGTAAATGTACCCCTTTCATAGAGATATTATTATCATGATCTGCTTAGATTTCAATATGATATCCATCATGATAAAAACAAGTTATCGTAAGATCGTCACCTTTCGATAATTGTTAGATATACAAATGCAATCATTAAGGAGTCGTCACTTCTTGATGATGCATACAAATCACACACACACATATATGTATATATATAACATTCATGAAATAACACTCATGATAGCAAAGAAATATTTGATTAGTACAATTATCAAAGATACTGAGACTCATTCTTAAAAATTACAATCATACCAAGTTTACCTCTGAAGTATTCTACCTTATTTTTCGCAAGGGGTTTGGTGAGAATATCTGTTGACTGTTCATCTGTACTAACATATTTCAATTCCACCACATTCTTTTCTACCATGTCTCTAATGTAGTGATAAGGTATATCAATATGTTTGGACCTATTATGCAACACTGGATTCAAGGATAGTTTGATGCAACTTTGATTGTCACAATGAATAATGGTTGGCTTTAGTGATTGTCCAAACAATCCAACTAGAAGTTTTCTCAACCAAACTGCTTCTCGTGCTCCCATTGATGCTGCAATATATTCGATTTTGAATAACCACTTGGAAGAAACCACTGATTTATTTTTGGGCCTGGGCACAATATCCTAGACATCATTCTTCATGATAGAATTGTATTCTTTTGTCATGGCATCCTTCCAAGTAAGATGTTGGAGAGCTTCCTCAACATTAGAAGGTTCTAATTTTATTATTCCTCAACATTAGAAGGTTCTAATTTTATTAATTCACTCATTAGTGCAACATAGCTAGAAAATCTATTTGGTCTTTTGCTTTCCCTGGATGTACCAGGAGCTGCATATTTCCCTGCTTCCTTAATCATCTTTCTGGCCCATAGTGGTCTTTTCTTGTTTGTTTTGATTTCTTGAGTAGTATCCATGTGATCACTGAGATCGTGGTCCTCAGTGATTTCTCGTATCTCCCTCTCAATATCAAGAGAGAGATCTTCTTGACTATTGTCATTCATCTCAGTTTCATCTTTGGATCTTTTTAATGCAATATCTTCCTCGAAGATCACATCCCTACTTAGTTCAATATTTCTTTGCCTTGGAATGTAAATTCTATATGCTTTGCATGTTTCACTATATCGAACTAGGATCCCTTTCTTCCCAGAGGGTTCTAACTTGGTTCTTTTCTCTTTAGGAATATGAATATAGATGGGACATCCAAATATCCTAAGATGATTTATTTTAGGTTTAGTTCTAGTGAATACTTCTGTAGGAGTCTTGTTTTCTAAATTAGAACGAGGACATCTATTTTGAATAGATACAACAGTATTAGAAGCTTCTGCCCAGAGATGAGTTTCTAGAGTTTGATCATGCATCATAGCTTTAGCACATTCAACAATAGTTCTATTCTTTTTTTCTGTAACTTTGTTTTTTTGAGGGTTGTAAGGAACAATGTACTCCCTCTTAATCTTAGTAGTTTTACAAAAAATTTGAAAGGTTTCTAAAATGTATTCCTTCCCATTGTCAGTTTTTAATGTTTTAATACTCTTTCCAGATACATTTTATGCTAGAGCTTTAAATTCGTTAAACTTTAAGAGAATTTCTTCAGACTCTTTACACTTAAGAAAATATATCCATGTTTTCCTAGAGTAGTCATCTACAAAGATGATGTGATACAGGAATCCTTCAATGGAAGGAACAGACATAGGTCCACACAAATCAGAGTGAATAAGTCCTAATACTTGTTTAGATTTGCTTTCGCTATTATGAAAAGTGTTTTTGATATTCTTCCCTATTGCACCACCTTTGCAAGTCCCTACATGTTCAGTTCTGAGTTTTGGCAGACCAATTACCATTTTCTCTAGACTGGGTAAACCACAAAAGTGATAATGCCCTATTCTTCTATGCCAAATTTCATTCTCATTTGTTGATTCATGAATTAGGGCTTGAGAAGAACTAGATAGTTTATAAAGACACCCCTATCTTATACCAATAGTATGAGCATTTTTAATTGTAGAGTTCTTGGGCCAGGCTAATACTTTTCCTTCCATAAATGTGATCGTGTAACCTTTTTCTTCAAGAGATGAGATAGAAACTAGGTTTCTTTTGATCCCAGGTACATATAGAATTCCTGTGAGTTGGAGAGATACACTAGATTTGAGTTGAATTGTATAGGACCCAATTCCTTTAATGGATAGTCAATATTATCTCCAATAGTTACTTCCTCATCAGTATTCCTCAAGGGTTTCTAAGTGATCTCTGAATCCTGTTATGTGTTTGGACACCCCACTGTCTATCACCCAGGTGTTCTTGCAGTTTGTAACTTGACTAGATAGGGTGGAGTAAAATACAAGTTTATCTGAATTTGTATCCATAGTTTTAACCTCAACGAAGGAGGCTTGAGGTTTTGTTCTATTAGGGCACTTCATCGCAAGATGACCATATTTATCACATCTAAAGCATTGAACTTTAGATAGGTCTCTTGTTTTCTTAGATGTGTGTTTCCCATTAGTGTTTTTGCCTCTTTTCCTTTTATTGAACTTCTTTCCTTTTGTGTGAGATTGAGTGTGAAGGATTTGAATTTCCTCTTTTGAAGCATTCGTGCTAATCCCTCTGGATATCAACCTGGATTCTTCTTGAATACAATCTGTTTTCAATCTTTCGAATTTAGGAAGTTTAGGTCGAGCACTGATGCCTTGAATGAACAATTCCCAGGAGATAGGTAGTTTGTTTAGGGCTATCATTGCTAATTCCTTACTATCATAGTCATGACCAATTGCCAAGAGTTGATTTCTCAAATCAGTTATTCTCATAAAATATGAAGTAATAGTCTCTCCTTGGTTCATCTTCATTTGACTGAGTTGATTTTTGAGAGTAATGACTCTACTAGAATTGTTTATCTCGAACATTTATTCAAGGGCTTTGAACATAGCATATGTTGAATCTAGTTTGATAATTATTGGTACTAGATGATCCTTTACTCTATCTACTAGTAATTTCATTTCTTTTGTATTATTCTTTTCCCATTGAATCTTTTCATCTTTCTCACTTTGTTCGGGTTCCTTTTCTTTCACCACTATGATTAGTTCGTTCTCTTTTAATGTAAGTAACATTTGGAATTTCCAAGCTACGAAATTTGAGGCGCCTTCAAGTCTATCCTCAAGTTAACTCCGTTCACCATTTTGAAAGGTCTAATTTATCTAAAGATATTTATATAATATTTGGTATATAAATATATATCAATATAAGAATTTGATTTGGATCTTATTCCAAATGTGGCTCTTGTACCATGTTAAAATTCCTATTATAATGTGATTGATATTTTATTTTTATTTTAAATCAGACTGTGAACTTTATTATATATATTGTACTGAATATATAAATCTTCACTTGAAAAAACACTACTATTTATTTATGTGTTTTCCAAATGCAGATTTCTTCCATTATAAATATTCAAATGAAGAGGACATGTCTCATGGAGAGACATGCCTCTACAACTGTAGAGACATGTCTCTACATGAGACATGCCCTTTCGTATTAACAAAAGACACTGTTGATACTTGGCGGCAAATGATAATCACCGAAGTTTGTTTGCTGTGATAATAACTATGTTACGATGCGTAATACGTATCGTAACACCCAAGTGTTACGGTGCATGTTATGTATCGTAACACTATGTTATAATACCATAATACATGCCGCATGATGAATATCATGATCTCCAAATGAATATTTGGTCAATAACTCAATTAATATTAAGAATTGTCATCAAATATATATATATATATATATATATATATATATATATATATATATATATATATGTCTCATATATATAACTTAATTATATATAACAAATGCACTTAATCATTTATTTAGAGATGAATCTTAATTGATTAATTTACTGACCGATGCTATAACATCAACAATTTTGTTTGACTTTGGTTTTTTTTTGCCCTAGGATTGTAGCATTTTCAATTCCGCTCATTTTGAGCTATCTTAGGCCTCAAACGGAGTTGTCAAGCTAAAGTTCTTAAGGAACTAAGCTTCTGTCGGTGGGGTTTTTCTGCCCGACTACATATCCTTGTTTTTTAATTAAAGTTTCTCTTTAAGTGGGCTTTTTATTGGCAATTACATGGCATAAAAAGTGTCATTTACATGTAAAATGGATTTAGAATCCCGTTTTAAAATTTCACATCATTTCGATGAGGTTTAAATATAGTTTTTAATGAATTTCTAATGTAAAGGTGGACTTTTTAAGTCCCATTACATATTTCTTATTAAAACTATAAATTACATGTAAAATTGTAATGTCCCCTGTTGGGACTTTGCTTAATTTATCCTAAATTTCTTGATAAGGGTTTGGATTGTAATATTCCCTAATAGGATTAGTTATTTAACTTATTAAATTTAAGTTATTTGTAGATTCGTTAATACTCATATCCAACCTTATCACTATTTCGACTCAATGAAGGAAGGAGTGGATGTTATCCAAGTTACCTAGATACCAAATTTGCAATGGATTCCATCAAAGTTTACAGATCCAAGCTTGCATCACAAAGGCTTACGGACCGCTGAACCCCTACCTTGTCTTGGGACAAAGATCCAGTTGCTTGGATTTATACAAGTCCCTCATCGGTAACATTACAACCTTCTCTACTTAAGCCAAATAGTAAAAGAGATCTTGTATAATATAATTGATATAATTCCTATATATATTAAATAAATTAGAATATATAAATACCTCTGGTCTTGATAGAATGTAAATATAATATTTTGTTATTATCATTGATTCATAAATACTTTCCATAGTCGCAGTTTTATTCCATCTTCTCTTCCTTTTGAAGAGTATCCATTATATTCCTTAATTAATTCTTTTATTTCCTAATTCTTTTAATACTTAAATATAATCCAGAATTACTAAAGCTTTGACATATATTTAATTTAATATATAAATGAAATGAAACTAAATCTCATATATTTCATCTTACTAAGAGGACATACCTTAATTTTTTTTTGTGTTGGTTTTCTATCCTCTAACACCTCCTTGTTCTTTTCTTTTTTACTTTTTTCCTCCCTTGAGTTCCTCCTACATTTCCTCCTTTATTTTCTCCTATCTTTCCTCCTATTTTTTCTCCTTCATTTTCTCCTATCTTATTTTCTCCCAAGTTTTCCATATTATTTCTTAATGTTTCTTCCTTTCCGCCCCGTGATATAATGTCTTTGCCCACTTAATATATATATAAACATGACCAGTCAGGTTGTTCAGATTATAGTATTAGTATTAATAATTTGCATTTGATTATTATAAAACTCTCTATTGGTGGTATTAGTATTAATTATAATTCTTCATTGGTGATATTTGTAAATTATAACTTTCCCCTTATTTACAATGTAGGAGACTTTAATATTAATTATTTATTAATTAGGAAACTATATCAATTATTAATATAGGGAATCTAATCATTTATTAATACACTTAATATTAATAGGAGACAATATAAGAGACATTTAATTATTAATTTAATATTAAATAATTATCATTATTTTAATACATATAGATTATTGATTGATTTATTTAATTAGTCTAATAATACATTATATCGTTATTTCTAACAATTATATTAATTGTATATTAATCATAGATTATTGATTGATTTATTTAATTAGTCTAATAATACACTATATCGTTATTTCTAACAATTATATTAATTGTATATCAATTAATATTGATGGCACCTATTTAAGATGACATTTTCATCAATTATACACACACATTAGAAAATAATATATTTGTACATACATTGATTAATAATGTTATAGGTATTGATTTGATTAATGTTATTAATTATGAATTGATAAATAATATTATTAATGTTAATTATTTAAGTAGAAACTTAGCAATATTTGAGCCGATTTATATGCATACATGCATCAATTATGGTTCATGACAAAAATTGAATACATTGGTGGGGTTTTTGATTGATATCACATAAACATATGCTTTACTTGGGAACATGCAAGTTGATTCTAAAACTCCACCTTTAAGGTGCTCAATCCATGAGTCCATGGTGGCATTTTTTGAAGGCATTACATATATGCTTCTAAAAGAAAATAAAAAACATGCTTTTGGCTTAAAACAGCCCGTCCATGTAATGATGGTGATTTAATGAGTCATTGCATGTTTTGCAGAACATATAAATATATGCAATGAGTGTTTTAAATCCAATTGCCACTTAAGGCGTTGTTTTCGGGAACCTTTACATCTTCTAAATGCAAGGTGAACATATGAAAAGACACGTTCAAAGTCTGTTATATTTTCCTGATACATGTATCGTGGCTTGGAAAGCACGTATTAGGCATTTAACTTGGTTTTTTTTACTCCCTTTACATAATGGTGGCGATTTTCATCTCAAATACATATGCAAAAGCTTTTATAAAACGCGTTTTTAAACCCTTTATTACCTGCATTTTATTATTAAATACCTTAGTGGTGATTTTTATAGCATTTGCATGTCATAAAGGCATGTAAATGGTATTCTAAAGCCCGTATTTAGGCATTATCACTTGCATTTTGTATTGCTTAGACAAGGGCGGCGTTTTTTCTTGCTATTACATGTCTTTTATATATGTAAAAGTATATGGAAAACATGTTTTTACTCTTCTCAAAGGCCTGCATTTTGATTATACAAGGCTGGGCGACGATTTGTATTGCCATTACATATTGCGAACACTTGTAAATGCATTTACACCAGCATTTTCTCTTGAACAGCCCATCTAGGGCTTTTGAAGGTTAAAAATGACATGCGTAGAGGAGATTGCAAGTTTTTATTACTTGTGTTTTGGAACAAGAAGACCGTCTAGGGCAAAAACGCTTTATTTTGTAGCTTGTGTTCATCATAAAAATCACGTTTTTTTCTCTAGGGCACCGCTTTTGGAGTCCATTGCATATTGACTTGTTTGCTTGTATGAATCATGTTTTTGCAAGCTTGAAACGTTCTTTCTTGTTGCTATTCCTTTTCCTTTTTCCTCTTATTCATAGCCATTTTTCAAAGATTCAAAGAGGACCGAGTTTTGCATTCATTCTTGTGAAGATTTGGTCAAAGCTTGGTTGCCTATATAGTTGAAATTTAGGGATCTTTTCCCCAATTCAAACCAGAAAAGATTGGGAGTTTTTCTTCAAAGTTTAAGCATCTTTTTCTTCACATTTTGGTTCCAAGTGGTGCAAGTTATTCATATTTCAGCTGTCTTGCTATATGCTACATGGTTGGAGATTCAAAGGGAAATTTTTGGCTTCAAAAGTTTGATTGTATCGTTTTCAAAAGAATGCAAGTTCTTCCCAAGAAGAGATGCAAGTTCTTCCCTTAATGAGAAAGCTCCAAACACTCAATTTTGTTGCATATACAATTGGGATTAAAAATCGTGTTCTACCCAAGAAGAAGAAGGTCTTTCACCTATATGCAATGCAAGCTAAAAAGCTTTCTTTTTAAGTGTTTTGTATGCACTTTTCCCCTCTTTGCAAAGGTTGCAAA
Organism: Chamaecyparis obtusa; assembly: GCA_027943335.1. NCBI lineage: Eukaryota > Viridiplantae > Streptophyta > Pinopsida > Cupressales > Cupressaceae > Chamaecyparis > Chamaecyparis obtusa. The sequence goes on along the minus strand of BSBK01008676.1, from coordinate 779,753 downwards.
TGGACTTCAAAAACCTGTTTGTAGGCATCAAGAGTTTTTAAGATGACTTGTAATGGGACATAAAAACCCCATTTATGAGTAAATAACCTTCCCATTTGTATATATGTGCATATGCACTTCATTTCCTTGCTCAAAGCTTGCTGTCCATTCATATGCAGTGCTCATAGAAAATCCCGTTTTTGAGTTTTTCCCTCATTTGAAGAGCTGGTTTTGCCTAAGATCCTTCACTCTTTGTTGCTCAATGGCCTTCCACTCATATCCTATATGCATACTCTTCTAGGTGTATGCTTGAAAGACCATGTTATGGCTTTTTCTGGTAACTAAAGAATGACACGAGGCAAGAACAACAACATGATGCGGTCATACAAAGAAAGGGATGAGAGATGCAATGATTGCAGGCATAGAATGCTTTCAAGACTGAAATGGTCATGAAAAGATGCTTTTCCAGTAACCACCACTATGATGCAAAACAATCAAAGATGCGAATTCATATTCTGGTTCAAGATGGTTTCACTAAACCAGAACACATCAATCATGCAACATCTAGTAGCAGTATGAGCACCAATAAATGATGATGTAATAGAAGTTGTGTCTTGTCAAGCACTTAGAATATTTTCATCTTGTATTTGTAATTTGTATTTTATAGATTACATGTAATGTAAAAACAAGATGTAATTGCATGTGATAGTATCGCGTGCAAAGCTATTCCATGTAATCACATTCCAAGTGCTTTAAGCTTTGTAGCATCGAATAAGTCAAAATTAGTTAGTTAGTTAGTTAGAGAATAAGTCAAGGTGGTTAAGGGGTTTCCCCTTCTTTCTCCACCTTTCTCTCCACTCTTTTCCTATATAAAGGAGGGAGGTCATTGTAAATAATCATCTTTTGGCAATGTAAGAAAATTCTGCCAGTTTGTATATGCACTCTAAGACTTTGTGCTTGGATGTAAATCAGATTGCTTTCAATAAAAGAGACAAGTTGTTTTGATACTTTGTGCCAATTTAAACTGTTATGTGATGACATTTTCTTGAGTTGATTGTGAGTCTTGGTGCCTTGTTCAAGAGGGATTTGAATTCAATTGTGCAGACTTTGAGCTGCCTATTGTATTCAGAGTCAATTTGACTTTTTGAAGACTTTGTGTTGCAGGAAGACAAATGGTTATAGTTAGTAGTGGTTGCAATTACTTAGAACTGAAAGATTTTGGGCTTTAGTTGTAAATATTTTTATTAAGTTTGAGAGTATCGAGTAAGAGACTCTGTGCCTTACTGGTCATTCTGATTATTGAATCCTCATTCGAAATAAGTGCAGGAGACTTTGGGTTCCTGTTTTTGTTTCACAAATATATAAGTAGAATGCTGTCTCAGATGTTGTTCTTATGTCAACTCCTGAGTCACCGGTATTATCGTAGCAATAGGTCCTTTTTGTTAAATTTAAAGTTGCAGTTGTTTGCAAATCATTCCTGAAAAAAGATGAATTGATTAAGAGAACCACCCCTTTTGTAATTTCAGTTAAGTTTTGTTAAAGCCACCTACGGTAAGAAGGGAGCCTCCCCTATTGCTGAGAGGAGAGAGAAATCTCATGAGACGTTGCCTAAAGTCACAATTTTATAAGTTGTGGTCATAGTGACTTACAAAAATTTTAGCCAATAGATATTGCCAACATACTTTGAAGCTCATGGAAAATCCAACCTAATGAAAATTTATACCTTTCAAAAATATAATGCTTCTCCATGAATTGTGGGAAGCATCTTGAATGTTGAAACTATCCTTGGAAAGAACAAGCAGATTCAACTTGATCTCCCAATCGCAATGCTACTATCTAATATCCATCCCAAAAAGAGATGGCACTCTCCAAGAAAGTTGGACCTTCCAAAGATGTTGGAAAGGCTATAAAAAGGGGATATACCAGTCCTCTCTTCCCAAAGATTTCTTATCCTCGAGAAATTTGAACCTGTATGCCAATACTAGGATCTCAAAGTAATCTGAATAATGCTCCAGCACAACTTCATTGCACCATTTTGATACAAATGAACCCTACAGTTCTGTCATTCTTTGTTACATTGTAAATCAGTTTGCCACTCGTAAATTCTTGGATCCCAAACCCAAACTTTGAGTTTTCCATTTTCAATACTTGATTGCTTCTATTGTGCCACTCTAATTTTGAAGGGTTCCTCTTGAAATCTTCTAGTGGTGCTTGTGGCTTCTACGCTAGGAAGGATACTTCCCTCATAACCAATTCTTATCTCATGATGGTTCTCCTCACTCCAAAGCAATCCTGAAAATGCAATGTATATTACTCTGCTGCACTGATCCCCTGTAAGAAACATATCAACATGACAGAATTTCTCTTTTAGCTCCTTGAGACTATACTCTTGATGTTCTTCCCAAGTGCCATGATTATGCTGATTTTTTATGATTCCAGGAATGTGGAAGCATTGTATGGTATCTCATCATTTGTAAATTCCTCTTATACAGCTCAACTGATGCGAGCCATCACCAAGAGTGGCTCTAGCTCTTTGGTGTTTGGAACTACTTGCCTCTCGTCCGTCCCCCTCTTCTTGTTGTTTGTTTGTTTCTGCTTTTCTTTTTCGAACACCGTTTAGTGTTCCTGCTCTGGGCCGGTCCCTTGCATTATTCTCGACAGTCCCGTGGACCCGCTTTGTGGTCTTTTGTTGGACTTTAATAGATTCATCTTATCTTATGCAGCTTAGTAATCCCTTCAACCATTTGCTTAATTTCCTTTGCTCTTGATTTAGGTTCCCGTCATTGTCAAAATGATCCTCATAATTGTTGTCAAATTGTTTACCAATATTTGCCGATTTGAAATTCTCAGCAGGTTCAATTAGCGTACTCCTCTATTGAAACCTTTGGAAGGGCAATTTGACAATCTTCTCGTTAAGGAGCATTCCCTTCATTACTAGAGAAGTTCATGCATCATCTGCCTTTGACTCATGATGTTCATGGCAACTCAACTACTCATTTCCCTCTTGTTTGATCTTCTCTTTTTCCACCTCTTCTTATGTGTTCTCTAATTCTTTCTCTAACAACTTTACTTCTTTATTATTGCATTAGTGGCTGGACTCCCAAGCTCTTTTGCATAAAAATAAAAGACTTCTTATGAGCTCATTCTTGTCATTTTTCTTTCTTGCAGTGGAAAAACTCTTCTTTTGTTGGCTGGAAGGAGATGTCTTGGAATAGAGTTTGGTCTTTGGCATTGAGATATCTCACTCTTGAATTTCCTAAGAACATTATCCTCTTCTCCTTGGAAATCTTTGTTTCTTTCTTGGGCTTCTTATGCACTTTATAAGTCCCCTTTTGCTCGGTTCCTCTAATTCTAAAAACATAAAAGATTCATCAAAGGAAACTTGGTCTTAAAATATAGATGACAATTCTTGATACTAGTCAACAATTTTGGTGGCCTCTCTTTCACAATTCATCTTTCACTTCTCACTTATCGATGGTGTTAGGTCCTGATATTTTTAAACTACTTGCAATAGTTCATTCTTGGAATCTTGAAATGACTTCATATTAGTATTGCCACTGAACAATGACAAGCACTCTGCTGAAGCCAACCTACACTTGCTGGAATCGCCATTCACCATTGTACCCTTGTCACGCAAAATTCTGCAACAAGTGTTTGCTCCTTGACAGCCCGGCAAGAAGCGTGGCTCTATACTATTGTAATAATCGCATTGGAATATTCTTGAATATTTGCAATTTTCACAATCATGCGTGCTTTTATACCACTATGGCGACCTTACCAAGAATTTTGTCCTCACTCTTGCAATATTTATGAATTTAAACTTATAGGCATTTTGTCAAACACTTTGCATGCAATGTTGTATGGAGTTAACATTAATTGCAATGAGTTTTAGTAGCTACAATTATGAATTCAAATCATGATTCAATTACTTAAGTATCACAACATTTAATAATTACACAGTGACCACCCGTTTATGCCCATTCATGGGTTCATCCATCTTCCAAGGAAAGACATGAAATGAAGTGGGAAAATCCGGAGGAAGGCTGATCAAAGACAATTTTGATGGGGTATCCAAGGTCGACCCTGGCCCATTTGGTGTTGGTTGTGGCACGTAATGTAGACACAACATCATTGCATTTGAACCACATAAATTGGATAAAGGAACCATCAATGATGTAGAAACTAAAGCAGCTCTTCTAGCAATTCAGTTGGTGAAGAAAATTAATGTGGATCAATTACACCTCGAAGGTGATTCGTAGATTATCGTCAATGCCATCACCAATGGTAAGACACATGCGTGGAAGTTGAGTAAAATTATTCAAATCATTAGAACTACATTTGAAAATTTTTAAAATTTCAGAATTACACATATTTTAAGAGAGGGCAACCAAGTTGCCGACTCTCTCTCCAAGTGGGCATCGACATTGCAAGCAAGCGATGGCTCGGTTTTTGAATATTTCGAGGGACTTTCTCTAACAGAGTAGTTGGCAAAATGGCAAGGTGGCATCTTAAAAGTATGATTGCATTGAATGGTATTTACTCACCATGCTGGTGGAGTGTACAAAGTGTTTTTTGAGAAGGAAATCTTGACAAAAGTTGATGATTTCTTTTCTCCACTCTCAAACTACTTTGTTCTTTGGCAATTTGTGGGAAGTGACCTAAGGGAGACAATGAAGGTGAATTTCAATCTCTGCACCTCCAAACACTATATGACCTGAAGAGAAAGGGTCACAGAGGAGCACATGAAATATATTTTCAACATGGATGACCCCTTCTTCTGCATGCTGTAAAACATTTTCTTTGGGAGATGACTACCTGATGGCCAATTACAAATACAAAACAAACATGGATGTAGCATCCATGTTCTTTTCTTGGGGTCTGGAGTTGGGCGAGTGAGAGGAAATCAAAAGGGTGATGACAGTGTGCGTGCGTGTAATGTCCCCAGTTTTGCTCATGTGGGATTAAATAAGCTATTGATGGAATTTACCATTATTAATTAAGTTTTACTTAATTAATAATAATGTTGAGCTTAGTGCATAGTTGGCAATATTATTAAAGGGTTCATTTTATTAAGTTATTATGCTGGACACCTAAGCCAAAACGGGGGATTATAATAATTTAGTTATTATTAATTAAGTTTACTTAATTAATAAAATGGAGGCTTTTTCAATTAATGGCTTATATCTTATAAAGCCAAAGTCCATCAATAATTAATTATTTACTTGGTGGGCTTATATCTTATAAAGGCTAAGTCCTTCAATAATCATTTAATTATTTATTTGGCGACATATTTGAATGGGAGAAATTTGTCAAACACTATATTTTCAGATGTTTAAATCTAATGTTTAATGTCGTGGACACCATATGAGTCGTTGCTTTCATGTTAATGGAATGGAGTATTATTGAAGCTAAAGAATCGATTTTGGAAGGAAGAAGGATATATGCTGCCTTGGTGTTTTGAACGGCATCATGAATCTACATACATTACTTGGGAGAAATGGTTATTTTCTGTGGAGTTTGAGAAAGGGTTTCTGCATTTCAAGTTGGTGGAATTGGGAATTCTACATAGCCTAGCACTTAGAATTGGTGAAACACCCAACTATTTGTGCTTCCTACGATGGCTCTAAACTAGGAGTCATGATTGCTAAGAATTGGTTGAGTTCTGAGTTTTATGAAGAGACTACAAATTTGATACTGGGAGTGTTGCCATTCTTCAGTTCCTTTTTGTAAATTTTTGTTTTAAAATTGTAAGGGCATCAGTTTGTTCGTGGTTTCAGAAAATAAGTCTCTCGGATTCCCCCAAGAGAGTTTTGTTCTTGTTCTTAGTACCTCCCGAAGCTGAAGAATGTCTTTCAACTTTCAAGTCTCAACCCCCTAAAAGGAAAGTATGAACGGGAAGTTTGGGAAAAGTAGGCCTTTGTTGCTTGCTTTCGGGATTAGTAGTTGTGGGATGCTCCTTCTGAAGATCTGAAAGCGAGTTAAGTAACTCTTTAATTGGGAATTAGAGAAGAGAAATGCGATTTTTGATAGTTGGAGTAAAGTGAAATTATCAAATACTTTTTTGTGGGAATTTGATGTTCATAGTAATTAAAAATCGGAAATCAAAGTGGGGTAATAAGATTTCCAAAAATCTGAAAGATGTCGGGGCCCGCCTTTTATGAAGCTGCAAGCATAACAAAAGAAGCCAATTATGATGATTCCCGTTTAAGGGAGGAGAAAAGCTTGTTGCCCTCTCTGAAATAGGATTTCGGAAAATCGAAAGTTCAAGTATAACTCGTCGGAAAGGAAAGGAAGGAGGTGCAATTTCTGAAATTCCAAAAAGAGTGGATGGAAAATCCAATCGGGAATAGTAGCTAACATGTGTAAATGTCGATCGGAAATAGTAGCTTGGTAGTGCAATTTCTGAAAATCCGAAGAGATGTCGGGACCCACACCGTGCCAAGTCATGGGTGGATCGGAAAGCGAAGGGTAGAAGTGCAATTCCTGAAATACTGAAAATAGGAGGCTTGCAGTAGTCAGATGGACTTAAGAGATTTTTCATCCTAGCTACTCTAGCGGATTTTGAAGTTATGTGATGAAATTCCCGCCTTAATGGAAATGAAGTGTCATTATTATGCCCTTAGAAGTAGTAGCTATTTGAAAGACAAAAAATCAGGATTATTTATGTTGATGTGCCAATTTCAGAATTTGACAAGTTAGTAGTTGTTGCTCCTCAATTTGAAGATACATTTGCCGACAAGATAATGATGGAAAGGCCACATAGCCTTTATTAAAATGTCGTTCTATTTTCAATATTTTCTTATAACATGTATCTTGTGACAGTTTCTTTTCTTTTTTCAAGAATTTCATGTTCTACCCGCCGGAGGAAGGTGAAGAGACTATGTATATCTTTGTTGAACATTTTACAAGGATTGGCAATCTTTGGCCAGAATTCCCCTTGTTGCTGTGACAACTGAGTGAGACTCGAATTTTGAGTCATGGTTGCTGCTCATTAAAATTTTTGTTATTAGCCTTTATTGTGGGATGGGTGAATATAGGATGATTCAATAAATTAATCATTGATGTCAATCAATGATTATAAGGCGATTTGAGTCATTATTTATTGTTTTCTTCTATTATATTCATGTTGTTCAACAGATTTATATCACTTGTGGGTACACTGCACATGTAATTTTTCATGGTTGTGGAGGTGCATTTGCAGAATAAATTATGGTGATTTCACTGTGTTTTGGTTTTCATGGCCATGAGAATTGAGGCATAGCCGTAGGAACTAGTTACATTAATTTTGATTGCATATCTGTTCGTGAATGTCTCATAGTGACGAACATTCAGTAGAAGCCTCTCCCACTCTTTGGTTAAGGGTATACCTCGTTATATTTTGAAAATACAAAAACATATTCATTGAATATCTATTCCATGGAGCTGTACCTGTCAATTCAGAAATTGAGCTAATAGAAAGCTCTTTCAACTATTGTTAATAGATGAGGTTTTATTGCGGGCTGGAGTTATATCAATAAGAGATCTATTTGTTAACTAACAAAATTTTGGCGACTCTGCTGGGGATTGAACCAGGTTGATATCAACAACCCTGTGAAATGAGGAAATGATGGTTCTCCCTCACAAAAATATCATTCTAGTGCTTCAACCTAATCTTGGTTTCCAAGATACCCAAGAAGACATAATATCAAAACTGAACACTTTGGCTTGGAGGTGTAGATAAAGTGGTCAACAGTATCATCAAGTTAATCTTGTCCTTGAAGAAGAAGAGTTTGGAGAACTTTTGAGAAGAGCTCCTATTTGCGTGAATGTGGTTGTAGTTGAAAGAATCATCGTCGTCCCACGAAGGAATAGGCGAAATCTTGCGCACATTCGAGAGAAATTAATCAAAACTGGTAGTTGATTAAGGCTGGCCGAGAGAAGGTATACTAGGAGTGAAAGGGTGAAGGGAGTCATTGACCCAGTATTCAAGACACTTCAAGTGGGAAATTTCTCTGTGAGTGTTCCTCTTTGTAGGAGTAGAAGCATACCTCCCCTTCCCCCTAAAAAGAGCTCTTCATCTTCCATTTGTCAAGCACTCACCCTTCACAGAGTTACTCTCTCGGCGAGAGCAAGCTTCCCACCGGTACCTTTCAATCTTCAAAGGAACATGGTACAACTTGTACCATGGGGCAATGCAATTGGTCCTTTGAATCTCGGTGCGCATCACAATTTTCCTAAGGGTTCCAGAAAAAATCTCCCCAGATTTTTTGGAGATGGTAAGGTCGCTTCAGACGAACACATCTCTACCTTCTTTTCTGCATGTGGAGTTCTGGATGTTCAACATGAAGATGTAGCAATGAGGTTGTTTGTGGAAACCCTGGTGGATGGAGCCGCAAATTGGTTTCATCATTTGGCCCTAGGGTCAATTATAAACTGGGATACTATGAGAGCCCAATTTGAGGCAAGATTTAAGAGCCCCGAAGATGATTATTCCCTGCTCGCTCAGCTAACACAGATTAAAAAGGAAGTCTCCGTGCTTATGCGAGAATTCGTTGCAATATTCAATAAGATCGTTAATAAAATTCCTGCCAATAAGAGACCCACTATAGATAATCATAAATGTTTCTTTCTGAATGCCATGCCCTTAGACATCAGTTTCCATCTAAGGAGAGCAAGAGTGGCAGATTTTGCGACCGCTCAGATGACAGCTATAGAATTGGAAGATGATTTTATCACTGCCGGCAAATTGAAGAAGAAACTGCAAGCTAGCTGCAACAATAGTAATAATTCCTCTAAAGCTATGCTTCAGCGGCTAACAAATGATATAATAGCTCTAAAGAGACAGCTGCCGAAGGTGACTCCTCCCTTTCATCAACCATACCAAGACGTCCCTAGGAGGCAACACGATAGAAGGTAATTACAGCTTCAACCAGTGCATCAGCGCTTGGCAATTGAAGCTCCCCATAACGCCAGGAAGGGGAACATGTGCGTCTTTTATCTCACAACGGATCATGATGGAGAAACCTACCCTTAGATGACTAGGTACATGCAGTTGATCACCTCTGAGGAGACAACAGAGAATATTCTAGGAGGGGAAACGAACTCAAATTATAATTGCAACTTTGGAGATTTCTACCTAGAATATGAGTTTGATTCCGAAGGAAGGGTGACTGTTTCACAACGCTTGGTGAGTCCTCAATGGCCACCGTGATGAGAAGTCAAAAAAATAAATAGGGGATCTCTATTCTGCAAAGGAATGACCAATCAAGCTCTTCAATGCCCAAAGCATTGGACCAAACAACCACCCTCCAAAATAATCTTGGTCCGCGTAAGGAGCCTTTTTCGTTCGATATTGTTCAATTCTGCAGGGAATCGCGTATTCAAATATCTCTAGATTATCTGAAATGAAATCCCACAGAGCTACAACGTTTGATGGAACAATGTAGGCCAGGTAATGCAAAGGTCATGCATGGTCTAGCAAAATTCCTGAAGAAGATCCTCATGAATTAGAAGAAAATCAATGTGATACTAGTGTCTTATAGACGGCTCTAGGCCAAAACATTGAACCCTTCTATGTCTCCCTTTTTATTAATGAACATAAGCTCAGCAATTGTATCATAGATTCTGGGGCATCTGACAATGTCATGCCAGCCCCGGTAGCTAAGGCCCTCGACTTGTCTCTAAGAAAGACTTTCGGGAGATGTTATTTGATGCACACTAAGTAGGTGCCACTTATTGGCCAAATCAAAGACGCACAAGTAGTTCTTGCAGCGCACCCAACCAAATGGTTAAAGCTCACTATCCTGGTGGTAGATATACCAACTAGCTATGGCATGCTGCTAGGCAGAAGTTTCTGCAAAGATCTGGGCAGAGAAATCAAACTGGACTGGTCCCTTGCAATCGTTCCTATTGGAAACAAGAAAGTTAAGTTGGAACCCGAAGAGAAAGACAAATTTATAGTGTTGAAATCGGATGATCCGAAGGCGCAAATCTTGTATGAAGAGCTCAAATTTGGCAACTATATGTTGTACACTGAGTGTGGTTCTCTAGAGCTGAAAAGCAAGGAGGAAGAATCACAATTGTGGACCTTGGAGTTTGACAGAAGCTGTGATGCTGCCGGATCAGGTGCGAGAGTGGTGTTGATTCTGCCTCAAGGCGACATGATACATTTGGCCTACAAACTGGAATTCAAAAATACAAATAACACTGAGGAATATGAAGCCTTGTTGCTAGGCATTGTTGCAGCTAAAGACAGAGGAGTCTGGGTACTGAAAGCAAAGGGTGACATGGAGCTGATAGTAAAACAAGTCAGGGCTCTTTTCTCCGTTAAAAATCACAGATTAAAGCATTATAGGAACAAAGTATGGGACAAAATAGAAAGCCTTGACGCTTTTTCAATAGAAGAAATGCCCAGGGATCAAAACACGCGAGCTGATTCTCTGGCAATATTGGCATCCCTCCTACCTCATCTAGATTTTGGAGATCAAAAATATATGGTTGAGCTAGTGCATAGGCCAAGTGTTCTTGACAATGTGGAATTGTGGCAGGTGTTCAAAGATGATCATTGGCTCCCTCAGTTCTTAGAAAATGCTGAGATGTTTGTAGAGCAATATTTTGAAGGGGGAGAAAACCTTTGTACTGATTTCTCTCCATACAACAAAAAGGACTTAGAACAAGGGGTCGTACAATTAAAAGGTAATAAAATCCCTTCAGGAATGGTCTCCCTTGAAAAGTTATTTGATAGACATGATGCATACATTCAAAGAAAGAGGGAAGAACAGGGGGACACCTTAGGAGAATATGAGAGTTTAAACATCGGGGATCCAAAACTCGAAGATGATAAGCATCGAAAAGTGTTGTACTGAACAAGAAAGAACGAAACTGATCAAGTTTCTTTCATCTTACCAAGATGTGTTTGCATGGTCTTACGATGACTTAAAAAGTTTCATGGGTGCAAAATTCAAACACCATATCCCTTTGAAACTTGAGGCTACTCCATTCCGCCAAAAACAGAGGAATTATAACCCCAAAGTAGCTGATGCCATCTTTCAAGAGATTGACAAGATGCTGAAGGCATGAATAGTCTATCCCATTCATCATTCCACCTGGGTAGCCAACATAGTTCCGGTTCGAAAGAAAAGTGGGGATATCAGGATCTGTGAAGATTTTAGAAATCTGAAGTAGGCGTCGCTCAAATATAATTCTGCGTTACCAAACATGGACCATTTGTTACAAACAGTGGTATGTTTAGAAATGATGTCCATGCTAGACGGCTTTTCCGACTATAATCAGATAGAAGTTGATGAAAGCGACCAACATAAAAGTACTTTCACTACTCCATGGGGTACTTTTGCCTACAACAGGATGCCTTTTGGATTGATCAACACAGACGCTACTTTCCAATGAGTGATGGATTTGTCATTTGGAGATTTTTGAAAATAAAATAATAGTAATATACTTAGATGATCTCACAGTGTTCTCTAAGATGAGAAACCACTTGCGCGATCTTGAAGTAATCCTACAAAGCTGTTGAGACCATGGTATTTCCTTGAACCCGAAGAAGTCGGTCTTTTGTGTAATCGAAGGGAAACTATTAGGCCACATTGTGTCTCGAGAAGTAATTCGCATAGACCCCGAAAGAGTCAAGGCAATTCAGCAACTCAGCCTCCCTTCAACTAAGACCGGGGTAAAATCTTTTTTTGGCCAGGTCAATTTTGTGAGAAGATTTGTGCCTGATTACTTTGAAACCACTAGACATGTAGCCGATATGATGAAAGGGAACCAGGGATTTAGATGGACCGAGGCTAGTAAGGAAGCTTTTTGAAACATCAAAGAAGCCATAGCTAACGCACCTATGCTGGCACATCCAGACTTCACTAAAGAATTTTTCATTTATTGTTATGCCTCTAAACACACAATGTCCATGATACTGCTGCAAGAAAATGAAGAAAGGGTCCAGGCGCCAATCGCATTCATGACCATACCATTAAAGAATCATGAACTGAGGCACCCTCAAATCGAGAAACACGCTTTCGCCATGGTAAAGGCTCTCAAGCATTTCAGGTTCTACATCCTACACTCTCATGCCATCGTCTTTGTTCCTGAGCCCATGGAAAAGCATCTTGACGCAACAAGAAGTGGGATGTAACACTAGAGGAGCATGGATTGCTAAAGTGCAAGAATATGACATCGAAATAAAACCAACCAAGCTGGTATGAGGAAAGGGCCTTTGCAAAATGATAGCTGAGAACAAACCTGAACAAGAAGAGGATCTTCCTAAGGTGCTGATGGTAAGTCTACAAGATCCTTGGTTCTCAACCACTGCTTATTTCTTGACTTATGGTGAATGCCCAGAAGGTCTCACCTAAACAAAAGAGGAATCTAACAATGAAAGATGAGAAGTATGTCATCTGGGATGAGAAGTTATACAAGCGTGCCATCTGATGGTCCCAACCGATGCTGAGAGGGGAGGGGTGAATCAACACCCACTAAAACTTGAAAACAATCTGATATAAGTTAACTATTACTGCATGCATGCAAAAAAAATCCTATAAAAAGAAATAACTAACACAAGATCATAGTAGTATAGAACACCAGATGTATCACATGGAAACCCAAAGCCGCAAAAAACCACGATGTGAGTAAAACTCACAAATTTTGCACTCTTCTGAAGTGTGCCCTGTTAAAAGCCTTTCCTATTAAGGGATTACAAACACACTATTAGATGCGACCAGGTTAAGGGATTTAAGAAATAAGGCTTGTTAAAGCTTGCCTTGTTAGAGGACTTTAGAACATCTACTAGATGTCACCCGGTTAAGGGATTTAATACAAGGGACTTGTTAATGTCCACCCAAATATTGGGATTTTACTATTGCAATTGTCAGAGAGCAATAGAGGGATTGATCTTTTAAAATGACTTTGCTGAGCCTGATAAGATTGCTATTTCATCCACTAAGAGTCATCACTAGGCACCATAGGTATGCTCTCTTCAGGTTGTTGCGCTTCCCTGCACACTCTTCTCTTTTTTCTTCTTCTCTTCTCCTTTTCCCTTACCGTAGCTTTGCTCAGCATACAGGTTCACTCTTTCTCTTTGGCAAAATGAAGGCAAATGATGTTCTTTGCTGGCTGAAGAATAAATAGACTTTCTCTGCCTTTCACACTTTTTGCATGATGCAATATCCATGAAGATCTCCTTTGGATCTATCATCCAGTCAAGTCTTAGTTATACGAGGAAACATCAGATGCATGACATAGGCATTTTTTTCTCAACAAGAGATCCGTCATGCAGTTGTGTTTTTGTTTTGTAAAAGAAACATCAGATGCGTGTTGCATACTTTCCTTTACATGAGATTCCGCCATGATTTAATGCCATAAATTTCGGCATTAAATCCTTCAATTGTGCCTTGCATCGATCTTTTATGTAACACAAATCCTGCGTGATTTGTGCAACAAATCTCGATAGAAGAGTCTCTTAAGTGTTTGTCAACTATGACTTTCACCGGTTCACCGGTCTTAATGATATCTCACCAATCAGAGATGATCAGTTTACACCCTTCCTTATGCAGTGTACAAGTCTTTGTCTTCACCTGTCACTTTTCTTTTCTCTGTCTATACGGGTTCTGTTCCGATCATATACTTACCGGTTACTGCTCCGGTTAGTGACTTCACCGGTCACAATACTTCACTACACAGGTCTCTACTCCAAGCAATAAGTGCATCTCTACTCAATTTCCTTATCGGTTTTCTGTACAATTTCTCTTGTCAACTGTTTACTACTATTGTCACCTGTTCCCTGTTTGGACAATGTTAGCTAATGACATCAATGACAACACCACTTTACCATTTACCGGTTGCATCCTTACCGGTTAATGCCAACACCATCGACAAAACCTTCTTGAGATGTGTAGATAAGCCGCAACAAGAAAAGCTTCTAAAAGATTTCCATGAAGAGGCTTCTGGTGGTCACTTTTCCTCCATTGTCACAACTTTTAAAATCTTCAGGCAGTGTTACTATTGGCCAGGGATGTTCAAAGATGCTTACCATTGGGTCACGAAATGCGAGAAGTGCAAAATATTTGTAGGGAAACCCCAACTAGCTGCTTTACCTTTGAGGCCTGTAATAATTGAGAATCCATTTCAGCAATGGGGACTGGATTTTATTGGTCCCTAAATCTTCATTCAAGCGCAGGGCATACGTACATACTGACTGTGATAGACCACTTTCCCAAATAGGTCGAAGCTAAAGAAGTCAAGAAGACCACTTTAGAAGTCGTTTGTGACTTCTTAAAAGAGAACATTTTGGTGTGTTTCGGTGTACCTGTAAAACTGGTCATGGACAATGCAACTTATTTCTCTTCATTGGAAATAACACAATTCTGCTATGACCACGGGATTCAGGTGGCACACTCTTCGAATTATTATCCTCAAGGCAAAGGTCAAGTTGAATCAAGCAACAAAAACTTGGTGAATATCATGAGGAAGCTAGTTTCAGAAAGTCGAAGGAACTGGCATAAAAAGTTGTATGAAGCTCTATGGGCGGACAAAATCACATTGAAGCGTGCTATCAAAATATCCCCATTCGAGCTAGTGTATGGTATCGAAGCCAATCTTCCTCTGCCTTTGGAGCTGTTAGCGTGTAAATTGCAAATAGTGGTTGAAAACATTGTCTTTCGGGATGGAGTCAAAAAGGGGATCCTATATCTAACGAAACTCGAAGAAGAGAGAGAAGACATGGTCGACAAGATAACTCAGCATCAGCAGAGGGTAAAGAAACTTTGTAGAAAAAGAACCCAGCCCCGAAAATTCATCGAGGGAGATTTGGTCTTACTCTGGGACAGGAGAAGAAAGCCAAAAGGTATGTACGCTAAATTTGACTCCTTATGGAAAGGTCCTTTCAAAATTCATCAAATGTGCGAATCGAATTCGTTCAAACTATCTTATCCGGATGGGATGATCTTACCATTGTCTTATAATGGGAGAGATCTGAAATTGTATCAACTGTGAAGCAAGTAACCCTTGTAGCTATATCATAGTAGTTAGTTTTTCTTTCCAGTTTCAGTGTTCTTGTTTTGGTTTGGTTTTGGCGTTGTTGTCCTTCTGTTTTGTTCATTCGATCTTGTTTTTGTGAAACCAAAGATTCTAGGTCTCTACTGAGTCCCGTCATGGTCCTTGTCCCTAGTCAGAGCCAACTATTGCCATTCTTCAATTCCTTTTGTAAATTTTTGTTTAAAAACTGTAAGGGCGTCAGTTTGTTCGTGGCCTCGGAAAATAAGTCTCTCTGATTCTCCCAAGAGAGTTTTGTTCTTGTTCTTAGTATCTCTTGAAGCTGAAGAATGTCTTTCAAGTCTCAACCCCCCAAAAGGAAAGTATGAATGTGAAGTTCGGAAAAAGTAGGCCTTTGCTGCTTGCTTTTGGGATTGGTAGTTGTCGGATGCTCCTTCTGAAGATCCAAAAGTGAGTCAAGTAACACTTCAATTGGGAATCAGGGCAGAGCAGTGCGATTTACGACAACCGGAGTAAAGTGAAATTATCAAATACTTCTTTGCGGGAATTCGTGTTCATAGTATTTAAAAATCGGAAATCGAAGTGGGGTGATAAGATTTCTGAAAATCTGAAAGATGTCGGGGCCCACCTTTTATGAAGTTGCGAGCAGAACAAAAGAAGTCAATTATGATGATTCCCGATTAAGGGAGGAGAAAAGCTTGTTGCCCTCTCCGAAATATGATTTCGGAAAACCGAAAGTTCAAGTATAACTTCGTCAGAAAGCAAAGGAAGGAGGTGCAATTTCCGAAATTCT
Source organism: Chamaecyparis obtusa (assembly GCA_027943335.1). Taxonomy (NCBI): domain Eukaryota; kingdom Viridiplantae; phylum Streptophyta; class Pinopsida; order Cupressales; family Cupressaceae; genus Chamaecyparis; species Chamaecyparis obtusa. The sequence goes on along the minus strand of BSBK01008676.1, from coordinate 763,999 downwards.
GAAAAGAGTGGATGGAAAAGCCAATCGGTAATAGTAGCTGACATGTGCAAATGCCGATCGGAAATAGTAGCTTGGTAGTGCAATTTTCGAAAATCTGAAGAGATGTCAGGATCCACACCTTGCCAAGTCATGGGTGGATCGAAAAGCGAAGGGTAGAAGTGCAATTCCCGAAATACCGAAAATGGGAGACTTACGATAGTCAGATGGACTTCGGAGATTTTTCATCCTAGCTACTCCATTGGCAGATTTCGAAGGTATGTGATGAAATTCCCGCCTCAATGGAAATGAAGTGTCATTATTATCTCCGTAGAAGCAGAAGCTATTAGAAAGATAGAAAATCAGGATTATTGATGTTGAGTTGCCAATTTCGGAATTTGACAAGTTAGTAGTTGTTGCCCCTAAATCTGAAGATATATTTGCTGACAAGATAATGATGGAAAGACCACTAGCCTTTATTAAAATGTCTTTCTATTTTCAATATTCTCTTATGACATGTGTCTTGTAACGGTTTCTTTTCTTTTTTCAAGAATTTCATGTTGTAACCGCTGGAAGAAGGTGAAGAGACTAAATATATCTTTGTTGAACATTTTACAAGGATCGGCAATCTTTGGCCAGAATTCCCCTTGTTGCTGTGACAACTGAGTGAGACTCGAATTTTGAGTCATGGTTGCTGCTCATTAAAATTTTTGTTATTAGCCTTTATTGTGGGATGGGTGAATATAGGATGATTCAATAAATTAATCATTGATGTCAAATTGTGTTTTTGAATTTGTGATTATTAGGTGATCTGAGAGTCATTATTATTGTTTTCTTCTATTATATTCATGTTGTTCGACAGATTTATATCACTTGTGGGTACACTGCACATGTAATGTTCATGGTCGTGGAGGTGAATTTGCAGAATAAATTATGGTGATTTCACTGTGTTTTGGTTTTCATGGTCGTGAGAATTGAGGCACAGCCATAGGAACTAGTTACATTAATTTTAATTGCATATCTGTTCGTGAATGTCTCATAGTGATGAACATTCATTAGAAGCCTCTCCTACTCTCTGGTTAAGAGTATACCTTGTTATATTTTGAAAATACAAAAACATATTCATTGAATATCTATTCCAGGGAGTTGTACCTGTCAATTCAGAGACTGAGCTAATAGAAAGCTCTTTCAACTGTTGTTAATAGATGAGGTTTTATTGTGGGCTGGAGTTATATCAATAAAAGACCTATCTGTTAACTAACAAGGAGCATTTGTATTTTCAGTTTGTGACATTCGAAAAGGCTAGCGTGAACAGTGGATAAAGCAGCCGTAGCATGCTAACTACAGCCACGTGAGTCAAGATAGGTTTCAGATTTGATCAAGGAGACCTGATAATGTCTGGGAGGGCCTGCGTTTCCAGTGAATAGATCCATTTTGATTTGTTATTGGACCTCAATACCATTACAGGCTTCCACGTCAACCTGTGATAGCAATTTGAAGGCCTACGATGCCATTTTGAGGGCCTTCTAATAATAATCAGTGGCAGTGGAAGTGTCCTCTTGGTCTGCATTTGAAGAGCAGGGCACAATTTGGTTATTTGGTGCCGATAATACCATCTCCAGGCCTTCACGTCATAAGGGATCATCATCTCCAGCTTGCTGCGATATTATATGTTGCTAGTTGATCATCGAAGGCTGCTGATATATTACCAGGTTCATAATTTGATTTAAATAATTGTTGATGAATAGTTTGCCATTGTAAATACCTTAAAGAGTTTAAGTAATTTGAAGATCATTGCATTGAGTGGGTTCTTTTCAAGCATTCCCTTTTGTTTCAGATAATTGTCCCAAAAACAAAAAAACATATATACAGAAAACTCAAAAAAATTGCAAAAAATCTAAAACAAACAAAAACACGTACAATTCCGAGCCTTTGTGGAGTTAGAGCCAGTGGGGCTCTTATAGTGCATGAGGAGTGGTGTCGTGGTCTCAAGGCTTTTCTGGTGGTTGCAATTCTGTGGAAGGGGTTTGTGGTGAAGGGAGGGGATTGGGTTGATGCCCTTAATTTTACCCCTCCCCTTCGATCCTTCCTTTTGTGGCGGGCCTCATCGAGTAAGGAGGCGAAACATGTAGAGGCCCTGAAGGGGTGGGGCTTCATAAAAGAGTATGCGACTAACTGGGAGGCCGCATTGAGAGTGGGTACACCCTCAGTGAAGCTCCAGAAGCGGAGGGTGAAGTTCACAAAGGAGGATTACTAGAACAGAGGAGAGGAAAAAACTCTTCCACTGCCCTTACCTTGAATATTTCCTCCTTAACTTCTGGCCGCATCACTGCCCTTGCACATAGACAGAGACATGGGGTCAAAGGAAGTAAATAATGATGCCAAGGCTGTGTATATGGTGACACTTTAGATGCAACATTAGAGATAAGAAGGAGATCGTATCTTTCTAGAAGTAATGCATGGAGAATAGGGGTAAGGTCAATTTAGAATGTTGGAGTTTTGGCACTCCAGTTGCTAGCCACAGTTCTCAATTAGCTAACCAATCTCAGAGTTGAGGTGTGAAGGTTTTGGAAGGGAAATGTGAGGATATTAGGAAGAAGCAATGTCATCTTTGAGGGTATTACACCCTCACACATGAGATATCACACAAACCTGGGTCTTTCTATACATGGGAACTGCACTCTTGCCTCCGGTGATTTGTTATTCTTACAACAGTTATATACAAAAGTGGTGGGGGAGAAAATTTAAGGTATTAATCTCCTTATAGACTGTAACACAGTACCAACTTAATCTTTTTCTTGTATAGAGCAAAATTTACATTTTTTTATGTATCACAACATTGAACTTAGTTTCCTAAATTCCATAGCACCATTCATGAATTGAATTTACTGGAGTCTTTTTGGAAAAAGACTGCAGTTTTTGTTTAATTCTTAAAAACAAGACAATAGTCACTTCTGGTATTTATCACCACCTAGCATTTTATCAAAGGTTTGTCAAAACTAGTAAAATTTTAGCCTAGCACATTACCAGCTTCAAGTAATTTGAAAAATAAGAATACAAAAAAAATCATTTTCCTCCTTCCAAGCGCTGAAAAGAAATGTAACTATTTTCTCCTTGAGCAATAGCTAACTTCTACAACAAAGTATCCATGCATACAGTTCATAAATCAATTTCACTTACCAATGTTGCTCTGATACCACATGTTAGATTTTTACAAAGAGAAAAGATAAGAAAAAGGATTAATAGAAGATCAATTGGTGACAAACATCCATATGAATTTCCTTGATATGAAGATGTACATATAGCACACAGTTGTGCAACTCCATGTGACAAATGAATAATCATGTGACTCATGTGTGACCTTTGATATTCCAATTTGTTATTGTATTTTCAATATTATGTTATTAATATTTGGATCAATTTGGAAGATTAAGGACAAGGTGTTTAAGCTTATCAAAGTTCTATAAGAAAATCAAAATCCAAGGATAAGCTTGATATGAATAGTGATGCAAGCATGTACATGTATTGCAGTATTAGTGATTTACAATGGTCAAATAAAATAAAATGTCTCTCCATGACTCTTTTCTCCTTAAGTTTTATCACTACTAATATAGACAATCCTAGGCTAGCTTTCTTTCCTTTTCAACATTTTCTAACATCCTAAAGCTGGTCCTCATATCTATTGACACTTAATTCAAATTATCCTATCTCATTGATTTCCAACTCATTCCATATACCAATCTTAATAACTTGCTTGCCGGTTGCTAATAACACCACCACCTCTTAACTGTTGCAGTTCATGTTGAAGAACATTTCAATGGTTATAAAGATAGATACCTCAAGGAGTGGCTTGTTCAATCTCCTGTGAGGAGGTAGTCCTACAACTATGATGGATTCCTTGAACGTGTATAGTCCATTCAAGAACTAGCAAAAAGAGAAGAGACTGCCTAAGGCAAAGGACCTATACGCACATTGGGTTGTCAAAGCAAAATGATAGTCTGTCCAAGGATGTGTCCAACCTGTCTAACGTTGGGAGTAGCTTGTCCCAGAAAGCAATGCCATAAAGGCCTACAGGGGTCTATTCCAAGGCACAGGACAGCCCTTCCCCATAAATGCAACTGCCTAAACCGATAAGCAAACTGTTTTGTTTTCAATGTGTTTTACTTCAAGTGAAAGCTGTCCAAAAAACTGAATCAATCAAAGATCATCATACAACCATCCAAGGCATGGAATGAAATCTATGAATTGAAAGTTAAATGAGGCAAAACTGGAGGAATCTGTAGAAGCAAATTACAATCAAACCAAGACTAAATAAACTCAGTCCAACTTAAGAACAAAAGCGACTAACAAACAGAAGTCAAAGGAAATTTGTGGAAAAGCTCTTATAAATAAAAGAAAGTTTGGGTTTGAGGAAAAGTGGATAAAACCTTGCAAAATTATATCTGCAACCTTGAGTGAGTGAAGAGCATCATTGTGCGAATCCCAATGTTATTTTACACTGAAGACGAAGAGGGTTTTGATAAAAATATATTTAGATGCTCAAAAAATTCCATTTGCAGATCAACATTCAGTAAAATAGTTAATTGAAGGTGCTGAAAGCTTAATGGGTAGAGAAGTTTAAATTTTATACATAAAGCAGAAAGACAGATAGTGAGAAAATACGCATACCAATGTGTTAGCATGTGCATAAACTAATTTATTGTAAAACAAGGAAGTAAAAAGCACGTGAAGTGTGTGAGGAAAATTCCAAAAGTCACAAAGGACAAAGCAGTAGAGGAAATTAAACTAGGCTAGACATATGGCAAAGAGAATGAGAAGGAAGAAGATCTCAATCAATCCTACATGGAGGAGGGAAGTGAGAAGGGGCCAATCAAAATTTAGATAGCAGCTATTTGAAGGAAAGACACCACTACAAGGAAAACACATTGCATGGAAAATGTTTTATAGACTGTCAACCAAGTCCTCAATAAACTTTGAGAAAGCTGGAATACCTCTGTAGTTAGTCGGTGAGGGTAGCTTAGCCATTATATAGGATAATTAATGTTTTCTTGGAAAATATAATCCTTCAGGGAAGAAGGGTTGTTTCATGAGGCATTCAAAGAGAAAATACCCTTTTGTACCGATTGGTTGGTGCCAACTCTTGAGAAGTTAAAGCAGCACTTGTGAGGCATCATCATGTAGGAGTTTTTCCAAGCATGAGTCCTTTGATCCACACCTCTAGACATTTTTAGTATTTATTCCATGGCAATTTGAACTGCTGTATAATATGCCCCTAGCATTGGTGATATCTTGTATAGAATCCTTGAGTAATTAATACTTTTATTGCTCGCATTCAAGTAGTTATTGAAAAGCAGATGTCTATGCTGATTTGGTGGCTATACTTTGTCTTGTTGCATGTTTTAGGTTGACAAAGTCAGATAACTGAAATTAATTGCAAGTGGAGATAAAATTTAATATAGGATATTTTCTGTGAATTCCAATGAAGAACTTTACTGAGTATAGAGACATTTTTGTTCTCAATCATGCTTGAAGATTTCCTTTTATCTAAATATGATTTAATGAACTTATTTATCTCATTGCAACTTTTAATCAATGAAGTAATTTGGAAATCTCCCAAGGATAAATTCTTAAGGAAAGTAGCTACTTATTAGTTGGAGGATGTACTTGGGGATCAGTATTATTAGATGTTAAAAGTTTGAACTAGGTTATGGATTTAATTTATAGAGCTGTATATGTTGTTTTTCAAAAAGTTACATATTTCAAATGAAAATTGATAAAATAGTGGTCTTGTACACTATTATTTGATTTTTTGTAATAGAATTTTTGATGATCTCTATGCCAGCAACACGTTTAGCTTGCTTAGTGTCAATCCTATTTTATCAAAACATTTCATATATCTTGGCCAAAGTTGATTATTGTATTTTCTTTTTCTTTTTCAGATGGTGTTCTTTTAGGAGGAATCATTATCATGTACGAGTTTCACACATTCTTGCGCTCCATTCTGCTTGTTTTGTACTCCTTTTGGCTTCCTCAAATAATTACAAATATTATTCGTGATACAAGAAAGCCATTACATCCTCATTACATTGTGGGGATGACCCTCACTCGATTGGCAGTTCCACTTTATGCCTTTGGGTGCCCAAGGAATTTCATGCGAGTTGACATTGATATAAAGTGGTGTATCTGTTTGACAATATTCTTGGGCTTTCAAGCCTTAATGCTCCTCCTTCAACATTATTTGGGAGCTCGTTGGTTTATTCCTCGCCAGGTTTGCCTCATAAACCATTAGCGCGATGTTTTTGCTTTTTGTTGATTCTTTTGATGTTTGTTTAGTTTCCTAATGTGAGTTGCATTCTATCTAATAAGCTATAGTCATATCGAATTTCTTATTCTATTAGAATTTGGTCAGATTAATAGTCATATTTGGTGTACGTAGATTTGTTGTTAGCAGTATTTAGGTCTTATTATTTGTATTTTGGAAAAGCTATGGTCCCTAAATGTTTACTCTTTTTTTATGTTCAAGTATGTTAGCATAATATTTTAAAAAAAAGTTTAGTTGCATTGTTGGCAAAGTTCAAATGAAACACTTTTCATATAAGAAGCAAGAAAAGCACAAACTATTTATGAAGATATTTTCTTGTAAGATGTGGAGGGAAAATAAGTATAGGGATAATCTTACTACTCATGACAAATCATTGGTGATTAATTCCCAAGCATGCACCTTTAGTAAACGTGAGAAGTTACAGCCAAATAAGTATTGCAATTCTAGTGTTCATGATTGGCCTTGTTACATATTAATGGTAAGATAAAGCAATGTGCATTAGAAAATTTGTATGTTGTTGTAATGCTACTCCACCAGTACTAAAGAAAAATTATTAACTCTAGATCAAAGTATAAACCAATCAAAAACTAATTGATCAACAAGGCACGACATCTTGCTTGTTGATTTCCTCCTATTTTGGGTTTGTTTTTACTGTATTTTCTTTCTCTGTCTCACATTGTCCTTAGTTGGTTGTGGCCATAGTATTGTAATTTTATGAATATTAAAAAGAAAGCTCATGGCTCAATTATATATGATATATGGAAAATTGAGGTTTGCTATGCTTTTAAAGCTAAACAACTTTTGCCACATTGTCAGTGAACCTATTACAAGGTTTGGTTGGATAACTTCTTTGCAATGTTGACCTTGATTCCATCGTCAACTCAAGAGGGAGTGACACACCATGAGAGCTATCCAAAGTCAATCAGTTTGTGTTAATTTCCAACAAAAATCGTGATCCAATTGCTAGTTTGGTTTCCTAGTTGATAAGCTTGAAATTGTTTTCAAGAAAAAAGGATATTAGATGTTTCGTTTTTCTTTTCTATGATATCATCAAATTATACTTCATTGGTGGGTTTTTGGCAATGTCAGGAGCATTTTCTAGATCAATATTCTGATTGGCTTGAAATTTGACTAGTTTGTAGAAGGGGTAGTACGACCTCTACTATAACTATTGATAGCAATAGGAGGTAGTTGCAAACATGGATCACACTATTAATGTAATGCCTATCTTGTTTTCTCTTTTGCATTGTATACTTTTTGATGTAGACTTGGCATCGTGCCTGCAGTTGTGCCCACTTGCGGATACATGAGGATCATTTTTGGTGCTTTGATCTTGTTTTGGATACTTCATTGGCAATATGTGATTTTTAGTGCTTACCTTATGCTCTATTTCGATATATGTTTCATGATTGTTTTGGACCCAAGATGTGTTGAATTGCTTATTGGTGATCTGGATTATGTTGTTGCAATGGCATACATGCTTTTGGTGCGTGGCTTTGAGAACCCAGTGGTCCTACTGTGATTATGATTATGAGTTGGTTGTGGTGTGATATTCCACTTGTTTTGGATTGTGATTGTGGCATTTGAGAATGTGTTGAGATAGAATATTGTTGTGATTTGAAATATCAATGTTAATGTTGAAAAGTAACGTGGATCTCAATAATTATTAACTGAAGCAACGTGTTTTATAACAGGGAAACATGGGAATGCGTTCTGCGCCCCTGGATCCTTGTGGTTGGGAACGGGGATCCCTAAGATGTGGGGACAAGGACGACATGTCACCCTACCTCCGCTGCACCATTTTGGGATGACGAAACTGCCCAACGTCCCTCGAGAGAGTCAACACACTTAGATTTTCTATTCAACAAGCTCAACGCAAAAACATTTAAAATGTTGCATTTCCAAGGGAGTTCAAGCATGTCAATTTGGGAGAAAAATGCTTAAAAAATGAAGAATCCAAAGGGCACGCAAGAGGGAAAATGTGCTTGGCCCTTGACCCCACTTGGGGCTACCGCCCTTGGACATCCGCTTTCAAATTTAAAAAGAAAATAAGGAATTAATGGGGAAATTGCGCCGAATCAAGTTGATGTTTTTATACCTACTCTACTACCCCCTGCCCCCTACCCTTGTCCCCAAACTTAGGCCTTTGTCCCATCCTTGCAACCCATCCCCATGTCCTCATTAGGCGGCGAAACACTATTTTATAATATTAAATTAAAATCTATGTAGTTAGAGATATATGTTAGATTCAATGGACTATTATGATGATGATTTTATGATATTGATCCCGTTCGTTCAGGGTATATTTACATGCTCATTGTTGTATTGAAATAATATTGATGTCATTATTTAATGGAGTTAATGAGATGAAATTAATATTATTGTGCTCTAATTGATGATTAGATGTGAAAGGGATGATATTGTATCATACAAACATATGAGAATGCATACAACGTTAAAATCCCTTTCCAATAATTCTAGTTACCTACTGTTTATATATTAATGAGCAAGTACACTTGACGTGTGAATGTTTGAGTGACTACAAATACAAAGCATCAACTCCACCTGCCGCTACAAGTTTGAGCATGCCATATCCCCAATGGTGTTTATAGGAGATAGCACACTGGCCATTTATGTTACCCAACCTTAGCCATCGTTCTTCATTTAGACAGTTTTCCTTAATTATTTGTGTTTACCAAGGTTGCACAGGTATGCGTACCCAGACCCCTGGTACACGTACTGGGTACTGGTACGCGTATCCCATACCGGGTACTTGTTGGGGGACGTTCCCATTAGCTGGAAATGCCACATCAGCATTGTCCATAAAAAAATTGACAAAAAGTTAGAAAAATTTTAAAAACTGTCACAGTAAGGCAGAGGCGGCCATAAATCATTGACCAAAATGCATATCAGCTTGATGTTTTTCATTTGCATATCAGCTTGATGTTTATCAAGCTTAATTAAATATGTAATCAGTTTGAAACTTTGATACAATATCGATTAACAGTACAAACTACTAAACTTTTTCTGATTTTCATTGTTCAAGTTAGCTGTTAGAATTAGAAGTTTATCATTTGCAGTATGTTGTTATAACTTATATGATTTATGATCTTCTTGTTGATGTTCATATTTAATTTTTTTAAGTTTGCCTTCTTTGTTATGCATCTAAGATTCTAATGTTTAAAGTTAAACATTCAATTTCAGATTTTCAGATTTCTTGTTTTGAAAGCTCAATGCCATGACTCGTGACTCATATTTTTCAGATTTTCTATAAATATTAAAATTATATTATAAAAAAAATTAGCCGTACCCCCGTCCCCTGTTTTGAAAAATGCTCGTACCCGTACCCAAAGTACCCAAGTACCCCCGTACCCGTGCAACCTTGGTGTTTACACCTCCGATCGTCATTTTGGTAGTGTCTGCTTACCCCAATGCATATTTGTGTAAGACACATAACAAATGTTTGCGCATAGTCAGTCAATTGTGAAATGCTGTCATATTAATACATATATTAATGATATTTTAATATTGTTGAAGTAATTTAATATTTGAATGTGAAATATGCCTTATTTGTATTTGATTTAGAAGGAATTGCATGATTTTGGCTTGGGGGTTATTTTGGGGTATATTTGATCGTTGGATTTTAAAGTTGATTTTAATATTATTTCATTCTCACTCAAAAAGTGAATTTATATTGTGGAATTAGAACTCTTTTTCAGCATTTTGCTCTCAAAAACCATACATGGTGATTTTGGATTGATGATATTTGGAGATTTCTTGGGTGGATTTTAATGAGTGATGGCTTGTTGGAATTGTGTTGGAGGATGCTTGTTGCTGCTCTGTTTTTGTGCCCTTGTTTTTGGTATGTGGAATTTGGCCTCCATTGAAGTTTTGGCAACTTGAGAGGTGGGAAATTCAATTTTACTTCATTTCTTCAATTTATTGTTTGAAAATTGTTGTAAATGATTTGTTTAATCAAATAGAACACACTTTTTTTGGAATCAAATCATTTTATTGTTGAACTTAAAAGATCCCATCTTTTTACATTTGGAAACCTAGTTTTATGAAATGAAATTCTGCCCAAATTTTATTAGATGGGTGAAATGGCAATTTTATTGCATTTTTTAGGTGTTGTCTAGTAGGGGACCAATGGGTTTTCCTAGATTTTTTATTTATTAAGTTTGAATTTTTTTAGTATTTTGGAGGTCCATCACTAGTGGGTGGGTACATCTGCTGGTCGTGTAGTCCAAGAATAATTTTGCATGCAAAGTGATGGATGGACAAATACAAGATGACAGGTACAAGGTGGTTGACAACATTATCTACTACAAGGATAGAATTTATCTGGTACAAAAATCGAAGATGAAGAAGATTATAAGGAAAATTCATGACTCGCCTCTTGTAGCACACGTAGGGTATCTCAAGACATATAGGCAATTTCGGGAGAGGTTCACTTGGAAGGGCTTGAAGGATGATGTCCTACAGTACATGCGGGAATGTTCCAGTTGCCAACAAAATAAATCCGAGCATACCTTGCTTGCATGATTACTATAGCACCTGCATAGACCTGCTAAAAAACAGGAGAGCATTTCGATGGACTTCATCATAGGGCTTCCAAGAGTGCAAGGGAAAGATTACATTTATGTTGTGGTGGACTGATTGACCCAGTATGCTTGTTTTTTCGCCATTCTCACAGGATGTTAGGCAGCTTAGGTGGCCGAGTTGTTTTTTCGAGAGGTGTTCTGCTTGCATGGCCTTCCATGGAACATAGTCATTGACATGGATAGCCGCTTCCTCAACACTTTTTGGAAGGTACAAGGTTGTCACCGAGTACGAGCTACCACCCGCAGATGGATGGTCAGACGGAGATTGTGAACAAATGGTTGGAGGGCTACCTCAGGAACTACGTTTTGGCACAACAAAAGGCATGGGTCCATTGGCTGCATTTAGGAGAGCACTGTTACAGCACTACCTATCACATGTTTATAGGTATGTCACCCTTCAAGCCATTTTATGATTATGAGCCTTCGTCATTTGTGGATCTGGCATTAGGCGACAATTGTGCACCAAGGGCCAAGGTCTGGTTGCAGGAAAGTTTGGATATCCTAAGGTCTCTCAAGGACAACCTCCAGAAGGCTCAGAACCAACAGAATATGTATGTTGATCGACAGTGGGTAGAGAGGATTTTTGAGGTAGGAGATTTGGTTTATCTCTGGCTACAGACATAGAGGCAATCTTCCCTGAAGAAAAGCGGTGTCGAGAAATTGAAGCCACGCTTCTATGGCCCCTATAGAGTGGTTCGAAGGGTGGGTGAAGTTGCCTACGAGTTGAACTTCTAGAGGGCAGTCAGATTCACAACGTTTTTCATGTTTCTTGCCTTAAGAGGGTTGTCGGTCAGAATGTCACTGTGTCTAAGGAACTCCCACCCATTGATGAAGAAGGAAAACTTATTTTGGAGCCAGCAAAGATCATCGACATTAGAGAGAAAAAGTTGAGGTCGTGCACCATCAAGGAGTACCTAGTTCGTTGGAAGGATCTGTCGATTGAAGATGCAACATGGGAAGGCGAATAGATCTTGGAGCATTCGAGCCTACAAGTGCTTGAGGGCAAGCAATTCTTAATATACATACTACACTGTTCTATCCAATTGATATTCTTAATATACATTCACAATCATCTTAATCATCTAACATATACAAATTATTTGGGTTCAATCATAACGACCCAGACAAGAGAACATGATAGGGTGCACAAAGCGACTCTCTAACTTAGGCCCATGAGTGGATATACCATCCCTATTGGCCTCATGTGGCCTTTCACCATCCATCCTTTGTGAGGTGGTGTATCTAGTGAGGACACTTGTATCTTCTCTCCCTACTCATGCCATCTTATTCACCCTCTATGATTGAGATCCCATTGAATCCATTCCAATAATACACCATTGTTGAGGTTGGTGGGGAAATCACAATAGGGTGTTTGAAGCATCCTTCCCTTCTAAGCTTAAGGGAAAGGCACTCCTTATGCCTCCTTGGCCTCATGGGATTATCCCTCACCACCATGAGGTGGCATGCTTAAAAGAGGACCTCGCAATAGTTTCTCCCTCCTTGTACTCCTTTCCTAACCTCATGGTTGGTTGTAGAAAATTGACAAACATATTGGACATTGTAATGTCCCTTCCAAAGACTGACGATTTTGGAGGTAATTGCGTGTGATCCAACTGCTTCTCGTACGACCCCTTTTCACTAGAGAGTACAGTCTATTTGACCTCGTATAGCTTAGTCACATTACTCGTACGATCATCCTGTCTCTCGACTCCATACGATCTTTGTATGGTCCTACCAATTTACTACTTCCATAGGATAACTTCAAATGGTCGTACGGTTCCTTGCCCACCTCTTTGCCCATACGGTGACTCTGTCTAGGGAGCTGTACGGTGAAGAAAATGCCCGTACGGTCAGTTGTGATACCCGTATGGTAAACCCCTACCCGCAAGCCTCTATGTATGGTGATGACTATATGGTCACACCTCCGTGTGATGCCCTGATAGCCAATTTGTTGTCACCGTATGCCTTCAACCCCCTCGTTCAGTCACTCAAGTACTTTTGTCTGTACGCTTCACTCCTGCGAGCAATCTACCGAACGTTGTTTGCAAGTATATTATTAATGATAAATTAATCAATGCAAGTACAAAGACACCAATGGAATGAATTGTTCTTATTTGCAGATAAATGTCAGATTACAACAATTTCAAACCACAGGCAAACTAGGGTGAGGAGTTACTCCCACCGAAACTACAAATAGAAAGAGGGAGGATATCGCACCTCCAAAACTGCGACAACGCTGAACTTCCAATTGGAGTTTGCAAATACAAAGGAAATACAAAATTCACCATGCCTACAACTACTCCAAACATAGCCTTATCAATGGGCTTCGAGAAGCTTCCTGAAGGGTTACAAGCGAGCTGACATGGCAAAACATTATTAACAAATAAATAAAAAGGGGGCCCGAAAGATATTATTTTAAGTTTTGGGGCCATACAACAAATAATTTTAATTGAATTATATAATTATATCAGGGACAATACAATCTTCCCGGCCCAAGAATTACTTGCCATCAAGCACTTGTAGGCTTGAGTTGTCCAAGATCTATTCGCCTTCCCTTGTGGCATCTTCAATCGACATAACCTTCAAACGAACTAGGTATTCCTTGATGGTGCACGACCTCAACTTTTTCTCTCTAATGTCAAGGATCTCTGCGGGCTCCAAAATAAGTTTTCCTTCTTCATCAATGGGCGGGAGTTCCTCAGACACAGTGACATGTTGATCGACAACCCTGTTAAGGAAAGAAACATGAAAAACGTTGTGAATCTGACTACCCTCTAGAAGTTCAACTCGTACAAAATTTCACCTACCCTTCGAACCACTCTATAGGGGCCATAGAAGAGTGGCTTCAATTTCTCAACACCACTTTCCTTTAGGGAAGATTGCATGTACGAATGTAGCCAGAGATAAACCAAATCTCCCACCTCAAAACTCCGCTCTACCCAGTGTCAATCAACATACATCTTCTGTTGGTTTTGAGCCCTCTGAAGGTTGTCCTTGAGAGAGCTCAGGATATCCAAACTTTCTTGCAACCAGACCTTGGCCCTTGGTGTACAATTGTCGCCTAATGCCAGATCCACTAGTGACGAAGGCTCATAATCATAAAGTGCCTTGAAGGGTGACATACGTATCAACATGTGATAGGTAGTGTTGTAACGATGCTCTACTAAATGCAGCCAATGGACCCATGCCTTTTGTTGTGCCAAAACGTAGTTCCTGAGGTAGCACTCCAACCATTTGTTCACAATCTCCATCTAACCATCCATCTACGGGTGGTAGCTCGTACTCGGTGACAACTCTGTATCTTCCAAATGAAAAAAGCTCCATCCAAAAGGTGTTGAGGAAGTGGCTATCCATGTCAATGACTATGTTCCATGGAAGGCCATGCAAGCATAACACCTCTCGAAAAAACAACTTGGCCACCAAAGCTGCCTAACATTCTGTGGGAATGGCAAAGAAATGGGCATACTTGGTCAATCGGTCCACCATGACATAAATGTAATCTTTCCCCTTGCACGCTTGGAAGCCCTGTGATGAAGTCCATCGAAATGCTCTCCCTTTTTTTTAGCAAGTATTGGCAAGGGTTGTAGTAATCCTGTAGGCAAGGTATGCTCGGATTTATTTTGTTGGCAAGTGGAACATTCCCTCACGTACTGTAGGACATCGTCCTTCAAGCCTTTCCAAGTGAACCTCTCCCGAACTTTCCTATATGTCATGAGATACCTTGCGTGTGCTGCAAGAGGCGAGTCATGAATTTTCCTTATAATCTTCTTCATCTTCGATTTGGGTACCAAATAAATTCTATCCTTGTAGTAGATGATGTCGTGAACCTCCTTGTACCTGTCATCCTGTATTTGTCCATCCATCACTTTGCACGCCAAAGAATTCTTGGACTACTTGACCAACAGATATGCCTTTAATCTGCTGAGATCTGTGACAGTGAACATATGCCAGGTCTTCTTGATAGGGCATTATTCTCGCCCTTACGTATTCAATATCAAAATCATATGCTTGGATTTTGCTCACCCATTTTTGTTGTTGTTCATTCCTATCCTACTCTTGGAAATATCTCAGGCTATTATGGTTTGTTCGCACAACAAATTTTGCTCCAACGAGATACTGTTGAAACTGGGCCAATACGTGTATGATGGCGAGCATCGCTTTGTCATAAATGGAGTACAATCGTTTAGCTCCTGAGAACTTTCGACTCTCGAATGCGATGGGGTGATGGTCTTGCATTAGCACGACTCCAATGCCTTCACTAGACGCATCGCACTCTAGGACGATGGGTCGAGTGAAGTTTGGTAGTGTTAGTACTCAACACATACTCATGACTTCCTTTAATTTGTTGAAGATTTCCTATGCCTGCTCATCCCAATGGAAAGCTCCCTTCTTCGTCAGATCTATCAGTGGTGCTCAAAGCTGTGAAAATCCTTTTACAAATCTTCTATAATAACTGCATAACCCAAAACATCCATGCAGCTCTGAGAGTGTCTTGGGTGGGAGCCAGTCTAGAATTATCTAAATCTTCTCCTAGTGAACTTGAACCCCTCGGGCACTGATGACGTGACCCAAGTACAAGATATCGATCATCCCAAACTCACATTTGGCCTCTTTGCAAACAATGAATGGGACTCCATGATTCCCAGTTCTTCGTCCAAATGTCTCGAATGTTCCTCCCATGTCTTGCTATAAATGAATACGTCATCGAAGAATACAAGCAAGAACTTGCGTAGTTGTTTGTTGAAGATGTGGCTCATGCAAGACTGGAAGGTGGCCGGAGCATTGGTCAACCCACATGGCATGACCAAGAACTTGTAGTGTTCGTAGTAGCATTAGAAAGAAGTCTTCTTGACATCTTGCTCCCTCATGCGGATCTGGTAGTAGCCGAAGTGAAGATCAATTTTGGAGAAATAGATTGCTTTGTGTAGTTCGTCCAACAACTCATCAATCCTGGGAATGGGGTATCTATTCTTGATAGCTTTATTGTTCAAAGCTCACTAGTCGACACACATCCTGAGGGTCCCGTCCTTCTTCACCAATACCATCGAGGATGCAAAGGGACTAGAGCTAGGCTCGATCCATCCTTTTTTGAGGAGTTCTTGGATTGTCTTTTCTATCTCTTCCTTGAACTTCTTAGGATGGCGATAGGGAATGGTGATAACAGGTTTGGCTCCTTCCTCCAGCTCAATGTTGTGCTCAAAACCTCTGTGTGGGGGAATACTAGGTGGAATGTCGACGAAAACCAAACTGTGCTTGCCCAACACCGCCTGAAGCACATCATCATGGTAGTATGCTTGTTGCTTACTCAATGGTTTGGTTGAGACCAAACAGTGTGCTGCCCAGACAACCCAATCATGTTTGAAAATTGCTTCCATCCATTTGGTTGAAATCTCCCTTGGGATGCCATTCGACATTCCTCTTAGAACTACCTTCTTTCCATCCACTTCGAATGAAAACTCCATCCTCTTGAAGCTCTGAGAATATTGGTCGAGGGTCTCCATCCATTGAATGCCCAATATGACATTTGTGTCATCCAGATCTACCACAAAGAAATCATTTGTCACCGTGTAGTTTGCCATGATGATGCTTAGTTGTGGAACCAGATGAGTGCATGACAAGAGATTTCGTCCTGCCACCTTGACTTCAAACCCTTCATGTTCTTCTGTACGCAAAGCCCCCCAAGTGACGAGTGATGATTTGATGAAGTTGAGCGAGGCCCTCTTGTTGAGCATGACTATGACTTGCTACCCCTGGAGTGTACCACATGCCCGAAACACACTTCACCTTGGTGTGTTAGCTAGTGCCGCAATGACACCTCCCCTCCATACCAGTGTAGCAATTTTCTCCGCATGATTTATTTCCTCTATAGACTCCTCCTTTGGTGGCTCAAATTCCTCTCACTCCTCACCGTCGGACATCGCCTCAATGTAATGGATCTTTCCCTTGCTCAACAATTGGTGCCCTGGTTCCCACAACTCCCTGCATGTGAAACATAGTTTCCTCCCCCTAAGCTCCTTCTTTGTGGCCTCATCCAATGATGGCTTCTTCTGATAGGATTTGTTATCTTTCTCCTTCGGGACAAGCGGTGGTTTGGTATGTGAATAATTCTTGGAAGAAGAAGATGCATCCATGTCACACGCCTTCTTAATCGATTTGGTGAGCATACTGGGGTTGAACCCTTTTGGCCAACCCTTCGGGGGTTACATCAGCCCATTCATGAATAACACCACTAGTCTCCTTTTCGAGATATCTGTCACCAACACGGATAGTCTCTAGAATTCTGTAATGTAATTGTCTATTGCTTCGAATTGTTTCAATTGAGCCAACTCCTTGAAGTTGAGTTTAGGATCTTTTCCGTCGAAGCAGTCCATAAGCCTCTCTATGAGTTCAGCATATGAAGTTATTTGATCATGGTTGAGGGTGACCATTCCATGATGCCACCATTCGTGAGCGACTCCTTCCAGGTGATGTGTTGCAAATTTGATGGCCTCATCTTCAAGCATTGTGTTAAGCTAGAAGTAGGTACTTGCCTTCTATATCCACGCCTGTGTTGATGTTGTCTTGGTCTGATCAAACGATGACAAATTTATCTTACCCGAAGGGTTATGGTTCCGTTTGATTGTGAATGTATAGTCACTAACCCTAGTAGTAATAATTGATATTGTGTATTGTATTTTTGCCTAACATGATTGCAAGATCTCAAGGTTCTATTGTGCTTAACATTCTTTGGGTAAAGTTATATATCTAACTACATTATGTTCCCCGTCTATTGAATATGTGATTCTAGGGCAGAAACTAGAGCATTCACAAAAGGGGACATTACCAAATCACGAAAAAATGCAATTAAACATAGAGATTGCAAATCACCATAAGCCATGATTTTTTTCCTCTTAAAGTCATCATTTTTTTCTAAAACCATGGTCAACGACTTTGACCATTCGTTTTTCCCTTTAATTGCATTCAAATCGCCATAGAATTGTGAATTTTTTTTCTCATGCAATGTATTTTTCAATTCTTTCATGCAAATATGTAGAAGTTAGGGGTTCATTGTTTAGGGCCTTTGCAAGCAATAATCCATTTCATGCTATGTACATATGATGTGGGATTTATGCTTCTTGCATTCCCTTTTACTTATTCCATACTATTTTGCTTTCATATCTATGTATCTCTTGCTACTTATATTACATTGTATCTTTCCTTATACAAATACCAATTTCACGGGACATGTCCCTTAGATGCTACTACTATCTTCAAGGGTGTCTTTCCAACTAGGAGCTCCGCAACCTTTTTGTTGTGGTTTGCAGAAGGGTTTCGTCACTATTTTTGGTAGAGTTTCGTCATTGTTCTGGCTCTGGCTGATCCCCTACTACCATCACCCCCTCTTTGAAAACTTTGTCTTGTCCTCAAGACAACTCTACTTTGGGTTTGGATGATAGTGTCTAAGTCTAGCTCTGTTAACATAGCATTGTAATACTATACCATCTAATATATTTTACTTGATTGCCCCAAACTCTAAGATGTCATCAATTTGGTAGAGGCCAAGTCACCAAAGCTTTTGTTTCCCTTGTTTCCCAAATTTACTATCATATAGCAGAGCCATTTCATCTTCATAAATTGTTTGACTTTAATATTGCGGTCATGTCATGGCTTTTGTCTCCTTTTTGTAATTGGTGATGTACTACAAATTGTGTCTTCATCCAATTTATGCAAATCTTTCAACCTTCATATTATTGATTCTCCATCTGTTAGCCACGGGATGAGTGCAATACGTAGATTGCAAACAATGAAATTTATGCGTAGGCTTTCTTCTAGCCCATGGACTAATTCAAATGGGGTAAACTTGTTAGACCTTTTGTAGGTGGTTCTATAAGCCGAGAGTATCATCGATATCTCAATTTATTTTGTTTGTGTTACACACCTTTGTTAGTGAGGTGCCTATAATATTATTCAGCATTCCGCTTGCTTTGTTAACTTGTGGGTAATAGGGTGTGCTCTTGGTTACGATTTATCATAAAGTTTGGAGTAATTCTATGATAATTTTATTCACAAAGTGTTTCCCTCAATTGTTAGTGATGCTTAACATGCATTCAAATCTTGTGATAATATTGTGATATGTGAACTTCGTGTAAGTTTGTGTCGTACAATCTTTAGTTGATTTTGCCTTGACCCATTTTATCAAGTATTTTATACTAGTAATGATAAATCTAGCCTTGAATAACTTCATTGGAGGATCTATGAGTCCGATGAAATCAATTGCCCATTCATCAAGTGGAATTTGGGCTAATGCTGGTTGTAAGGGCATCTCATTCCTTGCGGTAGGTCTTCTAATTACTTGAAAAATATCTTAACTTTTGGCATATTGTTTGCATCTTTGTTTAATGTAGGCCAACATAGTCTTTTCAGCTAAACTTTCTTGGCAATGGCTTCCATGTAGTTATATCCACAAAATATCCCTTCACGTGCTTCGCTTGATACACTATTCCATTTTCATATATTTCTCGTCGAAGAGTATCATTCCTTTCTCTTTTATACAGTTCTCCCTCTAACAATGTTAAGGGGACCGATTTCTGTAATTATAGCTATTCATCTTTTTACGACATACCAGTTGGATATTCTACGATAGCTAGTAGTGTCACCACAGCTTGTAGTTCTTTTGGTACTGCAGTTATCCTAATGAAGGTAGGTCTAGGTAGGTCGTCTTCATTCTCATTTGGTTCCTCACTTATGTCAATTCTTGATGGATAGTCGGGCCCTTATAATTGTTCTTTTTGAGTTTGACCATAATGGTGTAATTAAATTCTTGGAACAACGATATCCATTTGCATATTCTCCCTTGGTAGATTGGTTTGTTCAAAAGAATATTAAAGGTTCATGATTTGTTTAAAAAGTAAATGATGTAGATAATAAATTATGGTGGAACTTGTGTAAGGCATACATCATAGCTAAAGCTTCTATTTTTGTAGTTGTATAATTTCTCTCTGCTTGGGAGAGTTTTCAGCTTGCTAAGGCAATCAGATGGTCTTTGTTGCCTCGTGGTAGAGTAATACTAACCCTATGGCTATTCTAGAGGCGTCCAAATGTACATGGAAAGGGATTGTCCAGTCCGGGAATATCAATATGGGGCCATCACAATCTTTTGTTTTAATGTTTCAAAAGATTATTGACACTGTTCTATCCAATTGATAGTCTTCTTTGTCATTTTCTTCAAGATCTCGTCCAATGGTGCGGCTAATGTTGCATATCCTTTAATAAATTTTTCGATGATACCTAATGTAGCCTAAGAATGCTTTTACTTCTAGTGTTGTCTTCAGTGGTGGTAAAGTCATGATCAAAGCTACCTTAATTGGATCTACCATTAGTCCTTTCTTGGAAATACTATGTCCTAGCAGTCTTCCAAAGGGTACTACAAATATGTAATTTGCATGCTTCTGCATTTTCCAACATTGTGCGAAGTGTTGGATGTTATTTTTAACCATCCCATAACTTGTCTAGTCATCTAGATAGACTTCCAAGAAGTCATGAATAAAATACTTGAATGTATCAACCATTATCTGGCTAAATACTTTTGGGTCATTCTTTAGGTCAAATGTCATGGTTGTGTACATGAATGATCCCCATTCTATCACAAAGGTGGTCTTTAATCTTCTTCTCTAAGCCTGACCTAATGGTATTCGAAGAATTCATTGGTAAATTTCCACTTATGACAAATTCTATTATCTCGTGTGTGAATGGAATTGGAAAGGACATGAATACAAGCTTTGTTTAGTTCTAGAAAATTGACATGTCCTTATTTCGTGTCTTTTTTTGGACCACCATAGGACTAATCTATTTTATCTCTTCAACTAGTTTTATGATTCATGTTGCAGACATCTTATCCAATTTTGTTCTATCTTTCTTTTTCATATTGGGATTGAGACTAAATGGAGTTTTCTTTTGTGTTTTTGCTCCTTTTAATTGTATTTTCATTAATCCCTTTCATTTTTGTGAATGTTCGATTAAATAAGTCTTCATACCCTGACAATAGATCAATCACATTTGCAACTACTTGCTAATACCAATAATCCTAAATTTTAGGTAGTTTTGAATTGCCAGTAGAAGTTGTGTTTTCTTCTCGTAATTTAAGAGGTTGTTTTTAGTATTGAGCTTTTGAATCTTTACAGAGTTGCAATTCTCTTTCTCATTTTGCCATTGTTATTTCTAGCTTAGGGTTTGGATCTTCTTCTTGATGTGTTGTATAGCACCATTTCTCCACATAATGTGTCTATTTATTTATTCTCTCTGTTAATTTCCATATATCCTTACTCAGTGGTGGAGGATTTTGTGGTAGTGGTTGCATATTAGTTTCTGCAACTAGTCTAAAGATGATGTCCTTCACTCCCCTTAGTGTGGTGTAAATATTGTCATCTTTGTCCAAAAATGAGAATGTGTGGATGAAGTTTGTTTGAAGTTCTTTCCAGTCCTTTGATTTAGTTCTTCTCTCATGATTTATGTACCATATTTGGACTACTGGTGTTATTGTCCAATAGAAGAGTTGTATGTATAATTGGTGATTAATAATCTCTACATCCCTGTAAGGTAGTTTCACATATTTGTAAGTGTTCCTCAAGGGTGATTGAATCCATATACTTCGAAATGATGGCATATTCCCCTTCCTCTCGCATGTATCTAGTTTTGATCAAAATTTTAAAAGCATGTCAATTGGCTAAGTTGCCAATTCAGGTATGGGATACGGGATTAGGTATGCGAGTGCAACAATTTTTTTCTCCCTTGGGTATAGATACGTATCTATATAGATAGATATCTTCAAACTTCAAAATTATTTTATAACTATACGGTATCAAGCATTTTGTTGAAGAATGCAAGTTTTGTGTTGAAGAAATGAGGTGAAATGACTAAAAGAAGGAAAGGTAGGGCAAAATTAGGGTTGAGGGGGCATTTTTAATTTTTAAATGGTTTTTTGACTTGGGCCCTTTTTGGGAATGCCAATGGCGCCATAAATGCTTGGTTTCAATCATATTCATCCAAAGTTCAATTCAGGCACCTAGGTTGAACCCTAGGAGAACCCAAGGGGCCTCGTACCCTGTAATGTCCCCATTTTGACCGAGCATTGGAGTTAGTGGATTTGGCCTATCATTGGGTCCTTGTAGGCTAATTCTGGTGATTAGAGGACCCTGCTGTGGGTTTTGGCCCCGTTTTGAGAGACTTACTATTTATAGTAAGTCATCATATGGTTCTACTGAGCTCAAATGATTTAGAGGAGTTATATGATGCTTTCAGATTTTATTTCTGACTTCTAGTTTGGACTCCAAGATTCTTGGAGGGAGTGTCTATTTTTAGTAAGTCACCCCATCAGGTTCATTCATCATCTTTCATCATCAGGATCATTCTTGTGCCGTCAGATTTTGATTCTGATGCTTCCTCAGTCGTTTTTGCAAGATGGGTGAATTATGATTAATATTTAATTAAATCGGCTAAGGTTGCCATTTTTATTGGGAATGTATTGTGGGCATCTTATGTTATAGCTCGTTGGAACTGGATTGAGAAGTTTTAAATCCTGAGCTCATAAAACAGGGACCCTATGTGTCAGAATGGCATTATTTTAATGAAAGGGTCACTTTTAGCATTAAAGTGAAGGGAAATATAATAGTTTATTATATTTGAAATTTGCAACCATAAAGCAAGTGTCTTTTAAGTGAAAAGTGTCATTGAGAAGCTATGAAAAACATTATATATACAACCTTATGAGAATTCGAACCTCATTCTTGACTTGTGCATTTTTTATGAAGTTTTGGAATGGAGAAGTTTGGCTAGGGTTTGAGGATTGATTCCTCTCTACTGCAATTTGAATCATCATTTGTTGGTGGTGAATTTTGCTACTGGATATTGGACATTCAATTCTAATTCTGTGGATGCAAATTTGGTGCTGTTGTATACCAAATTTGAGGAGAATTATTTAATTGCTGCTGTTACAAAGACATTATTATGGTGGAATGATTTTGTTCAGAGTTTCATATTGATACTGGAAAGCTGTTATATCTTCCAAATTGGCTGTGAATTATATAGGAGAGGCTTTGTTAGCTCCCACATAAGCTGCATATTAATTACAGAGGGCTGCGTTTCAATCAAAGAAACATGACTCGGACTCGCCCATGACTCGGCAGGGACAACTCGACCCGTGACTCGCCGATGACTTGGCAACAACTCAGCTATGACTCGGCAAAAAAAAAAACCAGAGATTTTTTAAAATTTAAAACTTGTTTCAGGCACCCATTATTGAATAAAGCTTAAAAACACTGTAACATCATCAAATAGAATCTAATTTGATCACATACATAAACATACATCCATCACATAAGTACAAACGTAAATTGTAGGCAGCTGAAGGAAATAGAAAACATAGATATGCAGAATTATAAAATATAAAATATAAATGTTGTCAAATGTATATAAAATCCATGACATCAAATGTTCCCAAACATGTGTAAAGTTGTAAAGTGTAAACAACAAAATCAGGTCTATGGCTCAAGCCTCAGGCTCTACTACTCTAGGTCAACCTCATCCTCAAAGTAGTCTGTCTGCCTCCTACAAATGCATCTGAGGTAGGTCCTGGATGATTGACAAGCCATAGTCTCTGCCTGTGATGTGCCACTCTAATCAACATCAGCTCCACGGGCATCTGATCGTGCTCTATCCTCCTCATTTGCCATAGCCACAACCTCAGCCTCTCTGTCTACCTGGTCAACCCACTCATGGTCCTCCTCAGTGAAGATAGGATCAGTAGACTCAGTGAGCCACTCGGACTCTGGATCGATCTTTGCTAGAGTGATCGGAGAGGTGTCAGTGTCCAAAATCTGTCTGGTCCTGAGACGGAGGTTGTAATGAATGAAGACAAGATTGTTCAACTTCTCCACAGATAGTCTATTACGCTTCTTCGAGTGGATGTGCTCGAACATGGACCAATTGCGCTCACATCTAGAAGCGCTGCATGGCTGACTCAAAATGCGGATGACAAGTTTTTGAAGGTTTGGGGTTGTAGGCCCAAACATATGCCACCATCTATTTGAAATAAGGAAAAAAAAAATCAATGTCATTTCCAAGTTCCAACTTTAAGGATAGATTATAAAATCACAATGCATAAGCCATAAACTTAAGAGTTAAGTTTAAGTTTAACATATATTTCTACCTGGCTGCAATGTTGTCCTAGACTCTTTGCACATCGTGCTTCCAAAAATTGGTCCTCGTGGATTACTATATGCATCTATCTCTTGCACTGTAGTTGTGGTACAGGTAGATATCTTTTGCATCACTCTATATAGGCCACTATGAACCTCCTCATCTGCCTTGAAGTTATCAAGAAAACGATATGATGGATTGAGGAAATAAGCTGCTGCATGGATGGGCCTATGAAGCTGGTTTTGCCATCTCCTATCAATGATCTCCCAAAGGCGGCCATAGTTATCCTCAACTGCTTTATATCTGGATCTAATGGCCTCCTTGGCCCTATCCATGCCCTCATATAAGTAGCCCATAGAGGGCTTCTCCCCATCAACAACTCGTAGGAGAACTACGAGGGGCTCAGTGACCTACATATAATGTAAAAAAAAAAATAGTTAAGTGACAAGTGTGTATTAAAAATTAAAAATAAAAAAAATTGCAAACAAAACATAAATATTTTTACCTACATGATCTCTTTACAAGGGGTCCAAAAACTTGGCTCATCAAAAATATAATTTGCCACTTACCTACCCACAGTGCTCGTAGAATAGGATGAGGCAGTCCACTCCTCACCAACAAACATGCATCTCAAATTGTCGCGTGATTTCAACAAGGATTTCAGTGTGAGGAAATTGGAGGCAAATCTTGTGACACTAGGACGAGCCAACTCCCTTTGCCCCGTGTATTTTCTCATTAGGCTAAGGACCAATGCATGATTATAGATAAACTTGCAAATATTTTTGGCCTTATCAACACATGATTTGATCCATTCAATCTTGCCAATATCCTCTAACATGAGGTCAAGGCAATGGGCTGCACAGGGAGACCAAATTTTTTTCAGGTGCCTCTCCATCAAAAGTTTACCTGTAGCAATTTTAAATTAATTAAATTTAGAAATTTAGAAATGTTAAGAAAATCTTAAATAAATTCATAGATGCCTCTCCATCAAAACTTAAAAAGTTATAAGTTTACTTGCAGCAACATAACTTGCTGCATTATCAGTCACCACTTGCACCACATTTTCTTCTCCCACCTCAAGTATAACTTCCTCAATAGCCGCACATAAGTATGTGGCATTCTTCACATGTGAGGAAGCATCAATAGACTTTAAGAACATGGTGGTTCCTGAATATAAAGAAAAATAATTATCAATTATCATGGATCAATAAAAAATTCACAATCAAAATTAAATTATTCAATGCATTTGGGGAAGTAGAATTCAATGAACAATCACCTGCGCTGGAAACAAGAAAATTTAAGAGTGTCCTATTCCTCTTGTCCGTCCAACCATCTGTCATGATGGTGCAACCATTTTGCCTCCAAGACTTCTTGTGGTCCTCTAGCTCAAGTTGCATATCATTAACCATGTCTAACAAGAGGGGGCCACTTAACTCAGTCTCAGTAGGGGCTTTAAAGCCCACCCCACAAATGGTTACAGAATCTATCATACCTTGCCAATAAGGAGACCTGTCACAAATAGATTACGATTAATCATTAGAGTCTTCGACAAAGCATAGTTCAACTTCAAACTATAAAATTTAAAATTTAATTTTAAACTTGAAGAAACTTAGAAAACAAATAAAAGAGAAATACCTGGCAGCAATAAATGGAATGTTGCAAAAGTACCAAAACTTGCAAATTTGTTTTCAAGCAGCATCATGGACCTCCTTGTTCCAACCCATGCTCTCAAGCGAGGGTTGTGCACCAAGAGTAGTGCATGGCTCAAAATAATTGTCCAACCTTGATGATTTTCGGACTCTAGGGCCAAAGGTAAGTTTGCCACTTGAAGGAGCAGCAGTAGAAGCACTAGCAGTAGCACTAGGATAAAAGGGAGGCCTGGAAGAACCCTGTCCAACACAGCCTACAGATGTGGATGCGGGTGTGGATGAATGGGAACCAATAACATTTATCTCTTCCAGTTGCCTCTTTCTAGTTTCCTTTTCTTCAACATATTTTTCTAATTGGACATAACAAAAACGAATTGCCTCGGGAGTTGCCTTAGTACATTCCTCAACATCATTGCCAAGTATGCCGACAATATGGTATTTAAGCCTATTGATGCCACCATGAAAAATTTATTTACAAAAGG
The DNA here is from genome assembly GCA_027943335.1 of Chamaecyparis obtusa. Lineage (NCBI taxonomy): Eukaryota > Viridiplantae > Streptophyta > Pinopsida > Cupressales > Cupressaceae > Chamaecyparis > Chamaecyparis obtusa. The sequence continues at coordinate 737,793 of BSBK01008676.1, read as the reverse complement.
TGCATTTTGTTTGGTTTTTTTGTCTACCGGGAAACTCTTCGGAATATTTCCAACATGGACACTTTCAAGACACTTTCGAGGCATTGGGAAGAACTAATGTTTTCAAAACTTGGAATGTGGCTGCAATAAAATTAAAAAAACTACAAAAAAAAATCTAAAAACAATGGAAAACCATAAACATGCAAGCAAAAATCAACAAAATCTTAAAAGTAACACTTACCTCTTTCAAATGAGTTGAGAGCAGCTGTTATGAGCTCCTTGATGCTCTCAATGCTTCCCCAATCTGATTTTGTGGACTCCTTGATGCTTTTCTTCCCGGCTGGTTGCAACCCTTTGGCTTCTTTTTTTTTCTTCCTCTCTCTCTCTCTCTCTTTTTCTCTCTTCTCCTACAAAGCAACTACAATGCCTTTTAGGGCAAATAACAAAAGACTTATGCAAAAAAAGTCAAAAAAAATTAAAGTTTTTTAATGTTTTTTAAAGGCAAGCTTGGGCCTGCCGTGGCGCAGGTCATGAGCCTCGGACTCGGCGAGTCATGGCATGACCCGCTGACTCGGCGAGTCATGCGGGTCATGAACCATGACCCGCGGGTTGACTTGGTCGGGTCATTAAAACCCGGGAGCCACTGCTCGGCCCGCGAGTCATTAAAACTCGCATGACTCACGGTGAGTTATGTTACTCTAGTTTCAATACAAGAAGCTGTGTTTCACTTCTTGAGGGCAGCGGTTAATAACTGGAGGCTGCATTTTGTTTTTTTGGTGGTTGTGTGGACTTTCCTTAAGCCACGTTTTCATTCCCCAAGGCTGTGTCAACTATATATATTGGTGGCATCATCATTAGAGTGGTCGTACCTACTTACCAAGTGCCCAGCATTAAATATTGTAATGGTTTTTTTCAATATATATTTGCAATGACTTTTGAATTATAAATTAAATCGTTGAGCTTGGGGTGATAGTATCAAATTGCTATATGTTACGGAAAGATACTAGAAAATTCAAACACTGTCAAAACAAAAACACATTTGCAAAGAATTCAGGAAGAAAAGTTATTTTCTTAGCAAGGAGCCAGGCAGGCTCTTTACATACCCAAACCCAAACCCACGAATCCAATAACATAGCCAGTTGGGAACCTTATTTTTATGTGTTTTCCACCAATATTCAACATTGCAGACTCATGTATCCTGTACTGCAGCAATTTGCATTTGTTCATCTTCAAATGTTTGTTCCATGTCTTTTATGTATTTATCCAACCTGTCGATTCCTGAGAACTTGGGAAGTTTAATATGCGAGATACATCTTCGTTGTCCTCAATTTTGACATTACAAAATTGTGGCAACCCTACGCAATTTTCTTGTCAATTCGTAGGAGTATCCTCTATGATTTGAACGTTTTGAATAAAGTGTTATAAGGACAATTCATTATCCCTGAAAAGCTCTTTGTAACACACATTTCATGCGTTCTTTAAGTCTTTCTCTTTGTTTTTAATCTTGATTTTCCCTTGAGTCAATAGCCCTTTTAAATACGCTCGTTTTGAGCTAACTTAGACATCAAACGGAGTTGTATAACTCAAGTTATGATGTAAAAGGTGGGGTTTTTCAGGTTGACTGCATATTCTTTAAAATATCCTTAAAAGGTGGGGTTTTTGAAGTGAATTGCACGACTTTGAATTATATTTAATATATTAAATGGATTTTAAAGTTCATTTTCAAATTTCAACTCATTTTAAGTTGATTTGACTATAGTTTTTAATGTTTTTGTGAAATTAGTCATAAAATCTTCTAATTTCATGTTACTTTATTGAAACACTATAGTTATATATTAAATTAATTCAAAATTAAAGACTTAAGTATTATAAGTGTGGTTTTCTTTAGTCATTGCATATCATCAATGTGCAAAACACTTTTAAAACCTCACTTCTAAGTCTTTTCCATATTAAATACGTTGATTTTATTAGTGACTGCATGTATATTTCATGTATTTTGAACATATGCAATTGAATCTCTAAAGAGCGTATTTAATCCTTGTTAGGTGTTGTTTTTATATGCGATTGCATATTTAAACTTCCCAGGTGGCTTTTTCTTTATGAAAGTCATGTTTTGAAAGATATGTATATGCATTTCAAAAGTGCATATTCACTTCTTTATTTAATATCTTCCCTATGGTGTTGTTTTTAAAAGAGATTGCATATGTTTTGGAGTTTATGCAAACTCATTTTAAAAGTGCATTTCAACCTCTTTTTGCTATTTTTTCCCTTGGGACGTCGAATTTTGAAGACAATACATATGCTTCCTTATGTGCATATGCATTTTAAAGCAGCATTTTTAATAACCTCTTCAAGGTGTCGATTTCTAGAGTGATTGCATATGTTTAAACATATGCAAAGCCTCTTTTAAAACACATTTTTAATATTCCTAAGAGTGTCGTTTTTAATAAGCATTGCATATGTTTGAAACATAATGTGTGCAAGCTGTTTAAAACAACGTTTTTAATTACCCATTCAAGGCATCGATTTTGAATGTATTTACACATTCAAAGTGTATTTCTAAATAGCATTTTGAACTCTCTTTTTAGGCGTCGATTTTGAAATGGATTGCATGTCTTTAAACTTTTATGTAAACCCATTCTCAAACTGCGTTTTTAATGCTATGCTTTGGGCGTTGATTTTGGAGGGGTTTGCATATTTGTATTGCATTCAAATAATGCGTTTCAAGCATTACAGTTCTTGGGCGTCGAATTTCATATGCATTGCATATGCTGTTTGTAATACACAATATATGTATTGTGATCAAAACAGTCCGTTCTTGATCATTTTTCTTTCAAAATCGCTTCATGGAAGGAGGGTTTAAACATCTTCAATCATTTTCTCAGGCTATGAACTGATTTTGGTAAGTTATTTGTATTTATTTTACCATTTTTGGTTGGATTTATGCCCTAGACGCCGTTTTTCTTCCTCATTGCATATACAAGAGAAATGGTCAAATGGTTGTTATTTCTTGGCATTTTATCTCTCATTCTTTCCCACTTGGCTGTATATGCATGTTGACTATCTTAAATTGAAGGAAAAAGACTAGGAAAGTGTTTGAATCATTTGCCGTTGCACCAAAAGCTCGAACTATCAATGCCCGATACAAATGTCAGATTTAGCTCGATCCATGGGAGGTGGTTAAGCCATGTCACGAATCTCCAAGGAGGTGCTGACCACCAAGTCAACAATCTCCCCCTCAGCACCGATTGAGCCTCCAGCACCCATTGAAGGGAGACTCGAACCCGTGACCCAAGGCTCTGATACCAATAGTTGGAATCATTTGCCGTTGCACCAAAAGCTCAAACTATCAGTGCCCGATACAAATGTCAGATTTAACCTGATCCACGGGAGGCGGTTAAGCCATGTCACGAATCTCCAAGGAGGTGCTGACCACCAAGTCAACAGAAAGAGATTTATATATATTTTTTAAATGCCAGCTTTCCTAAATCCGAAAATCCATTGATTCATTTCAGATTTTGGAAAATTTTCTTCTTGAGGATTGAGGTAATTTCTTCCTTAAGTTTTTCCACAATTCTTTTCAAGTTCATATTTTGGTTTTTGATTAACATGTAAGTTTTCATTTCTATTTCAGATTCACATGTTATGTTTGTTTTAGTGATCCTTCTTCTTCCATCTACATTCTCCAAGTTGCATATGCAAGTGCTTCATCTTGCTTGTATATGCAGTTGGGATTAAAAACCCCGTTCTTGAGTAAAATTATCAAGGAAAGCAAGCTTATTTTGCAACATGCTTTTGCATCCAAAAACCCCATTTTCATGCTTATACGCACTCCATTCGCACTTGCTATATCGCTGCCACATGACTTGAAATTCATAATGGTGGTTGCTTGCACATTTGCTTATGATGAAAACATAACAATTCATTCTAAGTAGACGTCATATCCACCCATTTCCATACATGTTTCCCTTCATAATTCTCGTTGTTCACACATGCAATCACCTCCAAGAAACCTGTTTTTGGGTCTTCCTTATCATTTTTGAGCTAAAATTCATTCACCTCTTCGTTGTCCTAAAGTTTTCCAGCCATATTCCATGTTCATAGTCTTCCAAAATCTATACTTGTGCATCCAAAAAGTGCAGTGGATCCATCACTTGAAGATACTCTTACCTTGTGGAATCTTCATGTCACAGCTATTCAGGCATATCATATTGCTTTGTCAGGAGAATCTCAAGCCAACACCAGAAAAGGAAGAAGAAAAGGCCCGAAGGATTGAAAAGGAGAATCAAGAAAGTTTGAAATGTGAGAGGCAAAACTAAAAAGAATGATCTAAGATGGTGTTGCCTTCCTATGCTGACTATCCAGTTGTGCAACCAGGCTTGGATATAAATGTAAGGCAGGAAGATGTCATTTCAAACTTAGGGGCTTTCATTTGGAATCAAAGAGAAGACGACACACACTATTCAGTTGCTCGGGTCATATTGGAGGAAGAGGAGGAAGTTGGTATTGAATTTGAAAGAGAAAGAGAAAGACAAAGAATTGAAAGGAGGCTTAGAGAAAGATTGGAAGGTGAGCAAAGAGAAAGGATACAAAGAGAAAGGGAAGCCCATAGGAGAGCTCAAAGGCCACCCTTAAGAGAAATTCAACTTCGAGGAAATCAAATGAATCAAAATTAGAGCACAAGCTGGATAAGAAGATTGGATCTTTCTCCCTAGAAAGGTTTGAAAGACTACAATCAAAAATAATTATTTCAAGGCAGAGATGGAAAGAAACAAATGTGCTTCTCAAGAGACAACCAAGGATGCAGGTTCCTGTTCCAGATCAAGATGCTTTCACCAAACTAGAGCATATCAACCATCACACATCCTGTAGCAGCGTGGAGATAAACGAAGGATGATGTAATAGGTGTCGTGTCTTGTCAGGCACTTAGAATATTTTCATCATGTCTTTTTAATTTGTATTTGACTTATGTAATTGCATGTGATAGTATCACTTGCAAAGTTGTAACATGTAATCAAGTTGCAAGTGCATTAGGCATGCAACTCTGAATAAGTCAAAATTAGTTAGGGAATAAGTCAAGGTGGTTAAGGATTTTCCTCTTTTCTCTCCACCTTTCTCTCTCCTCTTTTCCTATATAAAGGAGGGAGCTCATTGTAAATAATCTTCTTTTGGCAAGCCAAGAAAATTCTGCCAGTTTGTATCTACACTCTAAGACTTTGAGCTTAGATGTAAATTTTAATTGCTTTCAATAAAAGGGGCAACTTGCTTTCAAACTTTGTGTTGATTCAAGGTGTTATGTGACAACATTTTGCTGGATATCGATTGTGAGTTTTGGAGTTTTTCTCAAGAGGGATTTGAATTCAATTGTGCAGACTTTGAGCTGCCTATTGTGTTCAAAGCCAATTTGAACTTTTGAAGAATTTGTGCTGCAGGAGGACAAATTGTTATAGTTTAGTAGTGGCTGCAATTACTTAGAGCTGAATACTTTGGGCTTCAGTTGTAAGTATTTTTATTAAATTTGAGAGTATCCAGTAAGAGATTTTGTGCCTTACTAGTTATTATGCTTGAATCCTCACGAGACAAGTGCATGAGACTTTGGGTTCCTGTTTTTGTTTCACAAAATATAAAAAGAAAGCTACTGCCCCTGGTATTGTTCTTATGTCAACTCCAGGGTCACCGGTATTATCGTAGCAATAAGACACTTTTTGTTAAGTTGGAAAGTTGTAGTTGTATGCAAATCATTCCTGAAAAAAGAGGAATTGATTAAGAGAGCTGCCCTTTTTGTAATTTCAGTTAAATTCCTGTTGAGGCCACCTATGGTAAGAAGGGAGCCTCCCCTATTGCTAAGAAGAGAGATTTATCTCATGAGACGTTGCCTAAAGTTACAATTTTGTAAGGAGTAGTCTTAACGGCTTACAAAATTTTTAGCCAACACATCTTTGGATATAACTTATGTGTTTGGTATCCTTAAAGGATGGACACAAATTATTGCTTATTTTGTGTCTAACTCTTCTGGTGGATTATCTTTAGTTTTGCAGTATCCTTGTTTCATGGTTTCGTACCATAAAGGTTGTTCTAAACCCATACACCCTAGAGGAGGTCTATTTTGTTTCTTCTTGTATCCATATAGTTATTACCTCATCAGCGTTTGTACTTGCATCTTCACTTTCTAGTTCAATTTCCACTTCACTATGTGTTTCTTCCACTTTATCTACATTAGGCAATTTAGAAATTGAATATATTAGTCTTGAATGTTATCTTCTTTTTTCTCTTGAGCAATATCTTCTACATATGAATTATCTTCATCATCTCTTAGGGGAATATGGATGACCTCAGTGTCATCTGCAAATGAAATTTCTTGTTTTTTGGAATCTAATATTCCATTTGCTTTTACAAACCATTTGAGACGTAATGCTTGGAATGCGTTAAAAGGTTCTTTCATTTGCACTACAAATTATACTGTCAGTTTGAGGTCTTGCACATTAACCTCAACATTCTTCCATGTGCCCATTGTTTGCATTTGGAATCCATTTGCTAGATAGACATTCAATGGAGTTTTGACTAGGTTAGGCCTTCCCAATTTCTCCCTAGCTGTTGTCAGTATGATGTTAATGACCACGCCTAGATCTACCATAAGTTATAAGTTATAACATAATTTACTTTGTGATGATTTAAATGTGCAATTATCATTAGGGTCTGTTCTTCCAATCCCAATCTCTTGTTATCCTATGAATTTGTGGTTGTTTGGCTGTCCGTTTGTTTCAATATTTTCTCAATTGGTCTAACTTAACCAGAAAATTATTCTGTTGTGCCAAGGAGGCCAGCTTCTTCAATGTAAGCACCTCTAAAAAGTAACTGGTTTCTTCATTTTTCTACTGGATAATTGCTTTCTTGGTGTCCTCTACTATCTTGTCATGTTGCTTTGTCAGCAAGAAGTACTCTCAATCATTTTCTTTCAGACCAATCCTTCACTTATCTCTTTGTTTATCTTATTGTTCTTAGTAGTATTAGTCCCCTGGTGGATAAGTACTGCAATTTTGTTTTTCTGATTTTTTTATTTTTTTATTTTTCTAAGGTTTTATTTTTTGATATACTTCTCCAGAATTCTCCTCATTGGTGGATGTGTCTGATGACCAATTGTTAACTCTTTGACATCCTATAGTGCCTTAAAAATGTATTTTCCTTGTGGCCTTGGCTCCTCCGTTTAGTCCTTGAAGCTCATCACTCGTGGATTTAGGTGGAGTGATCTAGAATTATTGTTGTGCCCTTCCACAGTTGTATAGATTGGATATTCATTCCTGCATAATAATTCTTCCTTCAAATCTGACCAACATGCTATGGCGCAGTTGCTAGATTTATATCATTTGTAACAAGATGCATCATCTCTTTTTTGGTTGCCTCTTCTACATCTTCAACCTCCTCTATAATTGAATGGTTTATTTTCCTCATGTTAGTTTTGCAGAGGGGTATTCTCCAATGTGTTGGCTTTTTTGTTGTTCCTCCATGGCAGTTGTCTATACCCAACATCTTTTGTATACAGGGGACGTTCCACAATTCCAACTACATAAATCATAGCTGCAAAACTCGATAAGGCTTGAAAAAAAAATCAGGAAAAACTCAGCCAGTTTTTGGCAAAAACTTGACAAAAAACTCGGGAACTTAAAGAATTGCTTAAATTTAATTAGAAATACATTTTTTCGCAAAATTCAATGAGTCAATAAATGAGAACACAAAAGAAACAAGCTTAGTCTAGATATATTTAAACACAAAGTGGGTACAAAATTGCATTCTCGTGAGGAATGCTGATGGCTGGAAGCAAAATAGTAAATAATTAATATAAAATTAAAAGTAAATACATCATTATAATTACATCTTCCTCTTCCTAGCTCCAATAAAAACTAAGGGAGAGGTAGAACTAGAGGGTTTAGTCCTAGAAGTCTGCATTGGGCATGACTGTGCCTCCTCGCTCTGTATGTCTGACTCATTTTGTGGCTCGTTCTCCGTCCTGAATGTATCTCTGCCTCTAGCTTCTCCTAGCACTAGCAATGACTACTTATTCAACTCAATGTCATCCAATGTGAAACCAAATCCACCCCCTTCCTCCATAGCCCACCTCTCAAAATCATTGATGTCATCCTCTTCATAAAGCATCTCAAATCCGCTTCAAATCTGCCTCAAATCCGCTTCAAATCGATAGAAATCAGTTTGCAAATGTTTGGAAGACTATTTTCCCCCTCTTAGAAAAATACAAGTGAAGAAATGAGAAATGGAATTAATTTGGGCCGTTTTTTGCCTTTAAGTGCTGTTATAAAAGTACGACCGAGTTTTAACAAAAACTTGCCAAGTTTTTGGCCAAAACTCGGCAAGTACTTGGCGAGTTTTTGGTGCCAATAAAAGTTGTAAAAACTTGCCAGGCCAGAAAACTAGGCCAGTTTTTGCAACTTGGAGAGTACTCTGCCAGTAGTACATCTGTGACATAAACCATTGTTTGATCAGCTTCTCCATTGTATCTCGGGTTAAATGAACATCTAGAGTTCGGATGAGCTTTTGCATTTCTCAAGTGGAATGCTTTTGATGGACACTTGTCCATCTCGTGATCATCTTATTCACTGCAGATTCCACAAAATACCATCTAGAGGTTTTTCTGTATTGTTTGAAGTTCCACCTTGATCGCTGCTGCCCTTTTTTCTCCTTGTCTCTTTGGGCAATCATTTCTCAAGTGCCCTTCTCATGAGTAGTATGAACACAATATTTTCTTTTTTCTCTTATTGGCTACTTCCCTTGCCATTGTATTCTGTCACGAGGTGAGTTCAATTGCTAAATGCAACTTCTTGATTGCCTCACTTTCTTTTTCTTGTTCTTTTTCTGCTTTCCTCCATGGCTGTGCCTCACTGAAGTACACTATAGTTATTGTATCTGAATATGTATCAAATATTCTTTGATCGAAGGTTTCTCTAATAGTCTTCTGTAGTCTGGAGATGAACCATTCTACAGAGTCTAGAGATGAAACATCCTACCTTCTCCTTTTCTATTAATGTTTCTTCTAATTTGTGGGATACGTCTTTAAACCTTTTATCATAATCTTTCACCAATTCTTCTTTTCTTTGTACCAATTCCTCATTTTGCTTACACTCTTGGATGGTACTTCCAGAGTGTCAGAAAGTCTTTCTTGACTTCCTCCCAATCCTTCATGTTTAGGATGTCTTCATATACTAATCTAATGTTTCCTTCATAAAAAACGCTACAAAGTCTAATATTTTGATTTTATCTTCTTCAATGTCCTTCCTTTGCCATAAGATTGTAGAAGGAATATATGTTCTGAGGTGTCTGTAGTGTCTTTTCCGAATATTGAAAGCTTGATTGATGGCTCTATTTTGTGCTTATCTTTCTCCTTTTTAGATTTGTAGAAGGACTAGGGTCCTTTCTTCACCTTTTTAATACTCTTGATTGTTGCAGGTTTGTTTTCTCTGCCCTTATCTCTTGCTAACTTGGTCTCAAAGTACTCTTTCCCTAAAACTCCTTCCCAATCTGCTGTCTTGCACATGTGAACTCTTTTCTTCCTTTTGCAACTGATCTTCTGTTTGTTTTATAGGGCACAGGGGATGGGTTCTGGTCTGGTGATTGTTTCTCTTTGTAACACCATTTTTTTTGTGATGTATTCTTATTTGTCAATGACATTCTGTTACTTGGTGTTGATAATTCCTTCCCCAATAAATTAAACATGGCTGTGTTATCCTTTTCAATTTTTTCTCTCCTTAACTTTCTCACACATTAACTGACTATTAAAAATATTCTTCTTTGATAGATAAAGTCTTTTCTAGCATTTTTTAGAAATTCAAGGAATCTATTGTCCAACTTAATTGTATTGTTTGACGGATCTGGCTTGATCATTGGATTTTTGGAAAGATTTGGCAGGATTGGAGCCTCAATGCTTCTATGGTCCTCTACCAATAACCTCTAGCATTTCCCATATTCTTCTATACTCTTGTCCAAATCTGTGAAAAATTGTTGTACTTTTTCCTAGTATGAATTCAGTTGTTTCAAAATTTTCCAATCTTTCTTTTCAATCTCTTTTCCTTTTCCCTGCTTGGCAGCACACATTGACTGGCTCATTTCTTATTTTTTGTTTTGCATTCTCTAGTCTCCTGCAATGTCTTTCTTCCCCCTTAGTATTCAGCCTCTGTCTTCTTTCTTCCCCATTTATGCTTGCCAAATTAAATCTATTTGTCAACTCAATTTCTTAATCTCTCCTAATTTCTTGTTGGCTCCTTTTGGCATGGGTGTTTTTGGTTTGTTGTTACATTACTCCTTTATCTCATTCCATGGAATTCATTTTGTAATTTATTCTTATTGGTCACATCCTTTCAAGCATAGTTTGCAAACACTATGAGTACTCTCTGAGTTGCCGAGTACTCTATTTTTTTTGCTCCACAAGTTTTTATAAGTTTAACTTGCAAGCTTTTATAGACACAAGAAAAACGTGGGTAAAAATGCCTATGCGGGTAAAAATGCTGGTTAAAAAATGATTTTCACACATGTTTTTGCTATAAAACTATGCATTTTTTGTTTTGAGATGTTAATTTTTAATTTAATACTTTTTATAATTGAATTTTGCAAAAACATATGTTCTTTAAGAAATTTTATTTTTTTAATACTTTCTAAGTTGTCGAGTTTTTGCCAAATTCTTGTTGAGTTGAAAATTTCGGGCTTGTCGAGTCTACAACCTATGCTTTAAAGGATTCCTTTTGAAGATTTCCTCCTTTCTATTCGCCATCACCTTGGTGCCTAAACCCCTCTCACAAGGCTGACACCAAGAGGATAGTGCCATGGGTTATAAGAAAAATTTAATCTCTTCCTCTTATTCTCCTATCTGAATTGAAATTACAGATCTCCTTATTTTCCTTTGTACGATCTACCCATGGTCTTGACAATGGAACCAATATTAGCAAGAATGTAATGTCCCATTTATTACCAGTTCTGAAAATGAATAATTAATTATTATTTTGTCTTAAGTTTTATAAGGCCATTAATAGTTAATTAATTATTTAATATAAAGTGACTTTTAATGTTTAAAAAGCAAAACATTATTAGAGTTGCTTTATGATGTAATTATTATAAGAAGGTGAAGACAGGTGATTGCATATAAAGTAATTTTTTTTTATTGGAGAATATTGGAGAGCTTTGGCATTTAGGAACTTGAGGACGAAACCCTCGAGTCTAGTGAATTGGATGAAAACTCGATATCCAGTAACAGGTGAATTCACAACAGGATTCAAATTGGGCTACAACTGCGGAATTGGAGAAGTCTTCCAGGAAGACATTTCAGTGATTACTATACAGAGTATTCTTTTCATTTGGAGAATAAAGGTTATTTTCAGATAAAGTTTGAGAATAAAGTGATTTTGATAGGGTGAATAAAATATATTGTTGTTGAAGCATACAATTTGGTAATTAAAATATTCTTAAACAATAACGATTTAGATGACTTGGCAATTGGCTAAATAAAGGCAGTTAAACCTTAAAGTGCTTGCATCATGGGGCTATGGCAGCGATGGTGTGAAATTTCATTTGGAAGATATGCATTTTCGTTATTGGATGCCAACCATAGTGAGTGAGGAGATCGTTGAAAGAATTTGAGAGAAGGCGAATGCATGCTTAAAATAAATGATTCATATTGATCAATTATTGCTAGAGGAGGTGCATAAAGAGATTCTTGTAATTTGTAATGTCTCCATTTGTAGGCACATGGGATTAGCTTATTTCGGTGACCCTCATAGGCTAATCGGGATGTTGGAGGGGGTGGTGTGGTAGAGCCAATGGTTAGTTTCTACTCTAGAGGTTTGTGATGTCAAGATTGCTCTTTGTTTAAGTCAGACTGACAAACTTACTATTTATAGTAAGTGCTTATTGTGGGTGATCGTCATGATTGCTATTTTAGCAGGGTGCCTATGCATTTGTTTCAGTGGAGTTGTGGTTTCTTTTGTAGAGTTTCCAGTTTGAGGGATAGCAAGTCGATTTTGGCTTGGTTGCTTTTCTTGGCAGGGCAATATGGTCACAGGGTGCTGAGTGTCAGAAGCATTCAATCAAATCATTTGCATATGAAGTTATTAGTTGAGCTTGTCTTAATTAATGATCTATGAGATTTAATGTTCTAATTTGATGGTGTATAGTTGAAGCTTCTTTAGTGAAAGGAGTGAAGTTGAAGCTTTGAGGCTTGTGTGTTGAAGAAGCCATCCTTTATGTTATTAAAGGCCTTGAGGATTTTTGAAAGGTATCATTATCTCATTTATTATGCTTTTTGATGAACATCGAATTTGGGTGTGAAGCTCAAGGGTTTGAGAGCTGTGTTTTTCTTTGGAGAAGCATTCACTTTGAATTGGACATAAGTGCCAATGAATTGTATTGGAGTTTGATCGAAATTGATAGTGAATCTGTTTGGGAGTTTTGTTTGAAAGAAGATATACAAATTTATGCAAAATCGTGGCTTGTCTAGTGGCTGTGATTTAATTACTAGAGGCTGTGATAAATTATTGGTGGCTGCAATTCCATCTGTAGTGCACATTTGATCCTCTCAGCTGCGTGTAGTATTGAGGAAGGCTGCCGTTTCTTACCCATGACTTCATTTGGGTGGTGTAAGAGCTTCTATTAGCAGGGAAGTCATTATATATAGCTGGTGTCAACAATACAATGGGCTGCGAATCATTTCCTTGAGACTGCGATTCATCATCAAGCAGCCACATTTTGCATTAAGGTGCCAAATTGAATTATTGATATTGTAATGTTCATTGCACTATGTTACTTCTTGCAATTAATTACTTTGGTGAGCATTTGGAGTTAGAATGAATTGTTGTTTCTATTAATTCTTAAATGGTGAAAATTACAAAAAAATTATAAATATTCAAAAACTCAAAAAAAAAAAAGACAAGAAAATTAGTTTGCAGTTAAGAGCCAATCAGGCTCTTTACAGTGGTATCAGAGCATTAGTCTTACTAGCCCGTAGGTAATTTGGGTCCAGTTATGGCAAACAGATTTGTACTAGGAATGCACTATACCCGCAGGGGTAGAGCTTCACCACCACCAAAGGGTAGTGAACAGGGTCCACAGATTGATCATACAGGTGACCGGAATATAAACAATATTGGTAATGATGTGGATAGGGAGGCCAGAGATGCTTTCAAAAATTTAGCAGAAGATCAGCATCATGTTGCAAATGTTTTGCAACAGTTATCTGACACCTTACAGCGTATGACTTTACCTGTGATCATGGAAGAGATAGGGGCACTAGGAGTGCATTAGTTAGCTCTCATAGGTCCAGGATTGAGGATAGACAAGACTTCAGAGTTGATCCTACAGGCACTTGTGATAGGCCTTTACGTCCCACTTTCTTGAGGCCTGAGGTGGATACAGTCAGCATTGAGACATAGCCAATTCCATTTGTTGATGACATGGTGGCTCACTTGTAGAGTGAGATGCTTTACCTGAAGCAATCGAAACAAATCTTAAGTTTGACAAGTTCTTGACTCAGAAGACAGAGCATTCTAGAGGTAGGCCTGGTCCTGACATGAGACAGAGGCCCAAACTGAATGACTTGAAACAAGCAACCATCAAATTGAGTTTGACTCACTTTGATGGAAGTGGGAAGATGATAGCTAGAGCTTGGGTTCACAAGCTGGACACATACTTAAAGAATTATAGAGATATTGTGATCAACATATATATAGAAAAATAAAAAATACTATAAACCTCTAAATCTGATCAAAACTTTAACATGGTATCAGAGCTAGCATAAGGAAGATCCTATCAGATTAATAAAAGAGGCAATCTAACCACCATTAAATTTCTCTAAATTTGTTTTAAAGCAAAAATGGTGAATGGTGTTAGATTTGAGGACCGACTTGAAGGAGCTGCAAATTTCGTTACTTGGAAGTTTAGAATAATGATGGCACTAAGAGAACATGAATTGAACACATTTGTGGAGAAGGCAATACCTTTACCTGATAAAGATGATGAGAAACTTCTATGGATGAAGAACAACAACAAGGCTATGAAGATTCTAGTGGATGCAGTGAAGGATCACATAGTGCCAATCATATCTAAACTAGATACAGTATATCAGATGTTCACAACTCTAGAGAACATGTATGAAATAAACAATACGAGTAGGGCTCTTTTTCTAAAACAACTCCACCATGTCAAGATGAACAAAGGAGAAACCATCATGTCTTACTTCACAAGGATAACTGAGTTAAGAGATCAGCTATCCACCATTGGTCACCTAATTGATAGCAAGGAATTAACAATCTTGGCTCTCAATGGACTACCTACATCTTGGGAAGCATTTATACAAAGGATAAGCGCTCAATCTAAAATTCATAAGTTTGATTGTTTAAAAATTGATTGCATTCAAGAAGAGTCAAGGTTGATCACTAGAGGAATTGGGTTACATACCTCTAATGAAGAGATCCAAGTCTTAAATTCTAGTGCTCATAAGAAATGAAAGAAAGGCAACTTCAAACGAAAGAAAGGAAAGGAATCTCATGGCAAATGCTCATTCAAAAGAAAGAGGGACATGTCTAAAGTACGATGCTTTAGGTGACAAATTTGGTCACCTTGCAATGAATTGTCCAAACAGGCCCAAGCCTCAAGCCTCCCTAGCAGAAGTGAGTAAGATGAGCTTGGATAAGGATTCTAAAAGACATGTATTCTATTCAGCCCTATCAAGCCAAGTATCCACTAGCCTTAACACTTGGGTCATAGATAGTGGAGCATCTTGTCATATAACAGGATTCAGAGAACATCTTGACAGCATAGAAGAGAATTCAGATGAAGAAGTCACCATTGGAGATGATTCCAACTACCCTGTGAAAGGAATTGGAACTTGCACTATTCAACTAAAATTAGGCATCTCTCTTCAACTGACTAGTGTATTGTTTGTACCAGGTATCAAACACAATCTAGTTTCCATTTCAGCCCTGGAAGACAAAGGACACTGAATCACCTTCATTGATGGTAAAGTTCTAGCATGGCCTAAGAACTCAAATATAAAGAAGGCTCACATCATAGGAATTCGACATGGATGCCTATACAAACTTTGCACTTCTCCTTCCCAAGCCCTAATTCATGAATCTTCTACTGCAAGTGAGATATGGTATAGAAGGTTAGGGCATCTTCACTTCCGTGCATTACCTTCTATAGAGAAAATTGTAACATGCTTACCTAAACTAAAACAAGATCATGAAGGAATGTGCAAAGGATGTGCTCTAGGAAAGAACAAAAAGGGCACCGTTCATAGCAGTGAAAGTAAATCTAAAAATGTACTAGAACTCATTCATACAGATTTATGTGGACCTATGATAACAACCTCTTCGGGGGGATTTTTGTACTAATTTATTTTTGTAGATGACTACTCTAGGAAAACATGGATATATTTTTTAAAATGTAAAGAGTCTAATGAAGTCCTAATGAGATTTAAGGAATTCAAGGCTCTAGTAGAAAATATGTTAGGCAAAAGAATCAAAACCCTAAGGTCAGATAATGGGGGGAATACGTTTCTAATAACTTTAAAGACTTTTGTAATAATGCTGGGATTAAGAGGGAGTACACTGTTCCTTAGAACCCTCAACAAAATGGGGTGTCAGAAAGGAAAAATAGGACTATTGTAGAAGTAGCCAAAGCTATGATGCATGATCAAAACCTTCATACCTCCTTCTGGGCTGAATCCTCTAGTACTGGTGTTTACATTCAAAATAGATGTCCTCACTCTCTTCTAGATAACAAAACCCCTGAAGAAACATTTACAGGGATTAAGTCTGACATAAGTCATTTTAGAATATTTGGTTGTCTTGTTTATATCCACATACCCAAAGAGAAAAGATCTAAACTAGAACCCTCAGCGAAGAAGGGAATATTTGATGGCTACAGCGAATCATCTAAAGCCTATAGAATACATATCCCTTGACAGAATTTAATTGAGCTTAGCAGAGATGTAATATTTGAAGAAGATGTTGCGTTCAAAAGATCTAAAGACATTAATAAAATAGATGACGAGTCTTCTCAAAATATGGAAGAGGATCATGCTTCTCAAATTCAAAGGGAGACACATGTACCTATGGAAGACAATAACCTCAATGAACCTACGAATTTTGCTATCGAGCCTAGAGACCCTGTTGTGGGTCATAAAAGACCTCTACGGGCAAGGAAAATGATTCAAGAGGCAAAAAATTATGCAGCTCCAACAGGAACTTTTAGGGAAAGCAAGAGACCAAATAGATACTCTAGCTATGTTTCTCTTAGAGTGAAGTCATCAAGTTTGAACCTTCCAGTGTTGAGGAAGAATTCCAACATCAAGTTTGGAAAGATACCATGACACAAGAATACCAATCTAAACTCAAGAATGATGTCGGGGATATTGTACCTAGACCAAAAGACAAATTAGTCGTATCATCTAAATGGCTCTTCAAAATCAAACATGTTGCAGATGGGAGCATTGAAATTTATAAAGAAAGGTTTGTTGTCAGAGGTTTCTCACAAAAGGAGGGAATTGATTATGAAGAAACATTTTCTCCAGTTGCTCGATACACCTCCGTCGGGGCCGTGATTGCTATCGCTGCATCAAAGGGATGGAAGATTCACCAAATGGATGTGAAGATTGTTTTTCTTAATGACATTATGGAAGAGGAAGTGTACCTAAAACAACCTAAGGGATTTGTGATTCATGGTGATGTTTCTCATGTTTGCAAATTGAAGAAGGCTCTATATGGTCTTAAACAGGCTCCTCGAGCCTAGTATGAGAGGATAGACAACTATCTTCCAGGATTAGGTTTCTCCAAAAATAATGTAGATTTGAACCTTTACTTCAAGGTAATAAATGGTCACATGTTGATTCTCATTCTTTATGTTGATGACTTATTGATTACAGGAGAAGACCATCTCATCACCAAGTGTAAACAAGACCTAGCATCGTAATTTGACATGAAGGACTTGGGTCTTCTACACTATTTTCTTGGTTTATAAGTATGGCAGCAGGTTGACGGTATTATCCTAAGTCAAGGAAAATACACTATTGACATTTTGAAAAGGTTCAGAATGATGGACTATAAACCAATGTCTACACCCATGGAGACAAATTTATATAAGTTAAAAAAACCGGCAACAAACTCAGAATTAGCAGATTCCACTCTCTATCAGCAGATCATTGGGTCCTTGATGTACCTGGTCAACACTAGACCAGATATTTGTTATGCAACAAATGCACTCAGTCAGTTCATGTGTGAACCAAGACAGTTACACTTAGTTGTAACAAAACATATTTTGAGATACCTTCGTGGCACAATTGGATATGGTTTAAGATGTAATAATGTAGAATTAAATCTGCATGGATATACTGACTCAGGTTGGGTTGGAAGTGTAGTTGATCGTAAAAGTACTTCGAGGTGTTGCTTCAGCTTAGGATCAAACATGATTTCCTGATTTAGCAGAAAGCAATCTTTAGTTGCACAGAGTCCCACTAAAGCCGAGTACATTGCAACATCTATGAGAGCTCGAGAAGCCGTGTGGTTAAGAAAACTTCTTGTAGGATTGTTTGGTCAATCCTTGGATCCCACTATCATTCACTGTGATAACTAAAGTTGTATAAAGCTTTCAGTGAATCCATTGTTCCATGACAGATCAAAGCACATTGAAATCCCTTACCATTATGTTAGAGACATGGTGGAGAGAAATGTTATCCAATTGAGATATATTAGTACAGAAGAACAATTAGCAGACATTCTCACCAAGCCTCTCTCCAAAACAAAGGTGGAATACTTTAGAGGTAAGTTTGGTATGGTAGAAATGTAATTTTATTTGAGATTGAGTCTCAACAAACTAAATTTATTGTACTAATATATTTTAGAAGATGTTTAATATGTAAAATCTTTTTGTCATGTGTGTGATTACATGACTTCATGGGCCCCTGTGAACATCTTGAAAGGTGACGATCTTTCAATGAGGTACACCTGTACTTCTGGTTACTGTTGTAAGGTGATGACTTTACAATATTTAAACCTTACGATCATGATGGATATCATGTGACTTGATATCTGTGGACATGTCATGATAGTTTATATCTCTTAAGTGATATTAACTGAGTGGTGTATAACCACAATGAGTTAAATAACTAAGATACTTCATGGTGAATATTATGTGACATAATATCTGTGGATATGCCATGAGAAGATATCCTGATGGTAGGCATCATGCTACTTGATGCTTGTGCACATACCATAATGGATATTGCGACTATGGGGAATATCATGTGACTTGATATTCGTGGACATGTCATTAATCCTATTGACACTATGAGGTAACGTCATTTACGGTGGATATCATTAGACTTGATATTCGTGGATATGCCATAATTTCTGATATCACATTGAGGTGATATCCCTCCCACACAATATATGGATCTATTGTGTCTACATGAGGATAGTAATCATCCTCCCTAGCTAAGAGGGAGTGTTAATGAATTGTAGCTTCGATCGGATTATTCCTATCGATGAAATCAAATGCATAAGTGGCCTATAGACCTTGAGCATTTGATCTCTATCCTTCTTATGTATTATGCTATGATTATTGATTATCATAATACATGATTAATAAATAGTATGATTACAATCATGTATATATATATATATATTTAATGTTGTATATTGTTAATATATATATATATATATATATATATATATATATATATATATATATATATATATATATATATATATATATATATATATATAATTGTAATTGAGATTGATATAGAAATACTGGATAAATGACTTACTATAAATAGTAAGTGTACCAAACTGACCCAAATGAAGAGCAATTATGAACACTTTTGACCTTCAGAAGTGAATTGGCCCACTGAACTGGCAACCGGGACCCTCTAACCAGCTGACTTAGCCTACAAGGGCCACTGATAGGCTAATCCAAACCACCAACCATGGTGAGCTAAAAAGGGGACATTACAGATCACCATTTGCACCCAAGAAATTATCTTCAGATTGGTAGGCTGATATTATATCAGATCGGCCATCTTCAACATCCTTCCTTCTTACAAGTAATTGTGGTATAATTATATCTGTTTGCATATGAATAACAGATGATGCTTAAATGAATAATTATAGTAGAATATAGGTTGTGCTTGATTTTCTACAACCCATCTCATAGGAAGGGTTTGAGGTGTAAGAGAAGGGTTGTGAGGGGGCTAGTGAGGAGGTCGTCCTAGTAGGACCGTTGTGGCCTAGGACAATAAGGCACTCACTAAGTCAAGTCACCCCTTACAACCTCCTCTTGACTCCCCAAGATGGCAATAGAGAATAGTTATACATACTGTCTAAAACCCACCTTGATAAAGGGAAAGGGCCTGAGGTGTAAGAGAAGGGTTGTGAGGGCTAGTGAGGAGGTCGTCCTAATAGGACCATTAAGGCCTAAGACAAGAAGGTACTCAGTCAAGTCACCCCTTACAGCCTCCACCTAATTCCACAAGGTGGCAATTGTTTGTAGGGAGATGAACATTGAAATATGATTGGTTAAAGTAGATACAAGCTGCCAAGAAAAGGGGTTGTGATATACATCCGAAACTAATGTGTGATTGTCACTTGATCATAGTTGTAATTTTATACTCTTCAAAAATAACCTTCAACCTCCTCTGAATCTTGACTGTCAAATATTCCTCTTGCTTCTGATCACACTTTGATGCCATATTAAAATCCCAATCACAATGATTTCTTCTTTTTTTTTGAATAAAAGGCAAATCCTAAACTTAATATTGCTCGAAAAGAGTATAAAAAACATAGAAATATTGCAGCTAAAAATAGCATGAAGAATGCCCAAAATCAGACAAGATCCCAGGCAGCACTATGAAATACTTATACAATTGACCAGAATGACAGTAGCCCAAAATCAAACAGGAAAACCCTCCAAACATATTGAAATACCGAAACAAACAGATATACCCCCAGCTTCATGATTGATATAACATGAGAAAATTCTGATACAAAATACTTCTTTTTAGATAATGTATGTGATTGTTGCTTTTCAGCTGGGGACCATTTACACAGCAAGATTGAATTTCTGGCAAGGCTGGAAAGATTGAGCTCACTTCCTGTTTCCCATTTAATCATGACTAATTACATAATGCTTAAAGAACATTGAATTAATTATACAAATCCTTGAAATTCAAATCATAGGTACAATTTACAAAAATGGAAGCATACACAAATAAATTAACAATTACATTTCCCAACTTGTTTTCCCTTCTTTGAAAAACATACAAGGAAACCTCCACAACTAATATAACTCGTAGTTGCAGAGAAACCACCAACATGTACTATGTTGTTTTAGTTTGTTATGTCCAGTTTTCTAGTCCTTTGAAAAACTTAGGTCTTTCAGACTTTTGAAAGACAATTTGAACGAATTGATTACAATCTTCTATGTCACTCCTATGGTCCTATCTTTATACTAGTTTAGTTAAAATTCTAATCTTCCAAAAATCAGCTTTCACTACAAAAGCATCCTTAAAAGGATGAGATGGATGATAAGTCAAAATCACTTATGTATTTCTACACTTTATTAAACTAATTTAGCTTAATTGTAAGAATTTGCCTAAGGCAATGAATGTAATGTCAAGATCTAGAAGCTCAATTGATAGCACAAGAGAGACAAATATGATATGATCAATTGAATGATTCAATAATGATCAATAATGAAATAGATACAAAATCAATTGAATGAATACAAAGTAGATGTGCCTGAATCTATAGGCCATGTATGATAACTAGGAGAGATGCACATGATAACCTATCAACTAGACAAGGTGTAATCACGTGTCCACCAAAGATGGATCATCCTCCATTGTACAACAAAGTATGTGCAACATGTGCAACAATGAGAGGATGATAATGCTCAGGATTAAATTGGGAAAATACTGAAATCTAATTTTTCAAAATTTTATATGTTTTAGTAAATTGCAATTTTGAGGGTCTTCGGTGCATTTATGGGAAAACATGCTGCCCGGAAATAGGGATGGAACATCGCTATTTCCGAAATTTGGTTCAAGATTATTTGAATACCTTTCCAACGCATTAAACGGTTTGCAATTCGGAGCTAGGATGCGAAAGTTATGCCTTCTCCAAGTGGACCTAAATTTTATATATAGTTTTTTTGATAAATTTTGATAGTTTTAATAGTTTATTTGTAATAAACATTATGATGACTCTTCATTTCGATTCCAAGGGATTATTGTGACCCTTGGGATCCATCAGATTTGTATAAACTCCAGTATTCGAATGGAATGGAACACTTTTTGGTTTCCAATCTTGTTGTTGATCTTATCAATTTTCGTGTTGAATTCTACAATACTGCAGGTATCACACCAGGTATTGTAATCTGGTTTCATAAATCAGATCAGTGGTATCAGAGCGGGAACGCTCCTTTATGCCAATTTACACAAGGTCTTCCTACCAAAGATTGGGTTTGGATACACAAGATTTGTCAGAATATCCACCTTTGAGACGCACACGATCGAAGATGTCAGACGATGCTATTAAGAAGTTAGTGGAGGAAGCTTTAAATAAGCAATGAGAGGAGATGATGAGTCAATTTTCACACATCCTACAAAATCAAAAACCCTTTGAATCAGGAACATCATTTCATGGGAATACCCCTTTCAAAGTGCAGGTGAATTTTGACATCCCAAATTTTGAAGGAAAAATTGATTCTGAAGCTGTTGATAACTGGTTAGCAAAGTTGGATAGATATTTTTCTGTAAATAATTTCTCAAATGCAGAAAAAATTACATTTGCTCTCCTCAAAGCGGAAACCCATGTGAAATTAGCGTGGGAAACCCAAGTAGCAAATAAAGAACGAGAATCAGTTGCTGAAGATGGTTTTATAATATCTCTTGATAAGAAGCCCACATGGGGAGAATTTGTGGAATACATAAAAGAAGCTTATTTTCCGGAGGATGTATATGAGCAAAAATACATAGAATGGCAGCTTCTTCGACAAAAGAGGGATCAGTCTGTGCAAGATTACACCAATACATTTCATTCACTTTCAGCAAAACTTGGTATTGAGGATTCAAAGAAGCATCGAATTTTGAAATATCGGAGTGGACTGCACAGGTATATTCAAATAGAGATGGAATTTTTGAATATTGAGACATTGGCAACTGCCTATAAATATGCTACAAAAATTGAAGAGAAATTCAAGCAGAAAGGGAAGAGGGACTACTTTGCAAACAACAAGCCAAGGGTTGAAGGTGCCAATAAATTTGTAGGAAAACAGGTGACCAAGGAACCTCATTCAAATTCACCCAAGAAAACATGGTGGTCTACTAAAAAGACACAAACAGACACAGGCATGTGGTGTGAGATGCATAAGTCCCCAACCCATAATACAAAGGATTGTCGAAGTATTAAAAATTTGATGACAGAAATATGAGGAGAGGAAGCTGAACCTGAATCATCACCAACAGATAATTCTGAGAAAGAGGAGGATGATTCCATCATAGATGCAAACCCATATGCCGTAGTTGGAACTGCTAAAGTATTGCCTCGTGAAGATGAAGAGAGACTTTTTCATTCATAGATGTGGGTTGATGGAAAGCCTTTGCATTTTATTGTTGATAGTGGGAGTCAAAAGAATTTGATCTCTAGGGAGACAGTCAAAAGATTAAATCTGAATGCGACAAGACACCCACAACCATACTCTATGGGATGGGTAAATGAGGGACAAGATATTCAGATAAATCAACAGTGTTGTCTGCCATATTCAATCAAGCCTTTTAAGGATGAAGTGATATGTGATGTAGCACCATTGGATGTATGCGATGTCTTGCTGGGGCAGCCATACATGTATCAGAGGCATGGGGTGTATGAGTCCAGGCCATGTAGTGTTACAATCAAGCTTGGTGGGAAGAGGTATCGAATACCAGAGGTATGTCCAACACAAACTACTTTAATTAGTGCTAAACAATGTAAACGCTTGATTGCTCAAACTGGAGCTTTTGTTCTACTCATGATTCGCCCTGAACAAACAAAGTTAGTTGTTCTCAATACACATGCTAAGGTGACCATAATAGAAAATCAACAAAATCAAATGGATAAAATTTTGAAAGAGTATCATAGTGTGTTTAAACCACCAGTGGGAGTACCAACACACTGTCAAGTCAAGCACTCTATTGATTTAATCCCAGGCACACCACTACCACATGAGCCAATATATAGGAGGTCAGTTTTGGAAAATGATGAGATTAAGAGACAAATTCAGGAGTTGATTCAGAAAGGACACATTCGTCCAAGTGCTTCACCTTGTGGCAGTCCAATTGTCCTTGCCAAAAAGAAAGATGGGACATGGAGGCTTTGTATTGATTATAGGGCATTAAACAAAATATCTATTAAGAATAGATATCCTATCCCTCGAATTGATGATTTGTTGGACCAACTTAGGGGGGCTAATTTCTTTACAAAAATTGACTTGAAGTTTGGATACCACCAAGTACCAATTGATCCAGCAGATGTGTGGAAGACTGCATTTAAATCTAAAGAAGGTTTGTTTGAATGGTTGGTCATGCCTTTTGGCCTAACAAATGCCCCAACAACATTTATGAGATTGATGAATGATGTGCTTAGATCATTCATTGATTCTTTTGTCGTTGTTTATTTGGATGATATACTGATCTTTAGCAAAACTTGGTCTGAGCATTTGCAGCATGTTGAACAAGTGCTTTCAACTCTACAAAAACATAAACTTTATGCCAACATTGAGAAGTGTTCTTTTGGTATGCAGAGTATTCAATACTTAGGGTATATCATTGATATTGAGGGTGTTCATGTTGATTCAACAAAGATTCAAATAATCTAAGATTGGCCATCCCCTAAAAATTTCACAGAGCTTCGCAGCTTCTTGGGCTTGGCCAACTTCTATCGCAGATTTGTGTTTGGTTTCTCACATATTTCATGGCCTCTTAATCAATCACTAAGGGGTGGAGCACAAGCAAAATTTCAGTGGACAGAGGCAAAGCAACAAGCATTTGAGGAGATAAAGAAAAGACTATGTTCAGCATCAGTATTGATCCTGCCAGATTTACACCAAGCATTTGAGATAGAAACAGATGCATTTGATTATGCTCTTGGTGCGGTACTCATGCAACATGGGCATCCTGTTGCCTATCACAGTGAAACTTTTTCTGATACAGTACGTAGGTACCCCACCTATGATAAGGAGTTGTATGCCATTGTTCAGGCCTGCAGACAATGGAAACACTATATACTAGGAAAGGAAACAGTTATACATACAGACCATAAACCACTTCAATTCTTGCAAACACAAGGGAAGCTACAGAATGATAGACATCAATGGTGATCAGCCTATCTACAACAATTTCACCTCAACATCCATCATAAAAAAGGAAGCAGTAACAAGGTGGCAGATTGTTTGAGTAGGCCTCCAATTGCAGGTTTGACAATAGTGTTGGATTCATGTGGTCATCAAGCATCAACTTGGGAACAACTATATGGTACTAACCCTGACTTTACTAACATCTATAGTAATTTGGTAGAAGGAAAGTTTGTCCCTGATTTCACTTGCAAGATGGGTTGGTTTGCCATAACGGTCACATATGTGTACCCACAGAGGAACGGCAGAAAATGATATGGGAAGCCCACTATAGTCGTGTTGCAGGACATTTTGGTATTAGTAAGACTACTGCTATCCTTCAAAAGTATTTCTATTGGCCAAAAATGAAGCAGGATATCATTTCACATATACAAGCTTGTGCAGCCTGTGCAATTGCAAAGCCAGCAAACCATAAGTTGGGTCTATACTTACCATTACCTATTCCTGATAAGCCATGGCAGTCAGTTTCAATGGATTTTATGTCTAGACTTCCAACTACCAGGCGGGGGCATGATTGTGTATATGTTGTGGTAGATAGGTTTTCTAAAATGGCTATCATGGTGGCATGTAAAAAGATGATTTCTGCAGAAGATACTGCCAAGCTATTTTTTGAACATGTTTGGGTTCATTTTGGTTTGCCAAAAACCATTATTTCTGATAGGGATAGCAGGTTCATCAACAAATTTTGGTCTGCACTATGGGCTAAAATGGACACCAAGTTGACAAAGTCCACAGCATTCCATCCCCAAACAGATGGGCAGACAGAAGTGGTGAATCGAATGATTATTCATATTTTACGGATGTATCATTCCAAACATCCTCGCACATGGGATGAAAGCTTACCCTATGTGCAACACAGCTACAACCGTGCACTCCATAGTACTACAGGGCACAGTCCATTTGAGGTTTCCCTTGGATACCAACCATTGGCACCTATTGATGTAGCAATACCATCTCTACAATCTAACAGTCCATTGAATGGTGACAAGGAGGTAGATAAAGCAGAAAAATTCATTGATAACATTAGACACCTACAACAGCAAGTTCATGAGATCTTAGAGCAGAGTAATCAGAAGTATAAGGAAAGACATGATAAACATAGAACTCCTCCTCAGTTTCAGATTGGTGACAAGGTATGGTTACATCTTCAGAAAGAGCACCTGCACGGACCAAATAGGAAGCTTCGTCCTCTTCGTTATGGCCCATATACTATTGTGAAACAAGTTGGTGAGAATGCTTTTGAACTTAATTTGCCATCATTTTTGGGACTGCATCCAGTTTTCAATGTGGAATTGTTGAGACCCTATTTTCCTCCTTTGTTGGATATTTCCCAAGCTACTGAACACATCCAAGCTGCAGAGTTAAATCCATCTACTACTGTTCCAGTCCAATGTGACCATGTTACTAAAGTCATTTTAAAGACTTTGAGAAATCAGAATATTCTTTTGTATCGGGTGGTTCGAGCTGGCCAGCATTCTCATCAAGGCAAGTGGTTTACTAAGGAACAAATTGAAGAACAATTTCCTCATCTGGTGCAGCAAATTAGTGCAATGGGGCCCATTGCCTCTTAAGGGGGGAGGAATGCTTAGGATTAAATTGGGAAAATACTGAAATCTAATTTTTCAAAATTTCATATGTTTTAGTAAATTGCAATTTTGAGGGTCTTCGGTGCATTTATGGGAAAACATGCTGCCAGGAAATAGGGATAGAACATCGCTATTTCCGAAATTTGGTTCAAGATTATTTGAATACCTTTCCAACGCATTAAACGGTTCGCAATTCGGAGCTAGGATGCGAAAGTTATGCCTTCTCCAAGTGGACCTAAATTTTATATATAGTTTTTTGATAAATTTTGATAGTTTTAATACTTTATTTGTAATAAACATTATGATGACTCTTCATTTCGATTCCAAGGGATTATTGTGACCCTTGGGATCCATCAGATTTGTATAAACTCCAATATTCGAATGGAATGGAACACGTTTTGGTTTGCAATCTTGTTGTTGATCTTATCAATTTTCGTGTTGAATTCTACAATACTGTAGGTATCACACCAGGTATTGTAATCTGGTTTCATAAATCAGATCAGATAATGTGATAAGAGCACTAAAGGTGGATCTCACACCTAAAGTGAAAATTCTCTTACACCATGTGCTAAAATGAAATGCAAACTCCTAGGTGTCTCAATGACAAACTACTATGTAATGCATTATCCTAAGTAAACTTAAGTAAAGTGTAATTAGGAATATTTAATTACACAAACATTAATAAAAAAATTTTAAAAGACATTTTCTTTAATTACTAAAGTGAAAGACAAAATAGACTAACTCAAATCACTTGACTTTTCCCCACATATTCACACCAAACATGTGCGGAAGTTCCTATTTGAGCTAAAAAGCTCATAGCAGAGTGGATTGTAGTCATAAATCAGCAATCCTAATTTCCTACAGGATGGCATTGATGAATGTCAAATTATAGTTGCTAGGTAGGTTTGGTTATGGCCATACTGCTCTCTTCAGTTCAAGGG
Organism: Chamaecyparis obtusa; assembly: GCA_027943335.1. Taxonomy (NCBI): domain Eukaryota; kingdom Viridiplantae; phylum Streptophyta; class Pinopsida; order Cupressales; family Cupressaceae; genus Chamaecyparis; species Chamaecyparis obtusa. The sequence continues at coordinate 710,849 of BSBK01008676.1, read as the reverse complement.
TTTAGTAGAAGGATTAATTAATTGCCACTGTTCTATAGTACTTCAAGTAATAGGGAACTGCAAGCTAAGAATACAAGCAGATTGTGTCTGATGACAATTTACATATGTGTATGCAAACAGTGATAAGGTGTTCTGTAAAGAGATTTTTGTTGGAGCTATAGACATTTTGTGTTATAATTGGAAGCCATAAATGTTCAAGCATATTAAATTAAGGGACTGGTAGAAAAATAAGAGAATATGGCAGTCTGGTTAATTTGCAAAACCAGATCAAGCAATTTTTTTGGGCTATTTTAGCATTCATGGAACATAGTGGAACAGTGGATCTTGAAACAGCAGTTAAGAGTCAAGACCACTGTAAAAACCTGCATTGGCATTTAAAACTAATGAACATTTAATCAAATTCATTTGCACTGTTTTCATTGGGTTCTTTTCTATCCTTCACAGTTGACCCTATATTTTCGCCTTTCTGCCAAATATTTTTACTTTGTCAACTCATGGTTGCATCTTGTAAGGAACCATCCACTCTAGGTTCCTCCATGTCTGAAATATATATTGAAATATAAGATATCAGAGATTTTTCTGCTTACACTGCCTTGGCATGGTTATTATGATTGAATATGTGTTGGGATTTACATTGTTAAGCTTGAATTCTTCAGATCCTACCTGAGAAGTACAGCTACTTCCGGAGAGCTGACCGGGACAGTAGCCATGTCGTTGATTGTGTGATTTGTATGGCTGCCGTTGATACTGTACAGCGGACAAGTGAATGCATGGTAAGTAATGATCTCTTAGAATATTTGTAGTTTGTTAATTGATAGCGCTAAGTTTGGTAGTGTTATGCATGGGAATCTATGGAGTTTATATTCTTAACATATGGATACAGATAACTCCTTGTGACCATTTCTTCCATGCTGGATGCTTGCAAAGATGGATGGACATAAAAATGGAATGCCCTACCTGTCGTCGGCCATTGCCTCCAGTGTAAAGTTCCTTCTATGCATTTTTTTGTGTTTACAAATTAGAACTAACATGCAGCTGTGCAACTGCAGACCAAATAACCAAATCTGTTTAAATGGTACGATCACTCTTCTTTTACTTTAGCCATGTGCTTGATTTTGGCATTCAATTTGTCTATGATTTTGCAATCAAACCTTGTTTTCAATAGCCTTAGTATCTTACTTGTAAATTTACGGTGCCTGACAGGTATGAATACCAGGAGGAACTATCTTGTATTTTTGTACAACCTTGACATGAAACAATTCACAAATTTTCTGGTTGCAACTTCGCCCACACTAAGAAGGAGAAGTGGCATTGTAACAATTTCTGTTTTCTTGTCAGTACAAGTGTTATTGTAAAAATTAAACATTTAAAAATTTTCATGTGCATGTTTACATGTCATTAAATAAGGAACAGTTTTCTTTCCATTTTGTATCACATGCAAATTTGAAGAAGAAAAATAGGCATCAGATAAGATGCCTTGTTATCATTAATATTGTAATAAGTTCATAATATCCATGTGATATACTAAATCAAATGTAAATGGCTATGTTGTAAGAATGTTATTTCATTGCTGAAAATATTTTAAGGATAATGCCTGGAAGAGTCAAAATTCATTACAGTAGAGATACGTAAGAATATTCTGAAAGCTTGTATGTATTACACTGTAGTGCAGATTTAATATGCAAACTGCAATGTCCTGAAATAATGGACATACGATGTTATATTTGAAAGCTACATTTATGATTAGTTTGATTCTTTTTGTCACTATTTTAAGATCCAGTCCAGTAGAAAAAGAAACATCATGTCAATTTTAGATTATATGCTTAACGTGTTTCCTGATGTTTCAGTCTACACAATTTATTATCAGTAGCTTGCCAATTCATAAATGGATTCGGTGGATCATTTCATCCTGAATACTTTTGTTTTCTTCCATTGAAAGTTTCTGTTGTTCTGGCACTAGAAAACTTGGTGAAGATCATGCTGATGCAAGTCGTCAACTGATATCACACTCTTTCCTCCATCCAAACTGAACTTGCCGGAGATAAGCACTCTTGCTGCATACACGGTGAACCTCTCAAGTTTTACATTTAGGATATCAATCAGATACATGAGCGTAGAAAGAGTCCCAAAGACCAAAGTGGATTCAAGGGCCCTAATAACTGGTAAGTTATGATTGTTTTCGACTATGGCAAAAATATAAATTTTTTATCCATATGAGCCAGATTATAAAAATGACTAGATCATTTGAAACCTTGAGAATGATCAACATTCTCAAATCAACCATGCACACCTCCCGCAATCCTCTCCTAGGAATTGGATGACAAAATCAAGCTTATGCTTGAAATTTAGAAGTTGGTCCAACGTGTAAAACCACTAGTTTGTACTCTTGATTTTCTATTTGCTGAGTAGAGATGCAACCTATGCATGCTCCAAATATTAATGCCCAAGTCATTGCTCTCAATGCTGACAACGTTGATTCACTTAATAGGAGCCGTCCAATTTCAATTCAAATACATATTTGTAAAGGAAAACACATACATATTATATTTTTAGTGTGGAAGAATAGAGGGTATGCGTCTTTTTATTCAAGAGGGGAATTGTATATTTTTAGTGTGTGGAAGAATAGAGGGTATGCGTCTTTTTATTCATATTTGTAAAGGAAAACACATACATCTTATATTTTTAGTGTGGAAGAATAGAGGGTATGCGTCTTTTTATTCAAGAGGGGAATTGTATATTTTTAGTGTGTGGAAGAATAGAGGGTATGCGTCTTTTTATTCAAGAGGGGAATTGTATATTTTTAGTGTGTGGAAGAATAGAGGGTATGCGTCTTTTTATTCAAGAGGGGAATTGCTTCAATCATGGAGAATGCATATGGTATTACCAAATTTAAGGGGTGGGATTTTCACACATGGGAAGTGTTGGTGTGTATTTTGACATGCCAACAAGTTGGAATATCAATAGTTTCGCCTACCTGAAAGGCCATTTAATTCTGAGTGTTTTAAAGTTACCGAGTTAAAAAAGATGTTTGAAATAGCCAAGTGTGCGTTTTAGTTGTTTTGTCCAAGGGGCATCAATGGAATATGACTGTAAATTCAAATTATGTACAGTCCAAACATGTTTAATCAAATTCAACTTCATATACACATACATGAGAGCATACCAAATTTGAATTGCAAAGCTTAATTCCAGCATCGTATTTCACCAACAATTTAAATAAGAGAGTTCAAATTTTTTGGAACACTTAACCCTTGGAACTACAATTGTGAGACGTGAAAATTGAGCAAAACACGTTAATTTTCTAGCTCATATGTGAATACATTCATCATTCTATTTACTTCAAAACCCTAGCACTAAAATTGAAACCTTAAAATCAGAATTGCAGTTAACTAAACTTAATCTAACCACAAATAAAAAATTACAAAAAAGCAAGAGGCGAAGAAAACTAAGGTTTGCTGATTGATGAATAGATAAATTTAATATAAATCAATCATCATTTGGACCAATCATTTACAACCAACTTGCAAAAGATGTCATTTTCAAAGGAATAAAATCAACTCTGAAAGTTGCAACAACCACCACTTTATTCTAGATATAGATTGTAGAGATGATTCCTCAAGTGGTTGGCACAAAATATGTTCAATTTTCAAACTAAACAAATGTATTCAAGTTGATCATGCAAAACATCTCATGATTAGTAAGATAGTAGTGATATGAAACACATTTTAAATTTATCCAATATTCATGAATTAATTGCCTAAAGTGCAAGATCGTAAACTTAGTGAATGGAAACCTAAAGAATAGAGTAGAGGAGGAACATTGGTTTGTATTAATCTAAAAATTAGGCTTTGAGCCCCTTGATTAATGTGTAGGAGAATATGAAAATTTTCCCTCACAAAATCGTATAAATAGAATTTTAATTAAATGCTAATAGTCAGACGACTTGTTCTTTTGAATATTAATTTTAAATTACAGTAGAGTCAAAATTTAATGTGTAAATGCACATCATGCTCATTTGTGCAAACTTTCTTAACCATCTTTTGCATGCTTTTGGCCATTCAACTAAACTTAAATTATTCAATAAAGCTTGGACATGATCAATATCATGGCCACTTGAATATACAAAGTCAACACCAACCTTGTAGACGATATATGGAAAACTTTTGAGGCACCTTTAGCTCGACTATCTTCTTTTCAAAATCTCACAACTAGTCATTATCATCATTAATTTAATTAATTTATGTCCTATTGAAACTTTACCCTTTTGAAGATTCCCCTTCTTCTCATTTTTAAATTGATCATATTAAACTTGGCCAAAAGTGAAAGAATAATTATCATCGCGCAATTGGCGTGCAATACCTTCCACAATATTTTGTATATCTCAAAACCATTTTGGGCAATGGCATAAGCTACCTTAAACTTTTCTTTTCCATACTTAAAAAAAAATGCCTTCCACTTTTTATGTAGGTAGCGCTCCCTTCCGTATAAATTGCCCTCATCCTCTAAAGTTCGAAACTTAACTTCAGCCATTTGTACAACTTGTGGATAATTATTCTCCAAAGCCTCCAAGTCAAAGCCCAATCATTCCTCCAATAATTTCATAGAATCATTCTCATTTAAAATTTTATCGCATAAGGCATCCATATTCTCGATGACCTTGGATCCCAATGAAAACAACTCAAAATTCCACGTATATCTTCTATGTTGCCTATAATATGTTTCCCAATTTCGCTACGAAGGGAATATATTTCTATGTTGCAATTGAGGAGTTTGGGATAGCCATTAAAGACTTAATAGGGTCCACTATATCGAATATAAGAGGTGAGATGTAAAACATTTTCTTTCAACTCTTTAACCATGGTTACAATCGTGTGATTGGTGTATAACTAGGCAATCTCTATAATTTCCTCTCTCGCTCATCTTCCCCAAAGAAATATTAGTCACTAGATGATTTGGAGATTACATATCTTCTTTCTCTTTATCTATCAAAGTGCTTATGGTTTGAGTTTTCCTCACCTCTTGTGCATCAATGGTAAGAAAAGATCTCTATCTCACTATCTTCATTGAAGGAGTCTTGATTATCATAGAGATTAGCTATAAGAGATAATTGATGATTGGTTTTGTCACTCTCTTCCTCTTTTGCATAATCCAATCAAACAATATTATTGTCTTATATGGTTGATTCTCTTTGTTAAGTATTAACCTCTTGATGTTGTTCTTTTTGAGAATTATTTTTGGAAGGAAACTTTTGGTGCTTAAAGGACTTTATGTAGGATAGGTAGGTGTCGCCTTGGGAGAGGTAAAGATAATTTTTGGTAGGAGATGGAGCAGGAGATATAGCTAGATATGGCTTGGGAGTTCTCTTAGAAGAAGACCACTCAATTATACTGAGGGTAAGTGACTCAGTTTATCTTTTACTTTTATGATAATATTTCAAAACCTAATTATCCATAGTAATAACACATACAAAATCTAGCAATAAGTAACATAATGTGTACACACGATTACATGCAGACCTTTGCAAGAAAAAGCCAAGCCAAAGTATTTCTTGTATATATCCTCTTATAGTCACCAACCTACTTCATTAAAAAAAAATTTGTAGGCACCAACCAACAAGAGACACCAATCACCAACAACTGGGTACTAACCTAGAGGCACCAATCTTTTTCACTGAGAGACACCAACCTCTCGATCTCCTTAAATAGAAAGCACCAACCTTTAAAATACAATATGATAAAATTTTGGGAACTACTAATTAGATCTGCTCCAAATTGTCTTCTTAAATTTGCTCACATGTCTTGCTAATATGTTGAAAATGACTAATTATAAATTAGTTTCTAGATCTACTATGATTCCTTCTAAAAAACCTCCTGAGATTTGAAACAAATATACTTATATTGGTTTGTTGAAACCTACAATAATTCCATGTTAAATCTTTAGAATCTCTCAAATTTTCTCTCGTATACCTTAATAAATCTTCTACAATCTTCTTCACAAATCTGATATGAATTCTTTTATATTCAATACTACATCTCCTTAAATTTGCTCAGCCTAAAAAATATTCAATAATTTCTTACCTTGACAACTCCTCATAAATCCATCTTTATATCTTCTCCAAAAGGGATGAATTCATCATAAGACATTATTATTGCCAAATGATATACTCTTTAATTTACATACATCTTTTCATGTTAAAAATGGGTCAATTTTTAAATTCATTTTTTAAAATATTAATTTACTCAAAGTTTGGAGATTTCATGTGTAAGGTCAGCCCTAGCATGATACTCTTTCATTTTTTTAAAAAAAACTTCTAATTATGGGTAGCACATAAAGAGGTCAACCGACTTTTAATAAGAAATATTTTCTAGGCCCACCAACTTGAAACCCTCAACTCTTATTATCAACAAACTGATTTTTTTGACATCAATGACAAAATTTTAGCATCTCTGTCATGACCCCTTATTAAAAGTATGATGTTATATTTGATGCAAGGGCATTGAACATTGTAGTTTGCTACACAACCTTCATTCCTCTCAGAGAGTTAGATGTCGGGACTTTACTTCTCCCATGCATGAGAATTGTTAGGGTTAGGATATGACCTACTACCTGATGCATGCTAGAAGATCATCGGGGGTAAAGGATCAAACCATTGCTCATCGCATGTCAAAGTGTCTTTAAAGATCATGTGTTGAAGGTTAGAGGTAAAACCCAACACATGCCTAGGTACAACGAGTAAGGGTCGAGGTTGCATGTCAAGAAAAACAAGAAAAAGAAATAACACTCACGTGTGGAATGACAAGAAGAATTGTAGAGTGTGGAACAATGAGAATATTGCAAGGTTGAGGCCAACCTATGGTAGAGTGTTTGATTCAAATGTTGGCCTTGGTGTCATCATGTGCCTGAGACAACCGATTTAATATTTAATGAATGAGATATAAAACTAGGAAACACTGGAAATACAATAACTAGAGGATGATATGTATTTATAGGCAACTTGCATTTAATCTTCTATAGATGAAAACCCATAGGAGACTATGATCATTGAGTGAAACCTCATTGGCCACTAGAATTAAATGACAAAAAGCATTTGGTTCTTTGAGGGCATTCTCACTAAGGGAGTGCATTGGAGCTTCAAGGCATTTAGAATAGTTGAGTCATTGTGAACATTATTATTGTAGTGTATTATTATTTTTCTTTCTCGATAATATATTTATATTTTATTGATTAAGAAATTCAACTACATAAGATATTCATGCCATAGATAATACTGTCTAGAAAATACTACCAATAACACTATTTATCAATATATATCCACTACTAGCAATCTCTACTCATGTTCAGAAATATATTACAACATGCCCATTAATATACAAAAGGGCACCATACCCACAAAACATACATGTAATATACAAACCCACTATTCACAAGACTAAGACTTTCGAACAATGATCTTCATGCTAGTATCTTGCTCAAATATACCAAAAAGAGATAAAAGAAGAAACTAAACTCTAGTACCGACTGACAAACACTATCCCATTGATCTTTAGTGAGCCTCCTAGAAAATCTTCATCTTGTAGACTGGCTCTATACATTCAGCTGGAATGAAAATCCCTCCTTTTGTGTCAATCTGGGCCTTCTTGGCCTTCCTCAACTCCTCCTTTTGTCTACGCTCTTCTTCTAACTCCTGAAGCAATTCTTTCAGCGTTTCCCATCCACCACAAGCTTCTGCAATGTGGACCTCCTTCCTTATGGTTGTCCAAATAAAAAAAGGTTTGAAAGTCTCTATTGTTCCCTCAACTTGTTGCCAAAGTCCATCTATTCTTAGGCCAACCCATAATTTTTCCATACCAATGATGGATATCATCTCTCTGCACCACTGTGGTTTACACATGAGCGCATTGCCCATAATGCCTCCTCCCTCATTCCTACCTACAAACTATGCCCAGTTGTTGCATGTTGTCCTGGGAGACTTGTAGTATCCCTTGATTGCTAGGGTTTTGATTGACCAAAGGTTGTTGTGGGGCTGCCCCTTGGAGAATTAAACATGAACCTTGATTAGGGAACATTCCTTGTTGAATGCCACTAGGATTTTGTGTCGGGTCCAAGGAAATCGTGTTGTGTGTTTCCATAAGATTTTTCATATTTGTTTAACTAGGTGGTGGGACTATGTTGGATGAACTTGCTGCAAAATTTTAAGAGTTGATGGCTATATTGGTTTGTGACATAGAGAAAGGTGCACTCACATTTGTTGTAGCTTTAATTATTAGGGGATTGTTGGCATAAACAAGGTTGTTGTATTGTACTCCAAATATAGTGGAGGATGTCATGATCTGGGTGGTGTTATGAGATGTGTAGGTAGAAGGTATGGTTAAGTAAATTTGTGAGGATGATGATGCTTGGGCGATCCCTGTTGACAATGTGTGGGTTTGGGGTGTATTTTCCACTATGGTAGATGTATCAAATCCAACAGGAAGTGATGTAGGGGCATTATAGGGTAATCAACAAATCTGCATGGTGGTGTGTTGAAGTGGTTATGTGTTGCTCAGTTGAAGCTTTAACCGAGGATCTCGGTTATTGAAGGGGCTCAATCACTAAAGGAACTCAGTAAAAAACCTCTAGCACTCAGTGGAACATGTACTCTGTTGGAAATATTCAAGAATTAACCAAGTTACTGAGAGGGGAGGGGTGAATCAGTAACTTCAATTTTTTTTTCAATATCAGATGTATTAACATATAGTTCACTTTATCCTTTTGCATATAGAAAGCATGAAACATAAAAGCATTCACAACAATGACACATAGATTTGGTTACCCAGAAACCTTCCAAAAGAAAGTAAAACTAGGGTGGGGATGAAACCCACAAAGCTTTAATACTGCAGTATAAAGTTGGCCGGTTAAGGCTTACATTGATCACTTCTGATGATCTGCCCTGCTAGGAGCAATAAGGATTGCTAAATCCACCCTGTTAAAGGATTTTTACAAACTTACAAAAGAAGTATGTACTCGGTAAAGAGATTTTACAAAAGACTGTTAAGTCTACCTGGTTAGAGGATTTTAGTACTGATTCACTGGTTAAAATGAAACAGTATATCTCTTACTTTGCAACTGGATTGCTGAATGAGATTCGCTGATGTACTAATCACCTTCTGTGATGAATTTGTCTTTGCTGCTCCTTATGTATAGTAGCCCTTTGTAATTCACTAGTTTCTGCCTTTTTATCTCTTCCTTTTTTTTCACATTCATACTACTTGGTATTTGTACAACATTGTTTATATACAAGTCTAAACAATTAATTACAATTACAAAGTCGGCTTAACAAATAAACATAAGTGCTACTAAGTCGGCCCAAGTATGGTTACACGGTTCCTACAAACTAACTCGGTGACTTTCTGATACTCGGCGTCCACTGCATTACTCGGCATCGTCATGCACTTGGTAGAAGTGAAGGCTTGGTTCATACTAACCACTCGGTAAGTTTCAAACTCGGTAAATACTTGTGACTCGATAGACATAATGTCACTCGGTTTACACTGTCCTGCTCGGTTTACACTGTCCTGCTCGGTTTGCACTGTCCTGCTCGGTTTGCACTGTTCTGCTTGGTTTGCACTGTCCTACTCGGTTTGCACTGTTCTGCTCGGTTTGCACTGTCCTGCTCAGTTTGCACTGTTCTGATCGGTTTGCACTGTCCTGCTCGGTTTGCACTGTTCTGCTCAGTTTGCACTCAGGATGCAAATAAGTGTTGTCACTAGTGGCAATCCTGCTTAATGCCAACAATCTCCCCCTTTGGCATTAGTGACAAAAACACTTATTGCCCAAAACTTATATACATGAACCATGTTGAGATTTATTTTGATTTTTCAAAATTTGTCTTTGTCATAGGGCTTTATAAATTATCTCCCCCTTTCAATGCACTAACTTTTTCTTCTATACATATCTCCCCCTTTTTGACGATAATGCCAAAGGTGTATATACAAGTGTTTTACAGGGAGAATCCAAAATTTGATAGAAAAATGGAATGTACCTTTATTATTAGTGCCAGATTTCTGTCCCAATTTTCTTGTAGAATCTTGCATTTTTGGATTGCAATTTGGACTTCTGTAGAGAGTGCAATCATGTGATCTGCTATTGAGAACTGATTGTCATGAATTAATGTTTTGGAATGTTCAATGTGCTTATACATTGTATTCATGATGGGAAGGATCATGTTCTGAATGTCTAGTAGTGTGGACCGGATCCTTGTGTCTTCTTTCAGTAGTTCTGACTGCATATTTGATAGGAATGAGATTTTCATGTGATGAGCAGAGTTTGAACTTGGTTCAAGTTGCAGCTTCTGTATGCTAATCTTCAAATCCTCATCAATTTTATTCATTTTATCCTTGACATCCTTGGTCAACTCGGCAACATTGCATAGTTTGGCCAAAAGAGAGGTAACATTCGAATAGGAAGATTCAATGTTTGTCAAAACTGAAGATAATTCTGCTTGATTAATAGCTATGTGCTGAGCAATGTGCTCAAGCACTTTATTGTTGAATTTCTTCTCGGCTTTTTCAACTAACTTGTCTGTCCCAGATGAATCCTCATTGTACTTATTTACCGCTTCTGCTAATTGTAACAAAACATGTTGAGAGGAGTCTACTTTAATACCTAATGCTTCTGACAAAATGTCCTTAGCATCCTTAATGATTTTATATTCCTTGTCTCTCTCCTCTTTAATCTTCTTTTGCTTCGCTTTCCTTTGGAGGAGTTCACCTATATTTTGCATTTGATCTGCTGATAGATTTGCAAAATCCAATGTTGGAATATCTATTTCCTTATCTAGGTCTATATCCTCTACTATATTCTTGCCCAAAAATCTTATACTCGGTTGAGCATTAGGCTTATCTATTATGGTACTTAATGCCTTAGTAGTAGTGATAGTAGACATAGTAGGACTGGCTATAAAGAATGGTATACTATCTACTGGAGAACTTAAAGCCAAAGTATTTACACTTGTAGAATCAAAAACTGGAATACTTACTGCTGGAAAACTTGATGAAATAGGAGACTGCAACTCGGTAGAAGAAATGGGAGTTACTTCTGTTGTTGCTATAGGTGATTGGAAAAATGTTGAAGTTGTCACAACCATGCTTGAAGATGTCTCCGGGCTAGATGTAGCAACTTTTGCTAGAGAGGTAAGAAGTGATGCAATGACTTCTGCCGCTATCCTCACGGTATCATCTACCTCAGTGGCTTCTTCCTATTCATCACTGTCATCTTCAATGTCTTTTATTATAAATGATTCCGTACTCGGTTGGTGAAGATGGTATATGTTCTTCCATGTGGCATTTGCACTCTTCACAACCGATTCAATATTGTTAATCAGAATTAAACAAGTATTGAACTTCAGTGTCATCTTATTTTCATTCTCCTTCAATGCCTTCTTTATTTCATCATTTTTCAAGCTCGGCATTAACTATTTCAGGGTTTGATCAAATATGTCTTTTACAGTTTGCCTTGCATTGGCCCATCTCATTTTTATTTGATCTAATAAAGCTCCTGGAATCTGTTGGGCTATTTCATCAGGAGAGTATTTCCACTGTCCCATCTTTTCAATGACAGCATCTTCAATCTCCTTTTGTTCTATTTCCGATCTTATTTCATATTTTAAAGATTTTATATTACTTACTCCACATCCTTCTCTCAAAAGTTTGATCTTCTCTTGAAGGGTTAGAGGAGGCTTTTTGAATATTATATCTTTGTCCTTTTTGTCCACCTTACCCTTTGCACTTCTCCTTGTAAATACAGTAGTGGGAGGCTTAGGTACCTTGGTGATGAATACCTTTCCTTTCTTCTTTGTAGGTTCTGGTTCCTCTGTTTTCTCATCCTTTTTCTCTTCTTCTTCAATGTCTTCTCCTCTGTCCTCGGTTAGCATTAGAGGTGTGATAGCTTGCATTTTGGCTATCCTCTTTTTTCCTTTATTTACTGCCTGTGGAAGCTTTATACTTAATTCAATTCTCACTTTTGCTTCTTCATATGTCCCAAAATATGGAGCTTTGGGATCAACAGGCTGATTAAGGAGGGCTTCAATGATATTCTTTGTTTCATCAATGTTTACCTCATAAGGAAGAGGTTTCACATGTACAATCCTTGGTTTAGCTGCTTGAATGTATACTTTGTCACAGTCCACCATGAAACAAATATCATCCTTATTCCACCAACTTCTATGGAATCCGGAATCTGTCGTTCATTTTCTCCTTGAAAGACTCAAAATAACTATCCATGATGTTCTCAAAATTTTCACCCATTTCTGAAATATATTCATTTATCTCATAAAGAGTTGGCACATCCTTTCTCCATACTACTTTTCCTTTGGAAGGGAAGAATTTCTGAACATAGAAAAATAAACAGACCAGTAGAGATCCAAACTTACATGGATTGTTTTTGGAAGTTTGAATGCTTTCCATGTTCTTGTTAAACTATTTTAACAATAAATCTACAAGGTCAAATGATAAATTATTCTTTACCACTTTGTATGCTAGGTCTATGGCTTCATAGGGAACACTATTCTGCTGACTTGAACTGTATATTTTATGAGCAATGATGTGTGTTCCAAACTTCAGTTCAGCATCAGTAATGTTGCTTACTTTCATGCCTCTACCGTCCCACTCAGCTAGGGTTTTCTTCTCCAGCTCCGGCCGACCTAGGGTTATGGTAGATTTAACTTTGTTTAACATGGGAAGACCGGTGATTCGGTGAATCATCTTCTTAGTGATCTCTATGGGTTGCTCAAGCCAAATCTTGCCTTCGTGTACACGACTGAGAATGTATCTAACCCATTTCTCCTGAAAGTTTCGAGGTAAATGTGTAATGTGAACTAATCCCTTGTCTTCCAGATGTTTGTGCTCTGGTTTTAGAACACCATTCGCACACAGTTCCTCACGCACAATATCTAGCTCTGGGTTTCCCATCTCTTGAATTGCACAATTGAAATGATTGCAAATATCGTTAACAAGTAGTACCTTAGGAGGAATCTGAGATTGAGCTCCGTTCGTGTCTAGGGTTGCTGCAATTGCGGGCACGAGTTTGAAATCTAGTGCTCTCCATTCCCCTTGGATTATCATTTCTGTTCCTTTCTTCGCTGAAGCGTTGGATGATGCCATGGTAGCTCACAGAGAATTCTTTTCACAAAAGTATTTGAATCGCTTGATTGCTCTGGAAATTTTTTGCTCTCAAAATGCTAAAGTTCGCGGTGAAGAATGAGTTTGATTTCTTGCCTTTTGTTTACAACTCTATCATTAATGCTTAGTAGAAATTAGGGTATGAATTCCGACAGACTGTCACCCACTATGAATTAATTGCTCGGTAAAGACTTCGCAACTCGGTGAACTTGAGAATTAATATTGCTCCGACCTCGCTCGGTAATCATATTAGATAGCTCCCGACCTTGCTCGGTGAAAACTGATACCGACCTTCCTGTGATCTTATTGCATCTTGTATGCCGATTTAGATCTTTCTTTTAATTCAATTCTGGAACTGCTTGAAATTTGTCTATGAGAATACAGTTCCTGTGCTTTCTTGGGAATTTAGTTTGAGTCAGTAGAGCCACCCATTCCATTACTTGGACTGGTTTGCTTGGTAGATTTAGGAATCCACTGTTGTCTCATCTATTTCGTGATCTTAGTTGCTTCATTCTTCTTTCCATCTTCAACTTCACTAGCATTCATGCAATTTTTGGCTATATGACCGAGTTTAGTGCATTTGAAACATCTTATGGTAGTATCTCTTTTCCTTAGATGATGTTTTATGCAGTTCATGCCAATGTGTCCATATTCTCCACAGTAATGACATCTACACCAAGTGTTGTAATCCCATCCAAACATTGCTTTCATAATTTGTTCTGCTGGATTGAATGTTTTGGATCTACACTCGGATGCCTTGTGACCTTGTTTGTTGCATTTGTGACAATTACCTTTGAATCTTGGTTTTTCTTTGCATTCATTTGCTTTGTGACCATGCTGATTGCAGTTGTAGCATTTTCCATTGAATTTTGATTTTTCATTGCTCCAACATTTATTTGAAGTATGTCCTATTTTGCCACAATGATTACAAGTAGGTTTCTGATTCCTTTGAGTACCTTGCTTAGAAGATTCACCTTCTCCTTTGTATCCAAGTCCTACTTTTCCTTTTTGCCTATGAAGATTTTGATCATGCAGCTGATTTAAGTCTTCTTGGTTCTTCAGCATTCTTTCATTGATTTGTTTTTTGGTGTTTAGGTCATCCACCAATCTTAGATTGATTTTCTTTTCAGATCTTAGTTCTTCTCTTGTGCTTTCTATTTCTGATCTTAGAGTCAGAATTTCCTCATTTGTATGGGAGATCTGATCAATTAGGTTTTCTAGCTGAAGGGTTTTATTTTGGACTTCATTGTTCCTTCCATCTAATTCATCTTTCAACTTGTTTCTTTGTTCTAAGATCTCACAAAATCTTGTTGAGTGTAGTTCTTGTTCTCTTTTTAATTTTCTCACTTCTTCCTGCAGAGACCCATTCTTTTCTAGGAGTTCTTTAATAGCATTGTTTGCTTCATCTGAGCTATTTGAGGGAAAAAGATCTTCAATCTTTTCTTCAATGTAATTATGATCATTCATCTGATTTGCAAGTTCCTTCCTTCTTCTTAGGGATTGGGAAAGATGTTCTTTTGCTTCTTTAAGTTTAGCTATGGCCATTTCTAGATCTAGCTTTTCATTTTCAATCATCTTGTTCAGTTTGAATACCTCCATTGTCCTGGATCTTTGCTCAAGCTAGTTAAGCTTTATCTTGAGAACCAATACAGCTCTGATACCAATTGTTGGAAATATTCAAGAATTAACCAAGTTACTGAGAGGGGAGGGGTGAATCAGTAACTTCAATTTTTTTTTCAATATCAGATGTATTAACATATAGTTCACTTTATCCTTTTGCATATAGAAAGCATGAAACATAAAAGCATTCACAACAATGACACATAGATTTGGTTACCCAAAAACCTTCCAAAAGAAAGTAAAACTAGGGTGGGGATGAAACCCACAAAGCTTTAATACTACAGTATAAAGTTGGCCGGTTAAGGCTTACATTGATCACTTCTGATGATCTGCCCTGCTAGGAGCAATAAGGATTGCTAAATCCACCCTGTTAAAGGATTTTTACAAACTTACAAAAGAAGTATGTACTCGGTAAAGAGATTTTACAAAAGACTGTTAAGTCTACCTAGTTAGAGGATTTTAGTACTGATTCACTGGTTAAAATGAAACAGTATATCTCTTACTTTGCAACTGGATTGTTGAATGAGATTCGCTGATGTACTGATCACCTTCTGTGATGAATTTGTCTCTGCTGCTCCTTATGTATAGTAGCCCTTTGTAATTCACTAGTTTCTGCCTTTTTATCTCTTCCTTTTTTTTCACATTCATACTACTTGGTATTTATACAACATTGTTTATATACAAGTCTAAAAAATTAATTACAATTACAAAGTCGGCTTAACAAATAAACATAAGTGCTACTAAGTCAGCCCAAGTATGGTTACATGGTTCCTACAAACTAACTCAGTGACTTTCTGATACTCGGTGTCCACTGCATTACTCGACATCGTCATGCACTCGGTAAAAGTGAAGGCTCGGTTCATACTAACCACTCGGTAAGTTTCAAACTCGGTAAATACTTGTGACTCGGTAGACATAATGTCACTCGGTTTACACTGTCCTGCTCGGTTTGCACTGTTTTACTCAGTTTGCACTATCCTGCTCAGTTTGCACTGTTCTGCTCGGTTTGCACTGTCCTGCTCGATTTGCACTGTTCTGATCGGTTTGCATTGTCCTGCTCGGTTTGCACTGTTTTGCTCGGTTTGCACTCAGGATGCAAATAAGTGTTGTCACTAGTGGCAATCCTGCTTAATGCCAACATACTCAATGATGCTTGTGGTGCTTAGTCGATGTGCTTGCTCAGTGATGCCTAGGCTGCTCGGTTGTTTTACTAGTGCTTGGTAGTTATGGTTTACCGACTAGAGTTCTTAGAGTTTTGGTTGGCCGACTTGGTGTATTTAATGTTGGTAGCTTGTGTTGTATTCTCCTATGTGGATCTAGAGGCCGACATGGAGAATTAATTATTTGTAAGACTATTTTAGAGCCGACTGTTGTTGCATTTAATATTTGTTTGTTGTAGAAGCCAACTTGGCTTCGGAGTTAATTGTTTCTTCCAACTGACTTGTGGTTGAAGAAATGTATTTAAGGAGTGTTTGGGTAGTTGTTTAGGGGGCAGTGAGTTAGAGTCAGTGAAGGAAAAGGATAATAATTGGATCCTATGAGATCTTGAAGATCAGATTGTTTATCTAATATTGTAATAGCAGAGCTAGTGGTTTGCATGCTTGGAGACAAGGAGATTGCTTGGTGGCTTGCGAGCTCAAGTTTAGATCTGGCTTAGTGTTTCCACCGGTTGTTGATGTGCTACAAAGTTGGACTAGCTAGGAGATTGCAGAATTATTGTTGTAAGTGATTGTATTTGGCCCTAACCCGGAAGGCCTTACACTCAGGCATGTTGATTGAAATTCTATTTAAAGCATTATATTGTTGTACTCCAATGTGGTTGTTGTTGTTATATTTGCTAGTGTAGACTTGGACTCTCCATTCTTTGGATCCTCCTTGCTTGCCCTGCGTCAGGTGGTATCAGAGCTCGAAGTTCTTGAGTGTGTAAACCGATTGTCGAGTTGAGGCAGTTTGCACTAGGACCTTGGGTTGGTGATTTGTTGCCTTGGGATTTCGAAGATCTTGAAGGATACCTCCGATAAGATTGGACCCTAGGGAGATTTCAGATCTCTGTGATGCTGTGGAATCAAAGATTATAGAAAAAGATAAAGTTGATTTTAGATCTGAGATGGAATTGATGAAGAATGACATGATCGTTGAGGTCATGAGGGCTATTGCTGGTATGCCAAGGAATCTTGGTACTGAAGATGGCTACGAGGAAGCTGTTGAAGACTTTGAAGCTGCTGATTCTAGTGGAGATGACTGGAGGGATAGATATGGCGAAGATAGAACTAGTCAGTTGCAAAGATCTGAAGCTCAGTTAAGTACTAGTTACTGAATGAAAGTTTCTACTTTCTCTGGTACTTTGAGACCTGAGGATTTGATTGATTGGATTGACGAGCTAAATATTTCTTTGAGCTTGAAGAATTTGAAGATCCTCTTAGAGTAAGATTGGCATAGACTAAGTTGAAAGGACATGTTTCCCTTTGGTGGAAATAATTGCAAAGAGATAGAGAAGATGAAGGTGAAATGAAGATCAATATGTGGAGGTTGATGGTTACTAAATTGAAAGCTAAGTTCATACCCGCCGACTATGAACTTGACTTGTTTAAAAAGTTGCAGAATTTGAAGTAAAAAGATTTGACTGTGGAAGACTATACCAAGGAGTTCTATAAGTTGACTATTTGGTCTAGACACAGAGAACTTGGTAAAGAAAAGGTATCTTGGTATGTGAATGGTTTGAGATTCAATATTTAGGATGAGCTTGGTATGCTAAAGATTGATTCAGTTGAGGATGTTTAACAGTATGCTTTGAAGGAAGAAGATAAGTTGAAGAGAAAACAACATGGTAATTCCTAAGGGAAGGAGATGCTAGATCACTCGGTGAAGGATAAACTGACTGTTGAAGATGAACCGAAACCTATGGAGCCGAAAAAGAAGATAGGTAGGGTTATCTTTAAGGGTAATTGTTATAATTATGGTGAAGAAGGACACCAATCTTTTGAATGTTCACACAAGAAGCTCGGTAATAGCAGGAATGTTGTGGTGAATGAGAACATTCTAAATGAACCTGAATTAGAGAACTTGCTAGTTTGAAGAACATTGCTCGGTGCAAAGGTGGAACCTTGTCAGAGGAGTAATTTGTTCATAACTCAGTGCAAGTCAAGAGGTAAACTTTGTAATGTGATTGTGGATAGTGGTAGTACTGATAACCTTGTAGCTGAGGAGATGGTTCAGAAACTTGGTTTGAAGAGAGCGAGACATCCTTATCCTTATAGGATTGGCTAGTTGCAAGATGTTCATGCTCTAGAAGTGAGGGAGCAATGTCTTGTTGATTTTCAAATTGGACGGTATAAGGATCAAGTGTTGTGTGATATTTTGGACATGAGTAGTTATCACATATTTCTTGATAGACCTTGGCAGTATGATTGCAGAGCTATGCATGACTATGTCAAGAATGTGTTTACTGTTGAGAAGAATGACAATAATTTTTCCCTAATGCCTTTGTTGGATACAACACTCGGCAGGAGAAACCTGAGCTTTGGTAGCCAAGATGAGTTGAAGGATTATGAAAGGGATGATCAGTATGGAGAACAAACCTATGTGTTGTCAAGGAAAGACTTGAAAAGAAAGATGAAGCAGAAGTGGAAGAGTATGCAAGGTGGAGACTCAAAGGACATTTATGTGAAGAACCATTTCGGAGTTTATGTGTTGAATCCTGAAAGATGTTCTTCCAGTCTATGAGAACATCTTTTCGAACTTGGGGTGTTTGATGCAGGGGCATTCTAGGGTAATCACCAAATCTGCATGGTGGTGTGTTGAAGTGGTTTTGTGTTTCTCAGTTGAAGCTTTAACCAAGGATCTCGGTTATTGAAGGGGCTCGGTCATTGAAGGAACTCGGTAAAAAACCTCTAGCATTTGGTGGAACATGTACTCGATGATGCTTGTGGTGCTTAGTTGACGTGCTTTCTCAGTGATGCCTAGCCTCCTCGATTGTTTTACTGGTGCTCGGTAGTTCTAGTTTATCAATTGGAGTTCTTGGAGTTTTGGTTGGCTGACTTGTTGTATTTAATGTTGGTATCTTGTGTTGTATTCTCCTATGTGGATCTACAAGCTGACATGGAGAATTAATTGTTTGTAAGGATATCTGAGAGCCGATTATTGTTACATTTAATATTTATTTATTGTAGAAGTTGACTTGGCTTAGGAGTTAATTGTTTCTTGTAGCCGACTTGTGGTTGAAGAAATGTATTTAAGGAGTGTTTGGGTAATTTTTTAGGGGGTAGTGAGTCAGAGTCAGTGAAGGAAAAGGATAATAATTGGATCCTGCAAGATCTTGAAGATCAGATTGTTTATCTGATATTGTAATATCAGAGCTAGTGGTTTGCATGCTTGGAGACAAGTTGATTTCTTTGTGGCCTGCGAGCTCAAGTTTAGATTTGGCTTAGTGTTTCCATTAGTTGCTAATGTGCTACAAAGCAGGACTAGCTAGGAGATTGTAGAATTACTATTTTAAGTGATTGTATTTGGCCCTAACCCAGAAGGCCTTACAGCCGGGCATGTTGAATGAAATTTTATTTGGAGCATTATATTGTTGTATTCTATTGTGGTTGTTGGTGTTATTGTTGCTGGTGTAGAATTGGACTCTCCATTCTTTGGATCCTCCTTGCCTGCCCTGCATCAAGAACTTTAGCTCTATTTTGAGTAAGAAAATAAAAATATCTATTGGGGTTTGATGACCATAATCCTTGGGTCTTTAAGGGCGTGATCAATTTCCTCTTAGGTGTACTGTACCCTAATATTTTCAATTGAAAATTCAAATCCTAGAGGCATAGGAGTTAATGGTGGTAACAAATTTTTCTCCCTATAACATTTCACTAGTTGGTTTGAACATTGGGTTGTTGTTATAGTTCATTTTGACTTTTCTTTTCTATGACCTTGTGATTGACATGTGTAAAAAATGATTCTAGGGAAATACAATCTAAGAATGATGTTTATGCAAGGTGACTAGGTTACGACTCTAATTTTTTTTGTGTTTTTGGATTTTGGGAATGCAAATGCAATAAATAAAAATGAGGGTAACTTGTTTTTTGTTTTTTTTTGAAATTTTGGGAATGCAAATGCATAAGGAAAATGACAACTATGGGAGACTATTTTTTGGATTTTTGAAAATTTGGAAATGCAAATGCAATAAAGAAAATGACAACTACGAGAGACTAATTTATTTAGATTTTTGAAATTTTGGGAATGCAAATGTAGATCATGCAATCTAGGTGTGAGAATAAAATGATTTCCAAGGTGTAAACAAGGTAACCCTAAGTTAAACTTTGGAAACTTTGAATGCAATACTTCTAGGAAAGACCAAAGTTATTGTGGGAATCATCTTGACCTCAATTTTGGGACTAAATTGAAAAATTAACAAGGTGTCTATGACAAGACAATAATTATATTTTAGGAGGTCAAGATGATTCTTTAGATCACTATAGGAATACCCAAGAATATGTGATTTCTAATTTCAAAGGTGGCTCTAAAGGTGTGATTTCTAACCCTAGGAAATGCAACTATTTTTTTATGTTTTTTTCTAGTTTTTGGAAACTAAAATGAAGGTTGTAAATATGAGTGTAATGAAACATGAAAAGAATATGTAAGGTTTTAACTTCTTGAATGCAAGGATATGACTAAGCATGCAAGATATGACTAGCTAAATGCAATTATGCAAACTCATATGCCAATCACAGAACCTGTAAAATCTACATAGATACTAATGAAAGATTTGGAAAACCTAATGTTAGTTTGATAAAGTTTTGCATATTTATTAGGCAATTGTGTTGTATAGTTATAGAGGTTTCATAGCATGAATCTGGTAACTGCATAATAGGGTTACAGTAGCTACGTAGAAGAATAGTTATAGATGTGACTCATGATCAATAATTGCATATAATGAATAGTACAATTGTGTAGCATGCAAAAAATATTATGTCAAATTATTCACAAATGTAGCTAATGGTTTTGTTGATTGCATCAAATTCTTTGTGTACTGTGAATGTTTTATTTTGTTTGTGAATGTTTTTCTTGATAACAGACACACACATATAGTATGGATGATTTGTGATAAAAAAAATAAAAATAGACAAATATTCACAACTTATGGAAAAGGAAAGGAATCTCCTTATCAAATCCCCTTACAGTAAAATATAACATCCAATTCAAATATATAGAATCTTGGAACCACTAGCTCCCTCCATGGTACACACTTCTTGAGGTTACTAAGCTTCAAATTTCTTAAGATATGAGAATCAAGATAAAATTTTCTTTCTCAAAAAGGGGGATACATGAGGGGTGTCTTCGGGTAGTGTGACTCACATACCTTGTGTTGATAGGTAGAAGGATTTGGGCTTCTAAATACAATTGGTGTTTAGTTAGATCCATGGTGCTTTCCTAATCAAATAACAAGAGTGAGACACTAAAGTCTCTAGTGGGTCATGTCGACTCCTTAGGCACTTTGGCCCGGTCCAAGGCACCACCCACATGTTTGTCCAAGCTTAGTCAGGAATAAGACATTCATGAGTTTACTCCATGTCTTATTTATATACTGTCTGAAGGGATTTACCAATTTGAGGTCATCCTCTAAGGTGTTCGCTTCCCCAAATATGCCTCTACTAAAATAAAGGGTAACTAACTTAAACAGAATGCGCCAAGTACACAAGACACACAAGACAGTTTGGGGCGAATTGATTAATCCAAATCCAAATGTTTTCTAATCTAATAAATAAATAGACATGATAAAAAATTGTTCCTTTCAGAGAATCAAAACCAAATGTGAATTGTTTGTTTGTTTCAACAAGGGTTCTTTTTAGAGCACCAAAACCAAATGTGAATTGTTTGTTTGTTTCAAGCATAAAGGTGTTGCTTCCTTGCCACAACTTGAAAATCAGATAGTAGTATAAAAAAACCCTAGATCTAGAAATTAGAGAGGATCGTCATGTAAAGAACTCAAATTAATAACCAAGTTATATTTATTGCAATAATCAAGTACCCTACAATGAAAACAATTGATTACCTCCTCAAATTTGATATCTTCGTGGTGTTTCTCCACTTCAACTACTTTTTAGAAGGTCTAGTTAGATCTAATCTTCGTCTTTCTTCTTTTTTACTTAGAAGGATGTTTTAATTTTTTATTTTTGTGCTTTTATTGTTTGGGCATTTGTGACAGGCAGTTGTGTCAAATTTGAAGCATATGTAACTGTGTAATAGAAAGATGCATCACATGCATGGTACAAATGCAATGTTTAAATATCACTTGCCTTGAATCTCTTTGTCACCTATGTCAAATGGACCTGCACATACACAAATAAATTAAACTTAAAATTCTAAAAATTAGGGCATCTATAGAAAACAACTGCATGTGAAAAACATATAATTGCGTAGGATAATCAACAATAACAAATTATTACCCTACAAGAAGTAGACACAATAACCTAGAAACAATAAGAAAAGACAAAATGAATGTAGTAAAAAGAAGGAAAATGCAATGCATTAAAATAGTAGATGTGACTTATGAAATAGGAAGTTGTGTTGGATGGGTACTATAGTCATGTCGTTTCACAACCAATTGTGTCATTTATATAGTATGAGTGCATCAAATTGACCTGTAATTGCACAAAAAATGAAAATTAGAGATTTAGAAGCATCTGATGCTTCATGTCGGGTTCACCATTTTGTATTAGGGGAGAATCAGTCTAAGAACTTGCAACAACATAGAAAGATCCAACCACAAAGATCTAATTGTTGCAATTAGTATCCATAAACATCAAAAGACAAATGCATAATGAAATGAATAAATAATGAAATAAATCAATTCAGGACAACATTCCAATTCAAACCAAATATCTCCCTTGGTATTCTCTTTCTTAATGTAATATGTGGGTTCTCAGTTTGTGCTCAATTTGTGATGAAGGGTGCTCCCCTTAATACCACAAACACATAACAAAATTAGAGACAAAAACAATTTGCAAGAACAAAAAATGGGCTTCTTATTATCTCCATAAGTGTGGAATAACGAATTTCAAAATTACAATATGCAAAGCCACATGGGCATTTTCCTTACAATATTTTGTAAGATAAATCCTCAAATAACTACCCAAAATTGTCCTAGAAACACTACGGGCCTTCCTTATACAGACAATTTTCCACCGCCTGAGAAGGTTCCATAATTTTATCCATTAAGGCCAACCACCCTTAGAATTATTTTATTTTTTATTTTTATTACATTAGGGTCGGGTAAAAATAATTACAAATTTTACTTTTAGGTAGCCCAACTTCTGGAGCCCATAACTTTTTAACTGTAACTCTGTTTGGCTATTATAACCACTTTTCAAAAATAACAACTCCTAATCTACGATGCTTGACTTGCACACGCTCTGGTCAGCTAGGGTTTGACCTCGTTCCAGAGCCTCTAAGGCCTTCAAAATTGAGCTCAAAGATTTTGTACCCAAAAACCTCAATAACATCACCAATACAGATGATGTGGCAATGAAACTCAACTAGAAGACTGATATGACTAAGATGAACCTCCAACTGTGAAATCAGAACATTTTGAGCTCGTATGACCAAATTACTAAAAATAGTAAGTTTTTGCAAATAGTAACCTTGTACTAAAAACAACCCTTATTGAAAAGACAAAACATGGATATTTTTGGGTGATGCAAGATTAGCCTTACACCCAAGATGCTCCTGCATTAGACACCTGAGGTAATTTGAGAAGTGACCTTGTCACGTCTCAAGTGTGTAGAGGAAAACTGAGATGGTTAACCTCCTCTCTTGTTAGCCATGATGAATCTTCTACAAGTCATCCTTTCCATTTGACTAGATATTCTTCATATGCCATGTTCCTTGTGTTTTTGCCAACATGACTATCCAGTATATCCTCAATCTCCTTGGTAGCTGAAGTAGTTGCTGGAATAATCCATTGTGCTTTTGTGACCCCATCTTCAACACCCCCTTCATGATACTCTGTCAGATCTAAAATGTTAAATATTGGTGAAATATTCAGCTCAATAGGCATCTCTACTTCATAGGCATTTCTTGAATCATGCTTCTTTAGTCTCTTACATGGCCCAAAATTTTTTATTTTCAACTTGTTATATGTACCTACTGGAAATCGCTCCTTCCACAAATGAGCTATGATTTCATCCTCAACATGAAATTCCTTATGACTCATTTTCTCTTCCTCCTTAAGCTTATACTACATATTCATCTTGGTAATGTGCTTCCTTGCCTCCTCATGGATGTTCTTCAAATGTTCTTCAAAATCCTCAGCTTCAACACTACTTATCTCTCCTTTGTCTATCTTCCTCAACTTTGAAGCAATTTAGAGATTACCTCCATATACAATCTGGAATGGTGATTTACCAGTGCTTCTGCTGACATAATTATTGTATGCAAATTCTACCTGTGGTAAAATCAAATCCCACCCCATTGGCTTATCTCAGCCAAACATCTCAGTAAATTCCCCAAAATCCTATTCACCACCTCTATCTGTCCATCAATCTATGGATGCTGTGATGAGATGAATCTCAAATCCATCTTTAACCTCTTCACTATTACATTTGAGGTCAAATTCCAATGGCCATTTGTCAAATTTGCAACAGTCATTTATCGGTATTTCGACACATGTTCGTCGCAGTTTTTGTGTTGAAAATTGTGACGAAAGAGATATCTGTCAATTTACCGACACCCCATTATGTTAGAAACTTGCACATGATAACAAATTTGTATGTCATTTCCTATGGTCCATCTATCAGAATTCTGACAAAAAGACCTATCAGAAATACACAATCTCTGTCGAAACTAACTGTCGAAAAGATATCCTTTTTGACATTAGAACTGTTGGTATAGCGACATATCTGCAACCAATTTTTGACAGATAAACCCATTGGTGACGTAGCATTAGTATCAGAACTGTTTGTCAAAAATTGCATATCTACAACATTTTAACTGTTGGAAGAGTGACGGTAGTGCAACATATCTCTGACAAGTTTCCCTGTCGAACGTATAGCATTACTGTCGCAATAATTGTCGTAATGTATTTTCTTTGACATTTTATTTATCGGATAGGCGACGTGTTGGCCTATATTCTGACGGGAAATGATGTTGAATGTCTAGCACTGCCGTTGGAATGAATTATAAAGTGTCAAAAAATCAATGGATATGCACATTAAAGATAACACAGCTCAAGAGACCATCATAGGTTGTCTCTTTCTTCGGTCTATATTATTGATAGAATGTTCTACTGTTCATTAGCTCATCAAATCCAGGGATTTGAAAGAATTTAATAGAATATTTTCATGACCACGTATATTATTTAAGTTGACGTTACACAAATTTATCTACTTCGCCCACTTGTAGACTATGAGGACGGTGATAAAGAAGCATGGCCATGGGAGGAGATGCTTCTTTATCACTATCCTAATAGTCTACAAGTGCATGAAGTAGATAAATTTGTGCAACTTCAACTTAAATAATATACATTGTCATGAAAATATTGTATTAAATTCTTTCAAATCCCTGGATTTGATGAGCTAATGAAAGGTAAAACATTCTGTCAATAATATAGACCAAAGAAAGAGACAACCTATGATGGTCTCTTGAGCTGTGTTATCTTTAGTCCTAGCTATTGAGTAAGGCTGGAAGACTTATACCTGTCAATCATCAAGAATAATCACCGTCTTGCATTTATGTACACTACACAAATTGATCCTAGTCTCGCAAAAACATTTTACACTTGTACATCTCATAAATACTGGAGGCCTAAAGTAATTTTATACGATCACTAGCACATTTCATGCATGGATGAGAAATAGTATCCAAAGTTTCTAGATAACTATTTTTGAGAAGAGAAATGAGTGGAGGCCAAAGAAGGGATAATTGTGAAGGTTTTATAGATGTAGGTTACTGAATCATCATCTCTGCACTGGTACTCAATCTGGCCTCCACTCCATATATGTCTTCTCAGAATCTAAAAACTCTCCATCATTGATTCCCGTCATTTTTTCAGCATCTTCATGGACTGAGACCTTAAATTATTGAGCTTCTCTTTGTTTCAAGAATAGTTTAACATTCTCTACTTAACAGGGCCAACCACGTGAACATGGAAGCTCACCTGGCCCCTCGTAGGAGCCTCTTATGACCTTTTACGATACTTTAAGACCTCTAAGATGTATTCTTAGGGATCGTAAAGGGTCATAAGGGGTCCTGGGACACAATAGCCAAGAAACATAAATGTAGGCATCATGGTCACAATTTTTTGGAGACACAACATAATTGAGTGGTTTTCCTAGATGATGCAAAGTAGTGGTTTCTTTGCATCATCTGGGAATAACACTCAATTATGTTGTGTCTCCAAAAAATTGTGACCATGATGACTACATTTATGTTTCTCAACTATTGTGATATCTACATCATAGTCTGTCATTGTTGTAGCAACAGAGCCTATATTCCACAACAAAAAGGAAGACATCTTTTTAGCCTGGGTCTTGATCCTACCCCAATTGTCGAAGGATCCAGGGCTAGGCTAGAAAGATGTCTTCCCATTCTGTCTGCAACATTGTGTCCATCCATGATCTCAGGAACATCATCATCTTTCCACTCTTCATTTGCCAAAATATACTGCTTCTTCAAGCTTGTAGAGTAATCTTATTAGTAAAAGAACTCTTGCCAACATTAGGGTACCCACAGATCAAAATATTTGATGTCATTGGTGCTTGTGCTCAAGGATATCGATTCACTATTTTGAAATGGCGAAATCATTTTTATTTTGATTGTAGAGAAAAGGAGTGGGAAAAAATGAGCGGGTGAAAGCTGATCGAGCACAAGAGAAGGCATTGCATTTTATTTGATCATGAATGCTCTTTGAAATGACCAATCATGTTTACTATTCGATTCTTTCTGGTGCTTTTTTTTCCCATATTCAATAGATAAAAATCATGGCGGCAGCCACTTAGCCATCTTTTTGATGTTCTAGGTATTTTACAAAGATACAGGTGTGTGGATTTATCATTCAATTGCTTGCAGTTATTGGTCAAATGCAAATATTTTGTCAAGTGGAAAGGGCAAGATATCAGTTTGGTGTTTTCGATTTATGTTAAAAGTTGATTTCGTAAAATCCTCAAAAAACACACTACATGTTCTAAAATGTAAAGAATTTGAATGTTAAATGTAAGATATATGTCTCATCCATAGTAATCAAAAGAAAGGACATGAAACTTATAAGGAGATTTACCAATCCAAAAATATAAGCAAATAGGAAACATGATTGGTAACTTATGAATTGGTTTTTGAGGTGCACAATCTTCATCAATCTCCTCATAACAAGACCCCTCCTCATGAAAAATGCATTTAACACAAAAAAAAAACTACAAAACTAAACCAATGGCATGTTTAGAACAAAGAAATAGATTGATAATAATATGTTGAAAATTCTATTATGTTTAATACACGCAAAAGGTCCAGTCCCAACAATTCTTAAACATACTTTATTTGATATGATAATAACATTCTAATTGAATTGATAAAGGTGTTATCTGCATTTAATCTGCCAATTACTAATTACACAAAAAACAAATTTGCAAAACTGAACCAATGGCATGTTCTTCATATGTGATTTCTTCATCTTTCGAGCATCTGGCATCATATTCAACTGCAAATTTCAAATGCATTGCATTTTATTTGATCATGAACGCTCTCTAAAATGATCACATTCTACTGGTGTTGTGCCCTAGCCCATGCTTTATCTCCATTATTTGATGTTATTGGTGCTTGTGCTCAAGGATATCGATTCACTGTTTTCAAATATTTGGATCATTTTGGTCGTGACTGTTCCTCTAGTACACAATGATGAAATGTAACTATCTAATGATTATATGTAATGTTGAATGGATTAAATGCTTTATTCTTGGTAGAAGTGAATGTAAGGAATAGTGTTGGTGTTAGGTTTCATTTATTATTGAATTCAATGGTTTCCAAGATGTGTTGAGGAGTTTTCTCCTTGTTTAATGTTAACTATTCCTACACAATCCACTCATACAACAGTGAAATGCTATGTGATTGACAATTTCATACAATTGGTCCTTTGGTGTGTATTAAATACAATCCAGTCACTTATTGAATTCTTTGGAGACTACTGGTTTGACTATCCATGCATTACCAGTGACTGAGATTCATTAAAGGATACAAAACCCTTCATTTTGGGGTTATTGTGTGTGGATTCAAATGTAGGTTTGATTTGGTTAATGTTTAGAAGAGATCAATAAATTATTTAAAGACAATCTTACATGTTTGGAGAGGTTTGAGAGGCACTTATCATGACTGTACCCTCACAAACAGCGACATAGACTGGTTTTACTAAGTTTCCTTTCTCTATTTTGAGGTTTCCTTTCTCTGCCGTAAGGGTACAGTCAGAGGGTTCATTGAAAAAATAATCCTTTGAATGGTTACTATGAATATGAATGATTTGATATAGCATATTTCTCATTTTACTTGAAGTTTGGAATAGCTTGTGCAAGGGTGAAAGTAGTTTTGATCATTTTGGTCGTGACTGTTCCTCTACACAGTCATAAAATGTAACTGTCTAATGATTATATGTAATGTTGAATGGATTAAATACTTTATTCTTGGTAGAAGTGAATGGAAGGAATAGTGTTGGTGTTAGGTTTCATTTATTATTGAATTCAATGGTTTCCAAGATGTGTTGAGGAGTTTGCTCCTTGTTTAATGTTAACTATTCCTACACAATCCACTCATACAATAGTGAAGTTACAAAACTGAACCAATGGAATGTTTACAACAAAGAAATAGAATGATAATAATATGTTGAAAATTCTATTTTGTTTAATACATGCCAAAGGACCAGTCCCAACAATTCTTAAACATACTAGTTATCTGATATGATCAATTGTTAATAAAGGTCTAATTCTGTAGACTGCTAGCATAAAGGAAGATTTGACCTAGCCAAATCTTCCTTGTACCACAAAAAAAATGTGTGATAACTATGTCTACTCCAACCTTAATTGTTTAAGAATTCATCATATTAGATAAAGTATGTTTAAGAATTGTTAGGAGTTCTATTAGACCTTTGTTGTAAACATGCCATTGGTTTTCAAATGTTTGGATTCACGTTTGTTGATATTACTAGCACATTTAATGATGCCATTGTATATTGTTGTCACTGAAATGACCACATTCTACTGGTGCCATGCCCTAGCCTATGCTTTAACTCCATTATTTGATGTTATTGGTGCTTGTACTCAAGGATATCCATTTTTTTGAAATGTTGATTGTGGTTATCAAATGGACAGCCCGTGAGCTTCTAGCTAGGCATCATTTGTATTGATAGCTTAGGGAATAAAATGTATTGTATAATTGATGGTTGAGACTTTGTTAAAAGGAAATAGGACAAAGAGTGATTTTGATTTAGTTTCTCTATTTTGATCTCTAAGTGGCTTACAACCCTAGAGAAGTATATGTAGATTTACAGATGCAGTTGCAGGATACATATCAGCCGATAATTCAAAAGAAATCCTTGCATCCAATTTGAATAGAAATTAATACAAAGAAATAGGGTCCTCCAATGGCCCAATCATCTGAACCTTGATTGTCCCCTCAACTAGTGACCCTTCAAAACTGGGTTATCATGCAATCAGTGAGTGATCCTTCATTCTCCTAGTTTGCCCTGCACCCAAACATATTGGAAATACAAAATAAAATGATAACAAGTCTTTCACAATCCCCCTTCCCTCAAGGAACACTATCAACCATCCGTTCCACATAGCATTTCATTTTTGTATGAGTGGATTGTGCAGGAACAGTTAACATTAAACAAGGAGCAGTCTCCTCAACACATCTTTGTTGTAAACATGCCATTGGTTCAGTTTTGTAAATTTGTTTTTTTTGTTAAATGCATTTAAATAGAACATTAAGCATAGTAATAATATGCTTAATCTATTAGTAATTGCAGATTAAATGCCCATAACACCTTTATCAGTTTAGCATGTTATTATAAGATACTAAAGAAGACTTGCTATTTGTCAGAGAAATCTTCACTGTCCCCCACAATGAAGACAATGAATATTGACCTCCTTCCCCACAACAAAGAACATTGTAATAAGAATAAGATATAATATAGTGTTAGAATAAACTTTGAACAAAGAAATGCAATGCTTAAGTTAGTGATCTGAAAAGATGCAAATATAGGAATTAAAAAAGAAGATAGTGCCAAGAAACATTTTCAAAAATATGAAACATGAGGAAAAGTAATAACATTAACAATGCCAAGATTCACAGCATTAAATTTCACCTACGGATGAGTTTCTGCAGTGGGTTTTCCAGCATCAAAAATATGTTGAGTTGCATTTGAGCTGTAACTAAGAGTATCATGTGGAACAGACCCTAAAATTTGAAAGCGTTCTCCATCTTGGCAATTCAAAATTCAATCTAGGCAAGCATCAGTAAGTGAAATAAATTATAGACATCAACATCAACATCAACATCATCATAATAATTAGAAATAAACTTTAAAGACATATTTTGGATAGTACTATATTTCTTGAAAGTTTTTGTGATGCTTCTAAACTTTAAAGACATTTTATGGCTTAATGATAACATAGATTAGTGTTTTTTTTTCTGATGGAATGTTGTTGATCATTCATGGTCTTGAAGAAACTTTTGATTGTTTTGATTCTTAAGTCTTGACTTTGTTTCTCAATGTGATATAGACTAACCACAAGATGGTTCAGTTGGTCCTCTCTTTCTGTTTAATCATTTGTCTTCTTCATCGTGTAAGTGTCAATATGTTATAATCCAACCAGCATGTCATACTCCCACTTTTGACAAACCTCACAGCATGCAAATCACAGCCAAAGACTTGGGTGATCAGCATACACAAACAATGATTACCCTTAGGAAATAATGATCATTAATATTCATTAATGGCGGGCGATGATTCCTTGGTAATAAAGGCATTGACAACATTCATCATCTTAACCAAGCAATGGGTGGTGATCTTTGAAATAGCACAATTAGTAAAAGGAAATAACAACATAACATAATTTGGAGTCAGGAAGAAGGAAAATTGGAAAACAAAATATGGAATAATCAGGTTGGAATTAGAGAAGAATTCAGAAATAAACTTGAATTAGAAAAAAGCCAAGTTATTTGGTTCTTTGTTTGAGGCTGGGTTTCGGTTCTACTTTTGTTCTCGTCTGGGTTCGACTTGGGTTCCTTTGGTAGGAACTTGGGTGCCTGGGCCAATCCCGGGTGCACCTGCAGTATTTTATTCATAATTTTATAGGCTAACTCATTATTATGGTAACATGGGTATGACCACACTCCATGCCTTATAATGGTACTCAACATGGAGTGTGGTTCAAATGAAGTTGAACCAAATGCTGACTGTGATGGCTATGATCATGATGAAGATGAATATGAATATTAAATCTAAAATATGGCTTGTAATTTGAATTTTCATTGTGAATGAAGAAACTATAGATTCAAGTTGACTAATTCTATGTTGTAGTATATTTGTTCCCTAGATCTACCATATTATATATGTGTAGCCTGTAAGGGACATCTTCTGCTCATCCATGTATTAGAGCTCAATGAGAGTTCTTAGGAGAAAGACAAGATGTCAGTGGGAGATGGAGAAACCAATCACAGAACACCACTTGAAGCCTTGCAATGTTGAGAGCGGGATAAAGGCTACACTTGAGACCCTATATAAGGAACAAACTTATTGAGCTTCACTTTGTTTCAAGAATAGTTTTATATTCTATACTAAATATGGCCAACCACGTGAAGGTGGAAGCTCATTTGGCCCCACACCCCTCCCCCCTAACATCACTCTAAATTCCCCATTAACATCTAACATTCATTCATTATTTCATCCATCAATAAAATGTAACATTCATTAATTATCACACAATAACATTCATTAACATTCATTCACACATTAATAAAATGTTACATTCATTAATTATCACATGATAACATTCATTAACACATTATAAAATTTATGAACATTCAATACAACATAATTAAATTCATTGACATATAAAAATCAGTCATTATCAATTAAGGTGCATAGATGACAGTCATTTCTTTTTTTTCTTTTGATTTCTAGTTTTTAAGAAGTAATCATTAAGAGGAGTATCAAGATCATCATGATGATGAGCTACCCTCTCATTAGATCTCAATGCATGCCTAGTTCTCTGTTGATGCACAGGGGGGTCATCTGCAATAACATATAAAAGGGTTAAATTAAAAATATTTTATTATAATTAAAAACATTTTAAAGTATTTCAGTACTTTACAAGCCATAATCGTATAGCTCTTTACCTGATCTAGTGACATCATCAACATCGAGATCAGTTTGTCTGGCCTCAGCCTCAACCTCAACCTACTCATTAACAATGGCCTCTACACTCTCTACAACTGCAATACAAATTGTTACATTAATCCAAACACCAATTGCAATTAAATTTGTATTACTACACCAATCAATTTAAGATGTTTACTTGTATTACTGTGATGCACATCCTCATTGTCATCAACACGCATAGGTTGTGTATGGAAAGAATCGGTAGACTGCATTTCAATTTGATACGCGTTCATGTTATCATTGTTTTCTTACTTAAAACAAATTTACTCACTTTATGTTGGAACTTAACATCAAATGCTTCTTTATCACTGTCCCAATAGTCTACAAGTGCATGAAGTAGATAAATTTGTGCAACGTCAACTTAAATAATATACATTGTCATGAAAATATTCTATTAAATTCTTTCAAATCCTAGGATTTGATGAGCTAATGAAAGGTAAAACATTCTATCAATAATATAGACCGAAGAAAGAGACAACCTATTATGGTCTCTTGAGTTGTGTTATCTTTAGTCCTAGCTATTGGGTAAGGCCTGGAAGACTTATACATGTCAATCATCAAGAATAATCATCGCCTTGCATTTATGTACATTGCACAAATTGATCCTAGTCTCACAAAAACATTTTACACTTTTACATCTCATCAATATTGGAGGCCTAAAGTAATTTTATATGATCACTAGCACATTTCATGCATGGATGAGAAATAGTATCCAAAGTTTCTAGATAACCATTTTTGAGAAGAGGAATGAGTGGAGGCAAAAGAAGGGATAATTGTGAAGGTTTTATAGATGTAGGTTACTGAATCATCATCTCTGCACTGGTACTCAATCTGGCCTCCACTCCATATGTGTCTTCTTAGAATCTAAAAACTCTCCATCATTGATTCCCATCATTTTTTCAGCATCTTCGTGGATTGAGACCTTAAATTATTGAGCTTCTCTTTGTTTTGAGAATAGTTTAACATTCTCTACTAAACATGGCCAACCACATGAAGGTGGAAGCTCATCTAGCCCCTCCTAGGAGCCTCTTATGACCCTTTACGACATTTTAAGACCTCTAAGATGTACTCTTAGGGATCATAAATGGTCATAAAGGGTCATAAGGGGTCCTAGGACACAATAGCTGAGAAACATAACTGTAGGCATCAGGGTCACAATTTTTGGAGATAACATAATTGAGTTGTATACCCAGACGATGGAGAGAAACTTCTGCACCTCTGATTCCAAGTTGACTACATCTGTTGCTCATGAATACAAGGTCCTCCAACAGATGTATTCAACTTGGAATCGGGGGTGCAAAATTTTCTCTCCATTGCTTGGGTACACAACTCAATTACGTTGTCTCCAAAAGATTGTGACTATCATGCCTATAATTATGTTTCTCAGCTATTGTGAAATCTACATTTATGTTTCTCAGTTGTCATGTTTATGTGCATTTTTTTTATGTGTTTTGGATAGTAAATCTAATTTAATTTGTCCATGGACTAAGTGTTCGAAATAGGGAATACTGAGAGGGAGGGGGGGGGGGTGAATCAGTATTCTACAATCTTTTACTTTTTCCCAATTATGGATATAACAAATAATCTTAGTGCATGTATAACATAAAAAGCTAAACAATGTGCATAGCAATAAAACAAAAGAGCTCATAACACATTATTTGTTCTCGAGGAAACCCTGGCCAAGGGAAAACCCCAGTGGGGATGGAACCCACAAAGATCCATTAATCAAAAATATCATGTTAAGGATGTTGACCTTGTTAGGAGTCTATTACATGCATATAGTGTCTCAATCCTAATTAAGGGACTAATAGGCCTTGTTAGAAGCCTCAACCCTGTTAGGAGTTGGCAGTACAAAATGTGCTTACCAGATGAGCCCACTACCCAAACAAGTAATGTACAATATTCACTGATTACAAAAGTAGGTCAAGGTACATAACCTTATACTTCTTACATCAATATCTCTTCTCTACTCTTTCACTATTACTATTACATATACATCATATATCTCGCATCATATCACTTCATTCTTTTTATTCTTCTTACAATTTACAATAACATTTATACAATTTATTAAGGGTAATAAATTTTCAGTCGGCTACCATATTAAAAAATAAATTTACCCAAGGGTTAACATCTAGGATGTTGTCCCTTTATATTGTTAAGTCATTATTTTGATAAACAAAATAATCCCTTAACTCTTTATCAATTTTGTCTTCATATTCTGTCCTGTCGGCTTGACACTACCTTTAGAAAAATTGTCATAACTTCTTCCGTACATTCCGTAATAACTTGCGCTCTGAGGCGAGTCTTCAATAGTCACCATAGAGTCTATGCTCAAGTGCACAAGCACTGAAATTACTCCAATCAACATCGCAAACCAAAACTATCTTCAGGTTCACTGGTAAAAACACACTGTCTCATACTTAGACAATTTCGCATTGCGCTCTGACATACTAGCTCTCTGACCTGTGTGATCTTCATGTAGATCATATGTTGCCATAATGACAACATCTATGTAACCAACTTAGCCAAATTGCCAACAATCTCCCCCTTTTTCATTGGTGGCAACATATGAGAAAATTGGCTAAGTCTTACAACTTCAAAATCTCAAAATTGTGGCCATAATACAAAACATATATATACTGTCCTTATGACTTTATTAATCCTTTCTATATATTGTACTCCCCCTAAGAGTATGTATCCTTAACAATTTTCTACTATATATCTCTCCCCCTTTGACAACAATGACAATAAAAGGTAAGGAGGGTAACAAAAATGTGTTCACAAAAAGTTATACCTTAATTCAATGTTACAAAACTAGTAGGCTTGCAACACAATATGAAAAATTGATCTTCATAGCCTCTATCTCTTTCTCCCATGATTTCTTAATAGAATCTACCACACTAAGTAGTGCGCATAATCCATAAGATGCTATCTCACATGCTTGGAGATTCTCAAAGCTAAACTTTTGAAAATATGTCTTAGCTGAAAGACATTCTTCCAATTGCCCTTTAATAGTGCGCAAGTTTATAGAAATATGCTCTCTTAAAAGAGTGAATCTCTTCATTTTCCTATCCTTTTCATCTTGCAAAATTTTGATCTCATCATATATCTTATGAATTTTCTTCTCAACATCAGATACCTTCATATTGGGGCTTGAAAGAAGGTTTGTTTCATTTTGAATTTATGCTTCCTTCATCTTCATCTTCTGATCTTCTTCTACTACCAAGTTCTCTGATTTTGTACACTAAATGTACAAGGATTTACCTCTTTCTAAATTCTTCCTCAAGTCCTTTATACAAATATCAAGGTTATTGATATCATTCTTGATATTCTGACTGATGTTCAAGAGTGTTTTGGCCTCATAAGCTGCATGAGCTTTCACTTTTTCTATATCAGATAAGTTTGTAAACTCATTATCAAAAGTGTTCATTACTTCCTTTGCTCTTTCCAGAGGGTCATATTTTTCAATCTGTGCAGTAATAATGCCTTGTAATTTCTCAGTAAGCTCCTTCAGGCATCCTTCAAGACTCTTTACTTTCTTATTCTTTCCAATGATCTTATTCAAAGATGTGATTAGTTCCATCTGATCATCATCATTTACTTCCTTTCCCAAATTCTCAATCATAGAGCCAATCTGAGTTTTCTTGCCAGTCTCAGGTGTAAAATTGATTTCTTCTTGAGTGGGAATAGGTACTTGTTTTTCTATCACTTTCGGTTCTACAACTGTGGTCTCTATTTTCTCTTCTCCTTCGGTAGTCTCGTGCTCTTCAAAAGCCGAATTGTCAACAATGTTTTCAAGATTCTTGAATAAGTTATCATCACTATCCAAGATGATCTTTGTTCTTTCTACATTCATGACTTCATCCTCAATGTTTATGGCTGGTGGAGAGGGAATGTCCTCTTGTTCTGCTTCTTCTGCTACTTGATCTTTAGATTCTGCTGCAACTGATGATTCTCCAACATTCTTTGACATTACCTTAATGATTTCTTGCTTTGTTTCTGCATTAACTTCTTCATATCTACCTCCCATAATCTGAATAGTTCTCTTATTGGTTCTCAAATGGGTGCTTAAAGCTTTCATAATATGATTGAAGTGTACTTCATCTCTCACAACACAAAGCTTTCTTACAAGCTTTTCTCTAATAGCTATGTCCTCTTCTGATGCTCTCTTCTTCCTATTTACAAGTTTCTTGTATAAGTCATCAGGTATCTTACCTTGAATTATGTCAAACTTCTTATTAGATAAAATCATATGCTTTACCACTGCATTTTCCAGATTTAGTCTCTCTGCATAATCATAGAGATCATAATACTTATTCATTTTTGTAAAGTCTCCATCTTGAATGATCTTCTCATTAACCTTTTCAACTCTAGGTTTCCAAGTTTTCTTCTTAATAGAAGTGTCATCATCTTTGATTTCTGCAATTTTTCTTGGAATTGGTGGCACCAATGTTTTCTGCCTCTTACTTGGTCCAGTAGCACTCTCTTTTACTCTTTTGCTAGGTGTGGAGGAGGTGGATCTAGTGGATATCCTTGCTTCTTGATCCTTCTTTATTACTTCTACTTTCACCTTAACTTGTTTTTCTCCTTGCTATGCTGCAATTGATGATAAAGGTGGAGCAGACAAAACTTCTTTTTGTCCAATATCTCTAATTGCTGCTGCTATTTTCTTGGCTACCAAGGAATCATGCTCAATCATCCCTGTATCTTTTAGAATTTTCTTGATAGTGCTCTCAACTCTTTTCTTTGACTACTTCTCTTCAAGTAAGGTCTTTGTGGAGTTGAATTTCTCCTCAAAGGTTCCAAACCTGTTACAGTGAGTGTCCAACTTGCACTTAAGTAACTTGCTCACATACTCTTCTGTCTCAATCTCAGATATCTCATAACCACAAGGGTCTATGAACTCTGTTCTAGGTTCTACTGCTTCAATGTAAGTAAAGTCAATATCAACCATGAAACATATCTCATTTTTATACTTCTCCACAAGAGACTATGGGATCCTTGATCTGCTTGTCACCAAATTCTGAAATGTCTTAATTACCAACACTGCACTTTCATTCACTTTATCAATAACATGTCTCCTATACACTTGGTTAATCATTTCCATTGTAGTTTGGCCATCATTCTAGTCATTTCCAATGGTGTAAGGAAATCTTCTCAATAAATGAAAAAATATATAAGTGATTAAGGATGAGAATCTAAACTGTGTATACTTAGTCTTCTTAATCTTTTCCAAATTCTCAAACAGTTGAATTCTTAGAATCTCACACATATCAACTTGTACTTTATCAACACACATCAAATAAGCTGCATGTATCATTCCAGCTACCATGTCATCCTCTCTTGAGTTTGCACAAAACTTAGTGGTTAGGATCTTACATAAGTATCTGACATCATCTTGTTGAATCTTACTAATCACAATTCCTCTACCATTATAGGATGAATTTGTGTTGTCTATGACTATTTTCCTCATGTTCTTCTCATTTAAAGGAATGGCTCCAGTTTTAGATAGTCTAGTAACTTCATGAATCAAATCATCTATGATATCTATCACTCTATCTTCTAACCAAAACTTCCCATTGTGAATTCTGCTTAGGATTATCTTAGTACATTCTTCATTATCAAATTCATACTATAATGCATACTTAATGATCTCATTATCTTTCAAATGTTCAAATCCTTCTCTCAATGACATGTCTTGATTGTAGATCTTCTGATATTCCTTGGTGAAATCACTATCACTGATAGTCTCTAGTTTGCATCCAAGATAACTTCTAACATTCTCTAGATGTAAAACTCCATCTGATACGAATGATAAAGCTAACCTAGGATCATCTTCCAAGGGTTCTACTAGTTCCCTTTTCATCTTAGGTCTATTTTTATCTCTAACATTGTGAACCAAAGAAACATCCATGATTTCCTCTAATTCCTTAACTGATTTAAAGATATGCCAAGTAAAATACCTCGATTTCAAGATTTAGGGCTTGCGTAGATTTGGCACAAAATTCTTCACCAAATCCTTGCAAAATGCTTTCAATCACTACTCTTCAATCTCCTTAACACTTGAATTATCTTTGATGATCAAATAATACCGATCATAACCTTTTATTAATTCAATCTCACTTAGATCTGACATCACATTCAATTCTTTTTCCGCTTCTTTCCAAAAAGATGATTCTGTTAACTTGCAAAACTTAAAACTTCTTGCGATCTCGCAAAACATAATATTTTTCTTTGCCCTCTTAACCATAGCATTAGAACATCATATAATACCTTGCATTAACTATGCAAGATTCAATTCATCATATATATACTTCTACACTAATCTAAGTTCCTATTCTACTGCAATTTACATAAATTAAGTACTTTGAGATGGGTCAGGTAAAGATTCATTCTTACCTTTTAATACTTCACCTTCCTGATTACCTTCAATTTTGAATATGTCTCCTTGATCTGTGCTTTTGATAAACTTCACTTCATCTGAATTGCTACAGCATCCTTTCTGACTGTTACTTGCATCTTCATTTCTTCTTGCATGATTTCTAGGGTTAGGGTTAGGATGAAAAACTCTATTGTTCATTCTGTAAAACCTTGTTGTATGTCCAATCTTGTTGCATATCTGACAAACAATTCCATTGTTTCCATATCTTGATCCAGGCTGATTGATCTGTGATCTGCAATTTCTAGCAATGCATCCAACCTTTTCGCATCTATAACATATTACTTCATTTCTTCTATTCATATCTTCAATAGGTTTCTTATCTGCATTATTAGTATTCCTAATTCTACTACTATTATTATTCTCAATAAATTTAGGTTTCCTGCATTCAATAGCTCTATGTCCAAAACCATGACAATTATAACAATAACCATTAAGGGGTTTGAATTGCTTACCTGTGCAATCTCTCTTCATATGACCAATAGTATTACAAGCAAAACATCTACCTTTGAATTCTCTTTGCATACCTTTGGGTGATTCCTCTTGCTTAGGTGGTTCTTCTTCCTTAGGTGTATCTTCAGATTTGTTAGTCTCATCAGACTTCTTCTCATCTATACTTCCAGATATTTTCAGATCTGGTTCCTTGCTTTCTTCATTTGTTTTAAAAGTGTTGAATCCAAGACTAGTCTTATCATAGAATGGTTTCTGATAAGATATTTGTTCATCAATCTTCTCACTAGTTGAATATAGCCTTTCAAGTTGTTGTTTGGATTGAATTAGTTCGCCTTTCACAATTGTATTGTATTTCTCAAGTTCAACATACTGCAAATTGACATTCTCAAGTTCAGATGTTACTTTACCAAGTTTAGATTTTAGTCCTTCATTTTCAGTCTTTAGACTTTCATTCTCAGATTTCAGATTTTCTTCATTCTTGCCATTTCCATCTTTCAGACTTAGCTTCAGATTTTCTATCTTTAGTTCATGCTTAAGGATCTCATTTTCTTTTTCTAAATTGTCATCACAATCTTCAATAAGAACTTCAAATTCCTTTTCAGATTTTAGATCTTCCAACTTGTTTTTCAATTTCTCAATGAGGTTATTTGCATCATCATATTTTCTTTTCAGAGTGTCTCTTTCATCAGTAAAAATATCAATCTATTCAAGAGCTTCTTCAAGATTCTTCTGTAGTTGATCCATATCCATAGAGATCTTACTCAAGCTGCTAGGCTTTCCTTGAATGATTCTTTTCTGAGTAACTAAGCTCTGATACCAATTGTTAGAAATAGGGAATACTGAGAGGTTGGGGGGGGGGGGTGAATCAGTATTCTACAATCTTTTCCTTTTTCCCAATTATGGATATAACAAATAATCTTAATGCATGCATAACATAGAAAGCTAAACAATGTGCATAGCAATAAAACAAAAGAACTCATAACACATTATTTGTTCTCAAGGAAACCCTGGCCAAGGGAAAACCCCGGTGGGGATGGAACCCACAAAGATCCATTAATCAAAAGTATCATGTTAAGGATGTTGACCCTATTAGGAGTCTATTACATGCATATAGTGTATCAGTCCTGATTAAGGGACTATAGGCCTTGTTAGAAGCCTCAACCCTGTTAGGAGTTGGTAGTACAAAATGTGATTACTAGATGAGCCCACTGCCCAAACAAGTAATGTACAATATTCACTGATTACAAAAGTAGGTCAAGGTACATAACCTTATATTGCTTGCATCAATATCTCTTTGCTTCTCTTTCACTATCGCTATTACATATACATCATATATCTCTCATCATATCACTTCATTCTTTTTATTCTTCTTACAATTTACAATTACATTTATACAAGTTATTAAGGCTAATAAATTTTCAGTCAGATACCATATTACAAAATAAATTTACCCAAGGGTTAACATCTAGGATTTCATCCCTTTATATTGTTAAGTCATTATTTTGATAAACAAAATAATTCCTTAACTCTTCATCAATTCTGTCTACATATTCTATCCTGTTGGCTTGACACCGTCTTTAGAAAAACTATCATAACTTCTTTCGTACATGCTGTACTAACTTGTGCTCTGAGGTGAGTCTTCAATAGTCACCATAGAGTCTATGTTCAAGTGTGAAAGCATTGAACTTACTCCAATCAACATCGCAAACCAAAACTATCTTCAAGTTCACTGGTAAAAATACACTATCTCATACTTAGACAATTTTGCATTGCACTCTGACATACTAGCTCTCTGACCTGTGTGATCTTCATGTAGATCATATGTTTCCATAATGACAACATCTATGTAACCAACTCAGCCAAATTTCCAACACTAAGATCTTAAATCATGTAATGAGGATGCTTAGAACACTAGTATATGCAAATTTCATTATTTAATAATAAAAATCTATTAAAATGTTTATACCTTTTTCTCCCATTTATTGGTGTAATTCCTCTTTTAGTATCCCCTTTCTCCTTTGCATCCAAAATGAACTCATTCCAATCCCTCACTAGAATAAAGGGAGGATGCTCAAACTTCAACAAGACTTCATACCATGCAATGTTCATAGATTACGTTCAATGCATTATTTACGTTTGTAAATCAGCGTTGTGTACAAATCTATGGATGGTGCATGGTACGAAGCCACGCTCAATCTTGAAAATGATAGTCAATCCATATTCAAGGTCAAGGAACAAATGGAATAACCAAGAGCACACTATACATTAAATCATGTGATTGATAGTAGATTGGGGCTCACCCGAGCCATAAACATGAAGAATTATTCTAAAAAAAGATGTAAACCATATATATGTGCACTTGAGGAAAAGAGAAGTTACATCATATCCATATTAAAATATTAGTTACAATATGAAAATACTAAACTAACTAATTCCTGAGTTCATCTCTGCATATGGTCACAACAAAGATATGCGATTACAATATAGAGAAGGCATCGTAAAAGTATAATTTCAGAATTTTCCCTAGCTTGACACGTTTTGCACTCAAATCCTTCATCATGGATAAGTGGAGATGGGCGGATAGATGCAGATGAGTTTTCATTGACCCAACTAAAGTATCCACAACCATTATTTCCCTGTGATGCCCAGTCTACATTAGTTCTTATATTATAATGAATAGTATTTACATTAGAAACATTAAATATATACACATTAGCAACCTTTTTTCTATTTGGGCAGCACCAAAATTTTTTTCTAGGGTTGTTCGGTGTTTGTGAAGTCTTCACCACACACTGCCCACCACCACATTGATAGTTTGGCACATTGACAAGAGTCATTAAGCCTATATATCAATAATGCACCGCACCATCGTTACTACATTTATTATTTTTATATGATTATTTTTATATGAAATACACCAAGGAGTACCATTAGAAATATTAACCATTTACAATAATGAAAAGTAAACCTAAATCAAATAGCTCATTTTTTTATCAGCATTTGTAGTCTCTATGTATATGAAAAATGAAATAAATATGAAGCTAAAATAAAATAGTGAACAAAATAGTATTCCACATAGACTGAATGAAACATACCATCAAAAGAAGGTGACAAAATCCTGTCACGAAGCATAGACATAGGAAATCAAAAAGGGACAAAAGACAAGAAATAATAAAAATTTTTACGACTATAGAAAAATCATTTATACTATAATAAAAAAGAAACACTCTTTGTCAACAAATTTCAAAATCATTAGGACTATAGAAAAATAATTAAGACTGTACAAAATCAAATTTTAGAAATGGACGGTTCTGATGCTTTGCCATTACAACAATTGAGCATTCATCATTTGGTATTGTGTATTCCATTTAAGTATGTCAACAATGTTCAAAATCCTGTCACCAAGCACAGACAAGAAATAAGAAAAATCATTAGGACTATAGAAAAATAAAGTTCTAGAAATGGACAATTCTAATATTGCTTTGCCATTACAACAATTTAGCATTCATCATTTGGTACTTCTTGGTGTATTCCATTTAATTTTTTCAGTTGTCATGTTTATGTGCATGTTCTTTATGTGTTTGGCTTCTCCCCCTCACAAGGGATGCATCGATAGGTAATTGATTTGAAAACATAATGATTTGACAGTCCTTTTTCAAGATAGGTGTAATCATCCTGCCAACCTTAATTAGCAACATTTGTGATATATGTCAAGTACTTATAATCAGTATGCCCAACAAATAGAGACTTAGTAGTAAAAGCATGTCCTTTGGTTTACTAGTTTACTTATAATTAGTATGTCCTTTGGTTTACTAGTTTAATCTGGTTTAAGAATGGGTTGTTTCATGTTTGAATGTACCATTGAATGAAGCTTGGCTATATTAAGTACAATCTTAAGACTTGTGACTCTTCAAATTCTCTTGTTTCCTTTAGACCTCCAAACATGTGTACTTTGAGTAGCCCTCCAACAAATGGACTTGTGATTATTTTCACAATAGTACATGTGTAGGAGGACTACTCAAAGTATTGCTTAGGAAAATTTGAATGTTCATCACCTATGCATATAAGAGTTGATCATAGGAGGTATATGCTAGACCCAAAAATAAATAGATTTGTGGTGATTTTCACAATAGTACATGTATTTCTAGATAAGCTCCCAATAGCGCTCAGGCAAATATGCATGTTCATCACCTGTGCATATGAAGTGGCTCTAATATAAGATAAAATCACTAAATTCTACATACTCCTTATTTTGTTCTGCATTGATATTGTCAAACATGGTCTTTCTTGAATGGAATGACTCATTACTTGTACATTGACTAGAATGTTGGTGGAAGAAGGATGATTTGTTTGCAACCATTTTTTCAACTCTAATTTTCTCAACACAAAGTGACATTTACCATAGCCATATAAATATGATTATTTTAAAATGAAATACACCAAGGAGTACCATCAGAAATATTGACTATTTACAATCATGAATAGTTAACCTTAATCAAATAGCTCATTTTTTTATCAGCATGTGTAGTCTCCGTGTATATGAAAAATGAATGAAATATCAAGCTGAAATAAAACAATGAACACAAATTCAAATTCAAGGCCTAATTTATCAAGAGCAACAAACATTAGGATGAAAGAAAAATCATTAAGAGTATACAAAAATCATTAGGACTATAGAAAAATCATTAAGACTAGAAAATCAAGCTCTAGAAAAATCATTAAGAGTATTATAGAAAAATCATTAGGACTATAAAAAAATCATTAAGACTAGAAAATCAAGTTCTATAAAAATTATTATGACTATAGAAAAATCATTTAGACTATAAAATCAAGTTCTATAAATGGACAATTCTGATGCTTTGCCATTACAACAATTGAGCATTCATCATTTGGTACTTCTTGGTGCATTCCATTTAAGTTTTTCAGCTATCATGTTTGTGTGCATGTTCTTTATGTGTTTGGCTTCTCTCCCTCACAAGGGATATGTCGATAGGTAATTGATTTGAAAGCATAATGATTTGACTATTCCAAGTAATGTTTTTAATCCTTTGAAGTTTCTCATGATCCTGATGTAAGTTGATTGGATTAAGCAATTTGGGGATCCAATAGGACTTTAGGGGAGTTCAATAAATGTTTTGGAAGACTTAGAGGAACTATTAGCATGACTGTTCCTTCATCTACAATGAGTTAGACTGAATTTGCTAAGTTTTTCCTTTGTTTTGAAGTGTATTTTGTAATCTATTTCCTTTCCATGGACCCAAAGACCTAGGACCCATGGAAAAAGGATACGAACAATTTATTATACAACTCTAATGTTCTTGACTTGCAGAGATTTGAGAAAGTAAAGAGAACACTGGCTATTTTTAATGTTAACTGTTCCTGCACAATCCACTCATACAATAGTGAAATGCTATGTGATTGACAATTTCATACAACTGGTCCTTTGGTGTGTATTAAACAGAATGGATTTTTTAGCATATTATTATCATTCTATTTCTTTGTTGTAAACATGTCATTGTTTCAGTTTTAATCTACTGGTGTCATGCCCTAGCCTATGCTTTATCTCCATTATTTGATGTTATTCACTATTTTGAAATGTTGACTATGGTTATCAAATGGAAAAAATAGAAAAAAAAAATTGTACACAAATTTTTTTTTACAAAACTGAACCAATGGCATGTTTACAACAAAGAAATAGAATGATAATAATATGCTGAAAATTCTATTTTGTTTAATACACGCCAAAGGACCAGTTGTATGAAATTGTCAATCACATAGCATTTCACTA
Organism: Chamaecyparis obtusa; assembly: GCA_027943335.1. Lineage (NCBI taxonomy): Eukaryota > Viridiplantae > Streptophyta > Pinopsida > Cupressales > Cupressaceae > Chamaecyparis > Chamaecyparis obtusa. The sequence continues at coordinate 665,979 of BSBK01008676.1, read as the reverse complement.
TTGTATGAGTGGATTGTGCAGGAACAATTAACATTAAACAAGGAGAAAACTCCTCAACACATCTTGGAAACTATTGAATTCAATAATAAATGAAACCTAACACCAACACTATTCCTTCCATTCAATTCTACCAAGAATTCTAGTACAAGCACAAGCTATTCCAAAATTCAAGTAAAATGAGAAATATGCTATATCAAATCATTCATATTTATAGTAACCATTCAAAGGATCATTTTGTCAATGAACCCTCTGACTGTACCCTTGCGACAGAGAAAGGAAACCTCAAAATAGAGAAAGGAAACTTAGTAAAACTAGTCTATGCCACTGTTTGTGAGGGTATAGTCATGATAAGTGCCTCTCAAACCTCTCCAAACATGTAATATTGTTTTTAAATACTTTAGGGCCCATTTGGTACATGGAATATGAGCCCATTTTGAACAATGAATTCCCAATAAGCCAAACCCGATTAATTTTGTTGGGGAAGATAGTCATTGTGAAGCTAGCCTCAAGGAAAAAAGAGATGAGAAAGACCCTAAGGAGTTGTTAACAAAGACTATCCCCTCAAGGGAAGAAATTGCAAACATCAATATTGATCTTTCCCTCCTAGTGATTGTTCAAATTAGGATTCTAATGAGAGAACAAAGAGCTACCAAAAACTCAAAAGAAAGCATAAAGAATACATCTATCCTTGATAAGGAAAGGAATCCCTATATAATGAATAGTGATGAGAATTACTGTTCCAAGAATAGGAAGCACTACCTATCTTTGAGACTATTGGATCCCAAAGGGAAGCCCTTGGAAGGTAAGGAAAGTGCATTCAGTAAAAGGGACTACATCCTACTCTCCCAATGTCTTGCAGTATTGGGGTGCTAATGAAAGAAGAAAGAGTTGTAAAAGACTTAGAAGAAAACATAAATAAGATATCTCTTCTTGATGAAGAGAGGACTAGGTGTGGTAAGGAAAGTGTGTTCAACAAAAGAGTACCTAATGAAGTAAAGGTAATTGAACCAACTGAGCCTCCTCCTCATATAAAGGATAATGAAAAGGAAAATAAAAATAGAAAAATAAGAAGCATAAAAGATGTAGGGGCTGAGGAAAATTGGACCACATGACCTAATTTGGAATTTGGTCAATACATATACCCCTAATACCCATTTAAGTAGACAAATTATTTGGAAGAAGCTAGCTGACATGATCATGGACAATAATAATGACCTGGGATATGATGCCACATTATATGCCCTTCCAAGGATGGTATTGGATCACAACCCAATTCTTTTAAATCGGCAAAATAATTACATCTAAGCCTCAATGCCTTTTAGGTATAATGAAATTGAATGAGACTTGATTTAATGTAAACTAGATTCAATATCCCACATAACCATCTATATTGGTCATCATGAATCTACTGTGTGGAGTATAAGGGTCCGCAACTTAGAAAAATTAGTAAACCACAGGAAACTCTTGTTATTTCATTAAATTATCATTAGATACTATCTCTCTTTCTCATAAAAAATTTTCTAAGACCTAGCCCTACCTTATTGGACCCATTCCACTCAGTTGTAGAAGCTAAAAGCGGTGGTTTCCTATCTTTCACAGAAAGTCCTTGAAAATAGCCTCTAAAACTCACCAAACAAAACCAATACTTAAGAAAGTAGATTCACTATATAACCTCTTCCAATTCAATTCATGAAGGAATAAGACCTGTATGGGCTATACTGTGAGATGTCCTCATTTGTGACAAGGACAGTGCCCATCATTTTTGAATGAAGAGATGTCCTCATTTGTTCAAGAAGAAAATCATTTGCATGGTTCAATACCAATACATTCAAGTGGTAATTACACAAGGGATAGTCACTATGAGATGTCCTCATTTGTTCAAGAAGAAAAGCATTTGCATGGTTCAATACCAATACATTCAAGTGGCCATTACACAAGGGACAGTCACTATGAGATGTCCTCATTTTAGTGCAATAAAGAGATGTCCTCATTTGTGACTGTCCTTATAGTGACTGTACATTATCATGAGGATGTCTCACATTGATCATCACCCAACAACTGCTATTTTGAAACACAAGCTTCAACTATTTAAAAATTACAATATACACAAAGCTTATAAGTATCACATTCAACTGTCCCTTGGGTAATTACCACTTGAATTATCACTGTCCTTGTGACATTATCAAGAAGAAAAGAATTTGCATTTGTATCACTAGTTTAAGAATGAACAATCCCTCTCACTAGCCTTAAACAATGAACAAGAAAGTAATCATGTGAATATCAGTAAATGGACAAATATATCAAAGGATTGTAAAATAGAATAGAAAATACAAATTCACAATAGACAACTCATATTACCATAGTCATTACATTTAACCCAGCACATGAATAGAAAATACAGTAAACAACACATTGGTTCAATACATTCAAGTGCCAATACATTCAAGTGCCAATTTCACAAGGGACAGTCACTATGAGATGTCCTCATTTAGTGCAATAGAGAGATGTCCTCATTTGTGACTATCCTTACAGTGACTGTACAATATCATATTGTCTTTACAGTGAGTGTCCTCATTTGTGACTGTCCTTGCCACAAATGAGGACATCTCACAGTGCCCATCACCCAGAAACCGCTATTTTGAAACACAATCTTCAACTATTTATAAACTACAAAAAACACAAAGCTTAGAAGTATCACATTCAATTCTCCAATTCTACTTCACAGTCATGCCTGGATGTTATTAGCAGGTAAAGTATTAACTGAATAAAGTTATTTTTTTCTCAACTAATTTATGGTCACTTACATTGTTTTGTGGTACTTTCTCTTGATGGTAATTACTTTCATCATCAACCAAATTAGTAGATACCATATTCCCTTTCTTGTCTACATATGTTGTATACTCAACCTACAACTTTATTCACTGATTATGCATTATAGTTGGGTGTTTTCTTATGTTGTTTGGTGATTGTTTTGTTGGTATTTTTATGTAGTTTAATGGATCTCATTGATGATATTGAACTTGAAGGACAAGTTATGAGGAGGAGAAGAGTCATGCCTGTTGTTGTAGTTATTCTTGCCACCCTTGTGGTAGCCATAGCAGAGTCTATAAAAGAAGGTAGTCAAAATATGCTTAAGTGCAAAAGAGATGTAATTCCTTTTTATAAGCATATTATCAACTCCAATGAGATGGATTTCTTTGACCAAATATACATGAGTAGACCATCCTTCTTTAAACTAGCCAATATTTTAAGGCAAAAAGGAAGCATCAGAGATACATAAATCCTCGCGTTAGAAGAACAATTAGTCATGTTCCTCCATACTCTTGGCCACAATTTGAGGAATCGTAAGATTGCCCATAACTTTTTGCACTTTGGAGAGATGGTAAGCCGATACTTCCACAAGGTCTTGACAACTATCTTAGTGCTCCATGTGGATTATTTTATACCCCATGGTCCAAACACTCCTCGAGAAATCAGTGGGAAGATCCATTTTGATCCATACTTCAAGGTATATCTCCCAGTGGTTCAATTTTGTTTGATTGAGTTGTAATCCTATTATCATGTGTTCATTAGACCTATGAATTTTTTTGACTACAAGACTGTGTGGGAGAAATTTATGGATCCCATATACCAGTTACTATGGATGTCAACATGCAAGATAAATATCACAATATAAAAGGAAACTTGTCACATAATGTTATGGGAGTGTGTTCATTTGATTATAAGTTTCAATACATCCTTGCTGGTTGGGAAGGGTCTGCTACCGATAGCCATTTTCTAGCTTCAGCTCTATCTAGAGCAGATCCATTGGTAGTTCCCCCAGGTTTGTAAAATATGATTATATTATTGAAGCATATGAAAAATAAGACAATGTTATAACAATGACATTTTGTTTTGTTTAGGTAAATATTATTTTGTCAATGCTGGATAGCCAAACATACTAGGATTTCTCATGCCTTATCGGTGCACACGCTACCACCTAAAGGAGTTTTCAAGAGAAAACCCAATAAACACCCCACAAGAGTTGTTTAATCATTGACACTCCTTGCTCAGGAATGTAATAGAGCATACATTTGGGATTTTGAAGCAGCGTTTTCCTATCTTGAAGCATGCAACGTCTTATCAAATCAAGACACAAACAAAGATTGTTTTGGCATGTTGCATACTTCACAACTTCATTACAATAGAGGATGAGATTCCACCCGAGATAGAATTTGAAGAGGAAGATGGTCGTGATCAGATAGATGTACCAGTGCTTGAGACATATGGGTTGAGCTAGTGTGAAAGAGATGATTGGGGCAAATTTTGAGATGAAATAGCAAGAAGGATGTGGAAAGACTATAGAAATTGATCTTAGTCGGTTGAATAACTATTATGGTAGTGTTTAAACTTTAATGTCAGATTTCATAAATTTCATGAACTAATATTATATGTATTAAAAGCCATTATGGAATATTTAGTGTTGTCATGTCATATTCAATGTTGTTATATTTAATGTTGTCATGTTATATTTAATATTGTCATGTTATGTTTAATGTTGCTATATTTAATGCTTACATCTATGTATATGCCTCTTTGCATCTGTTTACATTGCAATTGATCTTGTCAAAAGAAGTGGGTAACTCATGTTGTGTGCCTTAGGTATGTCTACGGGTGTAAACATGAACATGGATGGTGATGTTCAAGTTATCCATCCAACTTCTTCTTACAAGAAGGTTTTTTGGACAAAATAAATGGAACCGAAGTTGCTAGACTTGCTACAAGAGCAAGTGTAGTTTGGAAAAAAAGTTGAAGGGGGGTTCAAAAAAGAGGCTTGGATAGCCATTGAAAGGAGGTTCAATAATGAGTTGAAAATGAAGTTATCGAAGGATAACTTCAAGAACAAGCTGAAAACTTGGAAGCAAGGGTATAGAGTCATGAAAGACTTGAGGAATACAAGTGGCTTAGCATGGAATGAGAGTACACAAACTATGGATGCCGATGATAGTGTTTGGGATGAGTTGTTGAAGGTAACATGGTCTTAAAATCTCCTTTTAAGTTGAATATATCTTTTTAAGTAATGAAAGACCAATAATGAATTCAATTGTTATGCCATCATATAGAGAAAGGAATTTAAAAATGCCACAATGTATAAGAGGCAGCCATTTCAATACTACAATGAATTATCCTGTATTGTTGGGAATGACATAGCTGAGGGCACTACAACTGCAACAGCTCAAGAGACCGAGGAAGGTTTCAATGATGAGGAAGATTTCACTTATCATGGTATGGATACTGGATCTTTTGAGACTGCTGCTAATTTGGCTAATGATGGTTTTGAATCTATTGATACACCTACATTGAACTAATCTACTGCAAGAAATAGAGACAACCCTTCAACATCATCAAGGAGGCCAAAGATGAAGAGGGGAAGCACGGTAGGATCATTGGATTTGATTTGTGAAGTGATCAAAGATCTTTCTACAGGCATTATAGTAGGCCTTGCACAACCTTTGAAAGTGGATAGAACATCTACTATGAAAAATGATGCAGTAGATTTGTATAAAGCACTTAAAGCAATCCCTAGCCTCAGCCAGTCTACTATGCTTGATGCATATGAAAACTTAATGCATGATCCGGAATCAGTCATATTGTTCTTGACAATGGATGAAGGAGAGAGAGTCACATATATGATATGAAATTTTGGAGGACTTTAGTTGATCCATGTTTCAAATCAAAACTAATGTTTCATATTAAAACAATCAGAATTATGGATTTAATCTACTATTTTTAAAATCTAATCTTGTGATGGATTTAATTAGAATTATGGATTTAATCTTGGCATTGTAAACCTATCTCAAAATGTAGTTATGGTTCTTCTAGTCCAATGTGTTGTTTACTGTATTTTCTATTCATGTGCTGGGTTAAATGTAATGACTGTGGTAATATGAGCTAGCTATTGTGAATTTTTATTTTCTATTCTATTTTACAGTCCTTTGATATATTTGTCCATTTACTGATATTCACATGATTACTTTCTTGTTCATTGTTTAAGGCTGGCGAGAGGGATTGTTCATTCTTAAACTAGTGATACAAATGCAAATTCTTTTCTTCTTGATAATGTCACAAGGACAGTGACAATTCAAGTGGCAATTACCCAAGGGACAGTTGAATGTGATACTTATAAGCTTTTTGTATATTTTAATTTTTAAATAGTTGAAGCTTGTGTTTCAAAATAGTGGTTGCTAGGTGATGGGAAATGTGAGACGTCCTCATGATAATGTACAGTCACTATAAGGACAGTCACAAATGAGGACATCTCTCTATTGCACTAAAATGAGGACATCTCATAGGGACTGTCCATTGTGTAATGGCCACTTGAATGTATTGGTATTGAACCATGCAAATGCTTTTCTTCTTGAACAAATGAGGACATCTCTTCATTCAGAAATGATGGGCACTATCCTTTTCACAAATGAGGACATCTTATAGTGACTATCCCTTGTGTAATTTCCACTTGAATGTATTGGTATTGAAACATGCAAATGATTTTCTTCTTGAAAAAATGAGGACATCTCTTCATTCAGAAATGATGGGCATTGTCCTTGTCACAAATGAGGATATCTCACAGTGACTTTCCCTTGTGTAATTGGCATTGAATGTATTGGTATTGAACCATGCAAATGCTTTTCTTCTTGAACAAATGAGGACATCTCTTCATTTAGAAATGATGGGCACTGTCCTTGTCACAAATGAGGACATCTCATAGTGACTATCCCTTGTGTAATTTCCACTTGAATGTATTGGTATTGAACCATGCAAATGATTTTCTTCTTGAAAAAATGAGGACATCTCTTCATTCATAAATGATGGGCATTGTCCTTGTCACAAATGAGGATATCTCACAGTGACTGTCCCTTGTGTAATTGCCAATTAAATGTATTGGTATTGAACCATGCAAATGCTTTTCTTCTTGAACAAATGAGGACATCTCTTCATTCAGAAATGATGGGTACTGTCTTTGTCACAAATGAGGACATCTCACAGTGACTATCCCTTGTGTAATTGGCACTTGAATGTATTGGTATTGAACCATGCAAATGCTTTTCTTCTTGAACAAATGAGGACATCTCTTCATTTAGAAATGATGGACACTATCCTTGTCACAAATGAGGACATCTCATAGTGACTGTCCCTTGTGTAATTGGCACTTGAATGTATTGGTATTGAATCATGCAAATGCTTTTCTTCTTGAACAAATGAGGACATCTCTTCATTCAGAAATGATGGGCATTGTCCTTGTCACAAATGAGGACATCTCACAGTGACTGTCCCTTGTGTAATTGCCACTTGAATGTATTGGTATTGAACCATGCAAATGCTTTTCTTCTTGAACAAATGAGGACATCTGTTCATTCAAAAATGATGGGCACTGTCCTTGTCACAAATGAGGACATCTCACAGTGACTATCCCTTGTGTAATTGGCACTTGAATGTATTGGTATTGAACCATGCAAATGCTTTTCTTCTTGAACAAATGAGGACATCTCTTTATTCATAAATGATGGGCACTGTCCTTGTCACAAATGAGGACATCTCACAGTGACTGTCCCTTGTGTAATTGGCACTTGAATGTATTGGTATTGAACCATGCAAATGCTTTTCTTCTTGAACAAATGAGGACATCTCTTCATTCAAAAATGATGGGCACTATCCTTGTCACAAATGAGGACATCTCATAGTGACTATCCCTTGTGTAATTTCCACTTGAATGTATTGGTATTGAACCATGCAAATGCTTTTCTTCTTGAACAAATGAGGACATCTCTTCATTTAGAAATGATGGGCATTGTCCTTGTCACAAATGAGGACATCTCATAGTGAATGTCCCTTGTGTAATTGCCACTTGAATGTATTGGTATTGAACCATGCAAATGATTTTCTTCTTGAACAAATGAGGACATCTCTTCATTCAAAAATGATGGGCACTGTCCTTGTCACAAATGAGGATATCTCACAGTGACTATCCCTTGTGTAATTGCCAATTGAATGTATTGGTATTGAACCATGCAAATGCTTTTCTTCTTGAACAAATGAGGACATCTCTTCATTCAAAAATGATGGGCACTGTCCTTGTCACAAATGAGGACATCTCTTCATTCAAAAATGATGGGCACTATCCTTGTCACAAATGAGGACATCTCACAGCAACTGTCCCTTGTGTAATTGGCACTTGAATGTATTGGTATTGAACCATGCAAATGCTTTTATTCTTGAACAAATGAGGACATCTCTTCATTCAAAAATGATGGGCATTGTCCTTGTCACAAATGAGGACATCTCATAATGACTGTCCCTTGTGTAATTACCACTTGAATGTATTGGTATTAAACCATGCAAATGCTTTTCTTCTTGAACAAATGAGGACATCTCTTCATTCAGAAATGATGGGCACTGTCCTTGTCACAAATAAGGACATCTCATAGTGACTGTCCCTTGTGTAATTGCCACTTAAATGTATTGGTATTGAACCATGAAAATGATTTTCTTCTTGAACAAATGAGGACATCTCTTCATTTAGAAATGATGGGCACTGTCCTTATCACAAATGAGGACATCTCATAGTGACTGTCCCTTGTGTAATTGCCACTTGAATGTATTGGTATTGAACCATGCAAATGCTTTTCTTCTTGATGTCACAAGGATAGTGACAATTCAAGTGGAAATCACACAAGGGACAGTCACTGTGAGACATTCTCATTTGTGACAAGGACAGTCACTATAAAGACAACATGATAATGTACAATCACTGTAAAGACAGTCACAAATGAGGACATCTCTCTATTGTACTAAATGAGGACATCTCACAGTGATTGTTCCTTGTGTAATTGGCACTTGAATGTATTGGTATTGAACCATGCAAATTCTTTTCTTCTTGATAATGTCACAAGGACAGTGACAATTCAAGTGGCAATTACACAAGGGACAGTCACTATGAGACGTCCTCATTTGTGACAAGGATAGTTTAAGAATGAACAATCCCTCTCAGTAGCCTTAAACAATGAACAATCCCTCAAACTCCCAAGTCTGTAATTTGTGGGTCAAAGCAATCAATCAAGAAAGTAAAATCTTTTGTCCAAAATTCCTTCTTTCCATAACTAATTATGGTTGAATCAGCCTTGCCACCTTTTGTTTTTCTCAATGAATTTTGTTTAATTTTGGGATTGTTGTGGCTCATGAAATTTCAAGTATGAGTCTAATAGACTTTGTAAATGTAGAAAGTTGCATTATTTGTATTGTTATGATATAATTATGGTTGAAGCTCCCAAAAGGCTTCTTGGTTGATATAGGCTTGGGTTGATGGTTGTAGGTTGATTATCAATGATGAATATATTGAGAGTATATTCACAATAGTGGTGAATGTATGATTATTATAATCACATGATTATATGTTATAATATTTATGTAATAAATGTAGTAAAGATGGTGCAGTGCATTATTGATATAGGCTCGATGGCTCTTATCAATGTGCCAAACTGTCAATGTGGTGGTGGACGGTGCATTATGAAGACTTCACGGATGCCAAACAACCCTGGATGACAATTTTGGTGCTGCCCAAATAGAAAAAAGCTTGCTAATGTGTATATATTTAATGTTTGTAATGTAAATATTATTCATTATATTATAAGAACTAATGTAGATTGGGCATCATAGGGAAATAATGGCTTTGGATATTTTAGTTGGGTCGATGACAACTCATCTGCACCTATTTGCCCATCTCCACTTATCCGCGATGAAGGATTTGAGTGTAAAATGTATTAGACTAGGGAAAATGCGGAAATTATATTTTACTATGCCTTCTCTATATTATAATTGCATATCTTTGTTTCGACCATATGCAGAGATGAGCTCATGAATTAGTCAGTTTAGTATTTTCATATTGTAACTACTATTTTAATATGGATATGGCGTAACTTCTCTTTGCATCAAGTGCACATATATATGGTTTCCATCTTTTTTTATAATAATTCTTCATGTTTATGGCTCAGGTTAGCCCCAATCTGCTATCAGTCACATGATTTAACGTTAGTGTTTTTTTGGTTATTACTTTGTAGAATTCTAACCCAGGTTTGTTGAATGTACTTCATTAGTGTACTAAAAAAAGCACAAAGTAGTTGTATGCTCTATGTATGCAGTGTCCACAGACAAAAACATGAGTTCAGGCATGAGAGAGCGTCAAAGACTCATCAGATTATAACACTGTATCTGCATTATGTAAATGAGGAATGCCTCATGTTGGAGCTTTTCCTTGCAGGACCAAACTTGAATTAATAGGTGGACTTGATTTTCAGGGTAGGCACTCAAGTTTGACAAGAAAATAGTCCAATTGATGAGGATTGAAATGAATCCTCCTTCTTCTTTAAGCTCCACATCACTCAGGCAGGTATTGCCTTATCTACACACTCATGACATCCTTTTGGTGAACAAAAGGCCTGCAGATAGATTAGTGTGGAATAGTCTTCAAACCCCTTCAGGTAACTTGTACCCCAATGAAGCCAATCCTTATGCAACAACCCTACTTGCATAGAATGAGTCTGAAGACTAGAGAGAAACTCCTACTACTACTACCAACATGAAAGGGAAAGGTATTGACTTGAATGATTTAATGTTGGGTTGAAAGGATTCCTGAGACACCCTAAGTCTCTCATAAACTAGTGCCTTATCCAATGGGAAATAGAGTCAAATACCTCACTGTAATAGAGAGCTATGAAACAAGAAGACAATACATTGAAATATTTTGATTCCTTACACCAAACATACACCATCAATCAGACCATACTTCAACTATCCACCTGTGTACCCAAATGTGTTATCACTCATTTAAAGGATTTTAACCCTCCCCTTAGAAGAGACCTATAAATAGGCAATACATAACCAACATCCACTGGAAGACAAGCATGAAATACCCTTGATACCTTAGCTCATACACATATGAAAACAACTCTATTGTAAACACTCACTGGAAATGCAAGTAGAAAGACCATAACACCCTTGATGCCATAATTAATAAGTCTAAAACCCAAATGGAGACAATCTGATAATAGTAAAAATGTATTGAATCTCATGCATAAAACAAGCTAATACAATCTATATTCTATTCTCAGAACCAGCAAGGGAAAAGAAGAACACTCTATATGCAGAGAAAAGGAAATATCTACAGGAAAAAGGATCCTTCCTTGGACCCAATAGAAACTAGAACACTTGGAACTGATCAAAATTCAAACCCTTCCTAATGATCATGAAAATCCTTTTATAGGAACAAGGATTGCAACAAGCTATAGATCATCTAGAGAAAAATTTAGGTCTGCAACCACCCAGTACAAGAAGAAGAGAAAGAGTGCAGAGAAGCCTAGAAACCTGGGAAGAAATCTGATGTACAATTGCATCAGTTTCATCACCACAAGCTAACTATGAAGAAAATTTAATGCCTTCTTGTTGCAGGAAAAACAAATTTTGATGTCAGGGCCCACTAGTAGAACTTCGCATGTACATAGCATTAAGATCACTGACATACAATCCCTAGCCGCGTACAGAGAGAAATACTCAACTGCATTTAAATTGGCATGGCACCCTAGGCAAGAAAATCTGATCTGCGTGGCCACATAGATCTTCTACATCATCATCACAACTACTACTGCTTGAAAATCATGCAAAAAAATGGTTGTCGCATGATCGCATAGCTAGGAAAAGGGCTATGCGAACATGCGACACATCTCCATGTTTCACCACCACGGTACACAAACATCATGCCATTGACCACTGAGACCCTTGGATTATTCGGCAACAACCAGCGCCACCAAACCAGTCAAGATCAGCTAGAAAAACCATTACTTCTGGTACCTCCTATCGCGAAAACCCTCTGCAAAGACATTTGAATTTGAAAAAGAGCGGGCCGCGTTAAATCTCTAAAATTGTCAAAGAGCCTCGAAAAAGTCATGGCCTCACCATTAAATCTGCAATAGCAATAATCTTAGTGGTTGTCGCATGATCACATAGCCAGGAAAAGGGCTATGTGAACATGCGACAAGCCACCACGTTAGCACCATGTCACCGCTCCCCACCAACGTGGCACCCTTGTTGCATGATCGCATGGCCAAAAGATGGCCCTTGCAATCATGCAACAAGGCCATGAGACTGCCACCTCATCCTCCCAGTCTGACAGCGGGACCACAACACCTCAATCACCAATGGGCCCTAGCAACAGGTGTCAATCGGTTGCATGATTGCATGTCAGAAAACTCTAACATGTGATCATGCGATAGCCAACCACAAGCTGCCACATAACAACTAGCGGGACCACTGCCCTCCCTGCCAATGGGCCCCAGCACAAGAAGTAATCGGTCGCATGGTCGCATGTCAAAATTTTTTGACATGCGATCATGCGACAACCAATCATTTTAAAACACTTGAAGACCCGGGCCCACCATCCGATCGCACTTGCACAGTTAGGACTGACAAACAAGGAGTGCCAGCGAAAGGGAAGAAATGCGAGGTCAAAAAAATCTTGGGTTTTCAGCGAAGGATCAAAAACATCCAAGGATTTTGACACTAGAAGATAAGTGCTCAAACGCGGGAAGGCACAAGGTCAAAAAAAACCAGGGTATTCATGCAGACCAAACAAAAAACATCGTAGGTTTTTGACACTTTGGTAGATTCTGAAACTGTTTCCTGCAGACCATAAAACTTTAATAACTCCCTGGGTTTTACGATTTAGGAGGTGCGATTTGAATTGGAGCAAGGTGATACATTAAAGAGCATAGGGCTAATAGCGCAAACAATGAAACATTATGGATTTTCTTTGCACATTAAAATTGTGATTAGAGGTCGGGTAGAGACAACTTTTACAAAACTTGCAAGGAAGAGGCGGCCATTTTCAAAGGATTTTTGCTATGACTAGAAAATGACCCAACACCTCATTCAAGTTGTAATTTCATATCTGCATTATGTAATGAGGAATGCCTCATTCAAGTTGTAATTTCATATCTGCTAATGAGGAATGCCTCATCCAAATTGTAATCATATGTTTTGGGGCTAGACCGGAGGTTTTCTCCACCCGACTCTTTCCTACCAGTGCTCCTATTGAGCCAGGTTGGCAACATTTTGAAAAAAATAAATAATAAAATAAATGGCTTGTTTATAATGATGACTTGTGTATTTTGGAGTTTGTTATTTTATAAATTTGTATAGGATTTTTTTTTTTAAAGTTATACAAAATGTTAATTTTTTTAAAAAATTATAAACATATTTTTATTTCAAAAGATTATAAAATTAACCTTGATAGAAAAATAAACTAAATATTAAAAAACGCCATGTGAAAAACATAATTACATTTGAAAAAATTAAAAAAAAGTTATACAAAATGTTGAATTTTTTAAAAACTTATAAACAAAATTTTATTTCAAAATATTATAAAATTAATTTTGATAAAAAAATAAAATAAATATTCAAAACCGTCTACAAAATTTGAAAAACATAATTACATTTGAAAAAATCACCAAAAATTTATACAAAATGTTAAAATTTTAAAAAACTTATAAACATAATTTTATTTCAAAATATTATAAAATTAAAGTTGATAGAAAAATAAAATAAATATTCAAAAATGCCTAGAAAATGTAAAACAAATAGATTTAGAAAATGTAAAAAATAAATTAAATTAAACAATAAAACAATAAAACAAATTAAAACAAATTCTTATTTAGTGCATATTCCAATTCCAGTTTGTTGCACCCAAACGCGGAAAATACATCTTCTCAGTCATCTTCCGGGTGCACCAAATGCTCCAACACATATTTCGAATATCATTTTCAGGATATGTATCTTCCAGAATTGCAGCATATTCCAGAATTGACTATATCCAGCATTTCGTATGCCATGCACCAAACTGGCCCTTATTGATCTCTTCTAAACATTAACCAAATCAAACCTACATTTGAATCCACACACAATAACCCCAAACTGAAGGGTTTTGTATCCTTTAATGAATCTCAGATACTAGTAACACATGGACAGTCAAACCGGTAGTCTCCAAAGCATTCAATAAGTGACTGGATTGTATTTAATACACGCCAAAGGACCAGTTGTATGAAATTATCAATCATATAGCATTTCACTATTGTATGAGTGGATTGTGCAGGAACAGTTAACATTAAACAAGGAGAAAACTCCTCAACACATCTTGGAAACCATTGAATTCAATAATAAATGAAACCTAACACCAACACTATTCCTTCCATTCACTTCTACCAAGAATAAAGCATTTAATCCATTCAACATTACATATAATCATTAGATAGTTACATTTTCTGACTGTGTAGAGGAACAATCACGACCAAAATGATCAAAACTACTTTCACCCTTGCACAAGCTATTCCAAACTTCAAGTAAAATGAGCAATATGCTATATCAAATCATTATATTCATAGTAACCATTCAAAGGATCATTTTTTCAATGAACCCTCTAATTGTACCCCTGCAGCAGAGAAAGGAAACCTCAAAATAGAGAAAGGAAACTTAGTAAAACTAGTCTATGCCACTATTTGTGAGGGTACAGTCATGATAAGTGCCTCTTAAACCTCTCCAAACATGTAAGAATGTCTTTAAATACTTTATTGATCTCTTCTAAGCATTACCGCATGGGTAGTTAAACCAATAGTCTCCAAAGCATTCAATAAGTGAATATGAATGTTTGAAAACTTTCCTCTCAACTTCCCCAACATCTCATAATCGGTTAGAGGGATTAGTTGAGTGTTTAGACACTAAAAATTCTTAAACATACTTTATCTGATATGATGAATTGTAATATCAACAAACGTGAATCCAAACATTTGAAAATAGTGAATCAATATCCTTGAGCACAAGCACCAATAACATCAAATAATGGAGATAAAGCACAGGCTAGGGCACGACACTAGTAGAATGCAGTTATTTTAGTGAGCATTCATGATCAAATAAAATGCAATGCATTTGAAATTTATGGTCGAATATGATGCCAGAGGCTTGAAAGATGTTTTCCGTCAAAGATACCAATCAAAGATGAAGAAATCACATACCTTCTCTCGTGCTCAGCTTGCACGAAGGAAGATTTGATAGCCAAATCTTCCTTGTACCACATGAAGAACATGTCATTGGTTTAGTTTAGCATGTTATTATCATATCAAATAAAGTATGTTTAAGAATTGTTGGTAAGGATAGGAATAGTGGAGATTCTAGAAATATCCCTCTAACTGATTAGGAGTGGTTGGGGAAGTTAAGAGGAAAGTTTTCAAACATTCATATTCACTTATTGAATGCTTTAGAGAATACTGGTTTGACTGTCCATGTGTTACCAGTGACTGAGATTCATTAAAGGATACACAACCCTTCATTTTAGGTTATTGTGTGTGGATTCATCCACTTTAGCCAGGAAGATCAAGAAGATGGGGTAGGAGGACATTGTGGTAGAAGAAGTATTTAAAGAAGCAACAAGAAGCAATAGAAATGTTTTCAGGAGTTTGGAACAACATTTTAGAATGTATGAATGGTATGGGTAAGGTGACCTTCATTCTTGGTCATGACTTCAATGAAACATTAGATATGGCTAATAAGAAGAAGGATCACTTGTTGATAGTGTTCCTTGAGGGAAGGGGGATTGTGAAAGACTTGTTATCATTGTATTTTATATTTCCAATATGTTTGGATGTAGGGAAGACCAGGAGAATGAAGGATCACTCACTGATTGCATGATAACTCAGTTTTGAAGGGTCACTAGTTGAGGGGATAGTCAAGGTCCAGATGTTGATAGTGTATGCACCCTAAAATGGTCGCCTAGACTTTGGGCCCCCATTCAACAATTTATCAAATCCCTGAATCAATATTTTAAAAAATTAGCATTTTCCAAATATATCAATTTCCTTGATCAAATCCTATTCTATCATTTTTGATTATTTGCCTTGGGCTAACCATTTTATCCTATAGTCTTTATTTATTTAAAAAGAATTTTCTCCTTTTTTAATAAATAAAAATCCCCCACTTTTCCTCTTATCTTAAGTTACACAAATAAAACATTATTCTTATTTTATAAAAAGGAGAAAAGCACTTTTTGTCTCATATGGACACAAAAGTCAACTCTTATTTTCTCATTGGAGGATATTTGTGCACATGGATTGCTCTTTTTTCAAGCTCCACCCTTGATTAAATATTTTTGCCTCTTAAGCTCCATCGTCCGTTGATCCTCATTTCCTATAAAAGAAGAGCTCTCTTCCTCATTTTCATATGCATTTTTTAATACTAATGTTATGCTGCAAGTTTTCTAGGTCACTTTGGAGCTTTTGAAGATTTGAAGCATTCTTGGCTTACATTTTACATGCTTTCATAGTTTATCTCTTGCATTCTAGTTCCATTATCATGGCATTCATAGTATAGATTTCTTTTATGCTTTAGATTACTTCATCTAGTCTAATTAGGAAGGATTTGTAACACTTGCATCTTTCATTTCATAGTTTAGTTTGTACTTTCATTTCCATAGCTTAGCTTGCACCTTTCATTTCTAGCTTGCATATTCATCTTAATCTAGTTTTCATTTTCATTTCATAGTGATTCTTGGGGATATTGGCATTCTTTCCCTTGTCTTCATTTGAATCTCTCATTGTGTGGTTGACTAGCAAGGTCTAGCTTAATAGTTCTAGCTGAGAGCAAATTTTAGACAATCTTGCAACTCCATACATAGAGAGCTCTAGGTTGCTTTCTAAGGTTTCCTATTCATGGATTCCCTTGGATATAATGACTTAGAGAAGTGCACCATTTGAGTGTGTACATTTTTGGCACCCACTGTGGGGCAGAGAATTATTGTTTTGTCTTTAATTTTTTGCATTTTCATCAAATTTTTGTCAATTTTTAGCTTCATTTTCGGCTCTCTAGTTTTTCAGTCTCAAATTATCGTGCGATAGTTTTTGAGTATCACATGATAGTTTCTATATGGTGGTGTGATACTTTACTAGTTAAAGTATCGCGCTATTTGAGACATTCTGTTGCCTGCCGGTATAGTAAAGTATCGCCTAGAAATATATTATCACCACAGTATACTGCAAAGTATTGCACGTTTCTTTTGGCAACAGAAATATCACATAGACCTAGAAGTGATTATTTTTAGGTCTTTTTTTTCATCTTGCAAGTTTCAGGTTTTCTGTTATCTTTTTGAAAATTTTAGAATTTTCAAAATCCGTGCCACTTTGGAAAATTGGCACCCATTTTTGAGAAATTTTCACATATGGTATCAAAAATTTAAGTGTGATATATCGTTGGAAAGCTCTTTTGGAGCCTAATCCAACCATGTTGGTTTTATTTTCAAATTTTTCCATTTGATCAGCTATTTTACTTACAGATTATCTAATTTTTGATGTGCTAACCATTGTGGGGCTAACAAGTTGTGCTTGTAGGTGCTCTCATTGCTTGAAATATTTTGCCAAAAGAACGCATGTCAAAGCTTCAAATGCACAAGGGATACTAATGGTTTTTGTAGGGCTACCCAAAGCATAAAAAAAGAAAAAGAAAAGTGCTTGTTATTTATTTCATTTCAAGTGTGGCAATTACTAGTTGTTTCATTTCATAGGAACATAATATCTTGTTGTAAGAATTCTTGGGTGGTAGGAGAAGTATGCTCTTCACCCTTGTGGTGAACTAGAAAATCTTGACCCTTCTTTGGATTTTGAAAGCAAGAGGGTAATTGAACATCTTCTTGGTGTGTTTGGGAGAAAACTTTGAGATAGGGGAGTATACTCTTCACCCTTATGGTGAAACAAAAATCTTGAACCTCATAAGTTGATCTACTCTTTGTTTAGATCTTTAGAATCCTTTAGCGGACCTGCTCTTGACCAATAAAGAGGAATGACCCAAGTGGGGACAAGCTAATACTAAGCTATTCCAACCCACTATAATCTCAAGGCTATCAAGGACACAAAACTTTGGTAGACGTAGTACTTGTCTTCCCTTGATGTGAGTACTTGTGGGATTGTGACCATGAGGAAAATGTCAAGCAAGAATGCTTAAGGTACTCTTGTGGCCACGAGGCCCGTTACTTGCCGCAAGGTAAGGAGTCCCTTTGGGGAGCAAGAGGGGTGCTACGAATGGAAGCCCTTATTAAGAACCATAGATAGAAGCCACCCTATTTTTTCACTTAGCTTCTTGGTGCAAGGATTGATCCAAGTGGAATAACCCGGATCACCCCAAGATTACTCACCATCTGTGTTCCTTTGGTTGTGTCTTTGGCACTTCCATGACAAAGCCAATATCTATTGTGGGCAACCACTTTGTGTGAGGCAATGGAGCATCAAGTGTGGGCCAAGTTGTTAAGTATTGAGCCATTGAATTTTTAGGCTAGTAAGTTCTTGAAGTGCTCTCGTTGTGATCTACCTATGTAAACGTTCTCAAACATCAAACATCACGATAGCATTCATAGGATTTTTCGGTTTGATATCATAATTTATTGTCTTGGCAAGGTTTCTTTCACCCTTGTGCAAGTGTTTTATGACATGTTTGATCACCTACTATTTGCAAACTTGTTTGATTACTGCTAGTACTGTGTTTGGAGTTGAAAAATTGAACCATCAAACTGAAACATTGACTGAATTGCCTTCAAAACTAACTTTTTTTATGTTCACTAGTTAAGAATTGTACGATACTAGAAAACCATCGCACGCCCTCCTGATAAATATCACGTGATACTTCATCGCTGCTGCTATATCGCTTGCCTATTATACATTATGTCGCACCAGCTACCTGGAAATTATCGCACTGCCTTATGCGAAATATCGCCTGGACATATTGTATCGTACTGTTAGCCTATAAACTATCGCACAGAGTCCTTTTTCTATCTCACTGCTACTTGCAATCTGAAGTAGATTTGTGTCACTTCCAGTCTTCCTTGGTCAGTCTCGATCTCAGATCTTAGGTTCTATGACATGTTGCTCAATATCCAAATGAATTTCAATGGTATCAAATTGCAAAAAATGACTCTTAGTCTCCTTTCTTCCACATCTCCCATGTCTTCCTAGTCTGCCATTTCCATCCTTTCTCTTCTTCCTTCAGGTTTCTTCCTCTTCTTCATGCTTCTTCCTAAACTCTTCACATCCTCTTGATTCTTTTCCTCTTATTATCTAGTCTACCTTCTTCTATTTCATCTCTTCTATTCATTTCTTCCATGCTTGATTCCTTCTCTTCTACAACCATGAATTTCAACTACCTTGTTATGGAACCTCTCTTGAGAATGGATGATCTCAAACCCATTGCTCAATTCAAAGAATTTAATCCCTCCAATAGTTCTTTTGGATATCTCATGGGTGACAAACTTAAAGCAAAAATAAAAGAAAAGATGATTGAATCAGATGCCTTTTCTAGGATCATAGACATGATCATATCACGACCTCCTTCTTCCAAAAATTCTTCATCTTCTAAGTCTTCTCATTCTTCTTCACATTCCAAGTCTTATCATGACTCTTCTAGACATTATGCGCATTCCTCATTATCCAAGTCTTCTTCCTCCACTAGGTCTTCACTTTCCTCTTCTTCACGATCTTGTTCCTCTTCTATTTCTCCCAAGAGTCTTACTCCTCTTCTGAAGACATACCATGATGAGCAATATGATAGTACTTGTGATATCTCTTCCACAAAATGTGACATGCCCATCATTGATGACTATGATGACTATTATGACGGCTATGATGATGAACCATATAGTCATACCTATGAAACCTCTATTCCTAAGAGTCCTCCTCATCGTGTGCACATGCTTACTAGAGGGTCATCCTATTGGATAGATTGTGATGGTGATCCATATGATTTTTATTTTGAAAGAGAATTTGATGATTTCTATGAACAATACCTAGATGATACATCTACTTCTATTGAGGAATATAAAATGTACCATACTGATTTGAAACATAAATATTATAAGAATCCTTCCTCTAAGAACTCTCATGTTGAAAATAAAGATCACACTCTCAAGAAAGATTATGTTAATGATGGACCTTTGTCTTGTGATGGTTCCCTTCCATCCTCTACTTCCTCCAATACCCATACATTTCCTAAAGCTTCCGAGTCTTCCAAATCTTTCACAAATCCTTCATCCAACAAAAATCCTAATACTTTTCATGCGGTTCCCTATAGTTATCCTCAAGGGCTACCTCTTAAAGAAACTCAAGCTAACCTTCACTTGGCTACAAATACTTTCAATAATGTTATAGCTAAAGAGCCTAAGCCTTTACATGCTATAATGCCTACTTCATCTAGCCGTTCACCATCTCCTCCAAAGTCTTTCATACAATTTCAACATGCTTCCTTGTCCTTAGAAGTGGCTTCATGTCAAGAGGACTCTAAAAATGATAAAGAAAAGAACATAAAGAAAGATCAAGATCAAGAACCCTCCATGTCATCCAATCCTTTTCATGATGTCTCTCATCCATTCCATGGTTCTTTTGATCCTCTACACCCTTTCTCATCCATTCCACCATATCTTCAGTCTTCTCCTAAGAAAGATCAAGCTACTACTTCCAATGTTGAGCCTATTGAAAATCAAGAGAAAAATCATATGTTTATTCTATCCAAAGTTCCTTGTCAAGATCAAAGTCTTTCATCTTTTTGTTCTATCACTCCATGTTTTCTTCCACTTCTAACTCTTCCTAAGTCTTTGAAAGCTCTAAACAATCCTATCAAAGAAGTTTCTCATATTTAAGATGTTCATAATCCTATTGCAAATCCTAAGGCTCACTCTAAAGATGCTGATATTCTTGGTTGTCATATAGATGCTGATGAACTTATTGATTATCCTTTTGTATCTTCCACATCCATCCTTGGACCTCATCCACCAATACTAAGGGCTTCATGTTTTCCTTCCATCTTGGGTCCTTATGTCCCTTCACTTTCCCCTCCTAATTCTCCTAATTTTTCCTCCATCTTGGGTTCTTACATCCCTCCATCTCCTATCTTTCCTCAAGATCAACATAGATGCATATCCTTGAATCCTTTTCATCCACCCACCCATCTAAACCAATCATATCCTCCTTCTTCTTCCACAAGTCCCAAGTCTTTTGGAAGTAACTTGAATGTTCAACACAAGAAAAAGAAGAAATACAAGAATCCATCATAAAAAGAAGATCACCATGTATCCTCTAATCCGCATGGAGGTATAAAGTCAAAAGAGATATCTAAGAAGAAAACTAAAAGACAAGTATGGGTTCCAAAATCCATCATTGAAGATATTCTCTCTAAATCATCAAAAATAAATGAAAATCCTATGGCTATATGGATTCCAAAGTCTCTCTTGAAAGAGTCTGGTGTTGAGAAAAAAGTGAAGTTGACATTCAAGCTTCCAAAAGCTTCCACTTCATCTTCTTCCAAAAACATTCTTCCATTCCATGTGCCTGAACCACAACCTCTGCTAAATATTTTCCATATTCCTTCTCATATTACTTCATTCACATTTCCTCCATCCTCTCACCACCCTTCAAGGTGTGTGTTGATGTTGATCTTGCCTATTCCTCCTATCTTCCAACCTCACTCACTTTACATAAAACCTTATCCTCCATTTTTCTCTTCCATCTTCCTTTCCCTATCAGCATCTTTGAGAATATCATTTTGAATCCTTGGCATATCATGGTTTATCCTTTCAAGGAGCATTATCTTAAAAGCTTTCCTTCTTCAAAAAATTTTTTTAAAATTTTTAAAATTGAAAAATTGAAAAATTGAAAAAAAAATGAAAAAATTGAAAATGTGCCTTGGTGGAAACCTGGAAACAAGTGCCTTGGTAGAAAAAGTAAAGAGAAATAAATTCATCCTATGGTGAAAACCACTCTCTTGTGGCACCTTGGATAAGTACTATGATGAAAACTTGGTAATCAGGCATCATGCGTAGTTCTATATATTTCATTCATTCCGTCTTCTCTCTTTGATCTTGGCAATGTTGACCTATACACGAACATTTGGCTATTTTGTGAGCTATCTTACAATGATCTTGCTTTCATTTTTTTCATGTTTAGCCTTCATATTCATTTTCCTCCATTCATTTTAGCCTTTCGCTATCCTTTTCCACTTTGATCTTGATCTAATAAAAAAGAGTAAAACACGATGCTATGAAGCCTCTTGACATGTCTACTCCTTTGGACTGCATCCTTTCCTTCTTTTGCATTATGCTTTTGTGACTTATCCTATGCTGGCCTTTCATTTCTTGTCCAAATGTGCTTTACATGATAAATTTTCCTTAGCTTGGGTACTCTTAAGGAGTTTTCCCTTGAGGATTTCTTCCCTTCATTATCCTTCATTCTCTTGTCTTCCATCTCTTCCACTAGCCTGCTAATCCCTCTTGTTCTCCACCTTGCTAGACATTGGGACTACACGATGTGATCTTGCTTGGGAGTTTGATGCCCATTCTGTCTAGGGGCATCCTTTGTATATATTTATTGATCCTGAAAAAATTCAAAAAAATTTCATATATGATGCTGAAAAAATCCTAAAAAATATATAAAGTCTTGAAAAAATATTAAAAAATAAAAAAATGCAAAAAATTCAAAAAAATAGAAAAAGTGCCTTGGTGAAAACTTGGAAACAGGCGCCTTGGTAGCAAAAATACAAAAAAATTGAAAAAATAAAAAAAATCTTCAAGTGGTGAAAACTTGGAAACAGGCACTACTTGAGGCCTTTGCACCCTTGTTTCTTAGCATGCGTTCTTGACACTTAGCCTTTCTCCATCATGCCTTGACCTTGTTGCCTCGGTTCAAAATTGGTCTTTGTCTTTGTCTAGGGGGCATAACTGTGCTAGCTATGGTCTCTAGGATGCGTTGGTCTTTAAGACATCTTGCAAACAATGTTTCTCAACACTCCCCAAATTGTGTTTTTCAACACTACCCTAGCATCAAGTGTTTCTCAACACTTATCAGATATCTTACCCGTAGTCTAGAATGATATGATATTCCCATTGGCAAATGTGATACTCAAAGATTGATTCTATGACCTACACACACTTAAACACTTGACTCGCTGAGACTTGTTTGACTTTATTCCTTTGTGTGCTGTCTATGATGATTTCTTTGATGAGTGTTCTCTCCCAATGATAGTTTTCGATGATGCATAGCTAGAATACTGAGGGCATGAGGACATGTTTTATTGCTTTTTCTACTTGTGGGTATATTTTGTTGGTTCTTACTATCATTAGCATTTATGCTTGATCCACTTGACATTGGGATCTACAAGGTATTATCCTTGACTATTTACGCAAGTGCGTACTTATAGTCATCTTGACTTTCCTTGTGTCTCGATGCAAGTATAATATTGCCATATCAAATTTAGGTGATCTCACTACACTAGTCATCTTGACCTACATATCTTTGGTGCCTAAGTGGGATTTCCACATTCAATCTGATATAGATCATATTTAGATTCACATAGTCATACTAGTGTGCATCGTATGATCTTGTGATGCTACCAATAAAGCTCGATGATGATTATTAGATGTCTATTGGCATTGTGACCTTGCAAGTCAACCACTTTCATAGTAGCTTGCATTCTTAGGTTCATGTTAGATTAGTTTTTGCACCTTTCATATGGAGAGAGCTCTCCCTTTATCTTTCATAGACTTGTCAGTCAACTATGCTCACCTTTCCCTTTTTCTCGTTCATGTCTTTCACTTCTTGTCTTTCATATCACATCTTTTTATAGCATTTTGACTTTTTGACCTAATTTTCAAAACACCTCAGAATTGTGTGAAAATTGCACCCCTAGCTAATTTCGACGTCTTGGATCTATTTTCAGACTCGAAATCAAAATTTGAGTTAATCTTGATAGTCAAAATCACATTTCAATTTTTCTCCTTCTTCTGTGCAATTGGCTAACCATTTGAGGCCTCATCCTTCAATCTTTGTTGGGGCACCTTCATTTCTTCACCCCCATCTCTTCCAAACTCCTAGTCTATCATTCATTTTCATTTTCTTCATCTCTCTGAGGTTTGACTTTATCTTTATCCTATATCTTTCCTAGTCAAACCAAGTCAAACTGGGGCATGTCTTCACTGCTTAATGGTTATCCTATCACCTTCAATTATGATTTCTAGTGACTTGATCAAGTTTATCAATTTGATGTTCTCCTCTACCTGATTTCGATTTCAATTTCAACAGGGCAGTACCTATTAGCTTCAAATCTTTGATTCAGCTTTATCATTCAGTTCAACTTGAGATTCTTATTTTGAGACTTGATTATCACTTAACAAAAATAGTTTTGATTCTTATCTCTTATTTTGAGACTTGATTATCACTCAACAACAATAGTGTTGATCTTTTCTTTCAGCTGGCTTATGCTTGTCATGATGTGTTCCCATCCGTTGAACACACATCTGAGTTGTCTTGTGATCCCAAATCGATCTCACATTTCAATTCTTCTTTGGCCACATGTGATCTCAAATTGATCTCACATTACCCAAAGAGGGGCAAATGTATGCACCCTAAAATGGCCGCCTAGACTTTGGGCCCCCATTCAACAATTTATCAAATCTCTAAATCAATATTTTCAAAAATCAGCATTTTCCAAATATATCAATTTCCTTGATCAAATCCTATTCTATCATTTTTAATTATTTTCCTTGGGATAACCATTTTATCCTAAAGTCTTTATTTATTTAAAAGGAATTTCCTCCCCTTTTAATAAATAAAAAGCCCCCACTTTTCCTCTTATCCTAAGTTGCACAAATAAAATATTATTCTTATTTTATAAAAAAGAGAAAAGCACTTTTTGTCTCATATGGACACAAAAGTCAACTCTTATTTTCTCATTGGAGGATATTTGTGCACATGGATTGCTCTTCTTTCAAGCTCCACCCTTGATTAAATCTTTTTGCCTCTTAATCTCCATCGTCTGTTGATCCTCATTTTTCTATAAAAGAAGAGCTCTCTTCCTCATTTTCATATGCATTTTTTAATACTAATGTTATGCTGTAGGTTTTCTAGGTCACTTTGGAGCTTTTGAAGATTTGAAGCATTCTTGGATTACATTTTACATGCTTTCATAATTTATCTCTTGCATTCTAGTTCCATTATCATGACATTCATATTATAGATTTTTTTTATGCTTTAGATTACTTCATCTAGTCTAATTAGGAAGGATTTGTAACACTTGCATCTTTCCTTTCATAGTTTAGTTTGTACTTTCATTTTCATAGCTTAGCTTGCACCTTTCATTTCTAGCTTGCATATTCATCTTAATCTAGTTTGCATTTTCATTTCATAGTGATTCCTGGGGATATTGGCATTCTTTCCCTTGTCTTTATTTGAATCTCTCATTGTGTGGTTGACTAGCAAGGTCATTAGCTTAATAGCTCTAACCGAGAGAAAAGTTTAGATAATCGTGCAACTCCATACATAGAGACATAGAGAGCTCTAGGTCACTTTCTAAGGTTTCCTATTCATGGAGTCCCTTGGATATAATGACTTAGAGAAGTGAACCATTTGAGTGTGTACAGATAGTAATTCATTGAGGGAAGGGGAATTTTAAAAGACTTGTTATCATTGTATTGTGTATTTTCAATATGTTTGGATGCAGGGCAGACCAGGAGAATGAAGGATCACTCACTGATTGCATGATAACCCAAATTTGAAGGGTCACTAGTTGAGGGGACAGTCAAGGTCTGGATGTTGATAGTGTTCTTTGAGGGAAGGGGGATTGTGAAAGGCTTTTTATCATTGTATTGTGTATTTCCAATATGTTTGGATGTAGGGAAAACTAGGAGAATGAAGGATCACTCACTGATTGCATGATAACCCCACCAAGCATTCTTTCCTTTAAGTTTTGACAATATCTCAAAATATGATCATTATTCTTTACTTTCTTCTATATGCTATTCTTTCTATGGTTTTGTTATCTCAAAAATATATCAAAAACATTGCAGACATGCATATAAAAGTAAGATATTGTCCTTCAATTGTTCCACATTGAAGCATTTCCTCTTGGGAGTATTCTCTTCATGTGTACAATATCTGTAAAAAATGGTTCCCATATTTCTTCAAGATCTATTTTAATATTTATACTGCAATTTTGATTAGATTTGACCAATAGTTGATTTCATTGGTATTTTATAGCATATACTCCTAATGTGAAATGTGGAGAGAAAGAAAGAGACACACTAGTGTATCGTCTTAAAATGGAAGCACTTCCATGATAAGAGTGTTTAGCCCTCTGAGTAGGTGGTTTTGGGTCATGTTAAGCACCTTGATTAGGTCTTTGCATGTATTTGGCTTTTCTCCCTGCTTTCCACTTCTTCACTGCACTTGATTTCTTCATTCTAGGTGAAATTAGGGTTAGGATCTTAAGGATTCTACTGAATTTCCCTCTTCCATGGCTCTATTTTCTATGTAGGATTTAGAAATAGATCCTCCTAGCCTTCATCATAGTAATCATAGGATTTTATGTCTATCCTTGATATTCTATCCTATTTTGGCATCAGTTTTAGGTTTCTGGGCATCCCCAGGACCTCCTTACTTGGTTCTGAGCCAATCTGGGACCAAGGTCAGATTTGAGGTTGAGCCTGACTAGGTCAGGGTCAAGCTCAAACCTAAATAGGTCAGGTCCAACCTCAATTTTGACCCCTTTCTCCAAATTTCCAATTTCTAAAATTTCCAGGCTTCGGGCTTTTGGGATATTTAGTTTCCCACCTCCGGTTAATCATTTCAGGTTTCAAGATGGTAAATCCTTTAATTGCATTTAATCTAGGTATATTTTCTAAAGGTTAGGACCTAATTGGGATTTAATTCTCCAAGGTGGCCCCTCTAGAGGATTGTGCCCAAGTTCACTATAAAAGGAGGCCTTCCTGTCTCATTTTCACATCACATCATCAAGTTTGGCAATCAAGCAGCTAGAGCTCTCAATTGAATTGAAGCATTCAAGAAATTTTTCAAGCACTCAAGTGTTCAAACATTCATCCATCAAGGAGATCCATTGTTAGCTATTGAAGGATTCAATCTCTTTGGAGCCCCCTTTGATGATCCATCCTTCTCCATTCATTCAAGCCTTCTCATATGCAAAGATCAAATCAAGATTGGTGTTGAAGATCAAATACCATTGATTGGAAACAACTTACATCCATTGAAGCATCCCTATTTGTGGATTTGAGGATTTGAATTCTCTACAAGGACTTCAACATAAGCGAGGTGATTTGTTTCAATTACTTTGTTTATGCATAATACATTTCAATTCAATTTCAAGGTTAATTCCTAAACTGGGGTTTGACCAAGGCAAACTCCCCATACAATAAAAACCCCCATTTTCTTGCAGGTATAGGTGTGGAATTTCAGATCTGAGAGTGAATTTGGATACCCTTTTCGACAAACTTTTGAGATCTGTGAACATAATTCGAATTAGACTTGAAATAAAGAATGTAGTATTTGACCTTTTATGAGGGTCAAACCCGAGCTAAGCCATCTTGGAGAAAGATTTCTTGGTTTTCTCTGTCTTGGCATTTCTAGTCCAAGTTAAGATTTAGATTTTTCAGAAAGTACACATAGACATCAGAATTCAACATTTTTCAGTTCTGCCCTAATTTGAGGTTAGTATTTGTATTTCAATTATTCCATATTTCCAAACATAATATATATAATCCTCCTCCATAGGGAAATATTGGATTTATTCTCTCTGTCTTCCATATTCTTCACAAAATTGATTCAATTGTGTATTAACCTTGTGGTTGATCAAAGTGGATCTCTTCTTTGGGGAATTTGGGTTTTGAGAATAGATCTCATATTTCCCCCTTTACATCTGAATAGTGGTGAATCCATTTTACCTCTATTCATTTTGGTGAACCCGACTTTCTTACTCTCCTTTATTTTATGGATTTAGATGCCCTATTGTGTTAGATATTTCTTTACATTATCTTGTGTTCACCTTCTCTATTCATTTTGGTGAACCCGTCTAGCTTACTCTCTTTCTATTTTGGTATTAGATTCCTCTCTATTCTTATTTTGGAATTGGATGCCTTATTGTGCTATCCTTTTTATCTTGTTAGTATTAGATTTTTCCTTTGTGTTAGATCTTGCATGCTAATTAGATTTCATATTCATGCTTTATGTGTCTTTAGTTTAGTTCATTTGCATTACATTGGTTTATGAGCTTTACTACCACTAGTCCTACTTATAATATTCCAGTTAGAAGAAGTCGTAGACTCATGGGTGCCTTTGATCTTGAATCTTCCTCTCCTTTCCTTAGGATCCTAGATGATAACTTGATTCTTCATGATTCCAATCCTCCTATGGAGAAAAAATCTTCTCACTCATCTCATGATGAGGATGATGCTTTAAGAGTTCCTCCTAAACAAGTCCAAAAACTTTTCACTGAACTTGATAAAATGGGTAATTGGCTTCTGCAAGAAAACCATAATCAAGATTCCATTCAAGCTATAGAGGCTCTTAAGAAAGTTCTCCATGATATTGATTAGGGTGTTAACCTCTTGCATGGTATTACTCATCTTGTGCATTCAAATGTTAAACCTTTAGCTCAAGAAGCTCAAGATTTAGGGTTGATTCCTCCTATCACTAGTGTTGAACCTTCTTCTAGTCCTTTACCTAGTATTCCTATATATACTCCTCCTTTGGTGACTGTGACGATTCCCTCTATCCCTATGAGTGTTTCTCCGGTGTCCCTTCCTACATCACAACCTTCATATCATAATTTTCCTTTCATTTATTCCAATCTGCTTCCAACTGTAGTTCCTAGTGTTCCTCTAGTTGTATCTTCTATTCCTACAGCTTCTTACAATTTACCTAGTGTGTCTAATGTTGCTACTCCTCCTATTTCCTCTAATGATTCAACACTCATCATTTTGGCTCAAACTGTATCAGCCTTACAACACCAACTCACTTCCTTAACCCAAAACAAATTTAGTATTCCTACATGTGACATGGGAAGTCCCTTGTCCCGGGATATCATTCATACTCCTGTTCCTCAGCAAGGTGAGATGCCTCATCTTGAGAATTATAATGGAAAAGGAGATCCTATTTAGCATGTTAAAACATTCCAAATCCTTTGTAGTGATTATGCTCATGACCATAGGATTTTAGCCAAACTATTTGCTAGAACTTTCTGTGACAAAGCTTTACAATGGTATTGTTCTTTACCTCCTTATTCAATTGATTCCTTTCCACAACTTGCTAATGCCTTTATTCAAAAATTTCAAAATAATATTGGTTCGCAAGTGTCTTTGACTGATTTAATGCATTGTAAACAAAGTGCTAAAGAAAAATTGACTGAATTTATTGGTAGATTTAAGCATTTGCATGCTTAGATTTCTTATCTTGTTCCTGATATTGATATTCAACGCATGTTTATTTCAAATTTGCAAAAGGATATTAGAGATAAGATTCTACTTATTGAATTTACCTCTTTTCAACAACTTTGTGTAGCGCTTCATCATTATCAATTACAAGTGAGTCAATTTGAGAGCAACACTCCAATGGCTCCTGTTCCAGTTGATAAGAGTGATGCTGCTCCTAATCCAAACAAATTTAAAAAATTCAACAACTATGTCAAGATAAACAAAAAAGCAAATGTAATTGCTAATCAGGTTGCTATTGCATCTCATAATGCCACTTCTGCATCCATTACTTTTTGATTAAATCATATGTTTACTCCTCTTTCTGAAACTTTACATGCTATTATGAATAGGTTGTTAGCTGCTAATATGTTACTTTGCCTCCTATTCGACCTCTTTTACCTACTATGATTGCATCTAAATCTTTTGATCAAAATTCTTTTTTTCAATATCATCGTCAAAATGGTCATGATATTGAGAGATGTTATTCTTTAAAACATAAGGTTCAAGATCTAATTGATTCTAAGGTTTTATCTGTTGATAATCTGGATAGTAGTGGGAATCAATTTGTCTCTCCTCCTAATCAAAACCTTCAAATCTATACGAACCCTTTGCCTACGCATGATACTAATACTATTGCTCAACCATCTGCTATGGAAATTGTGTATGACTCAAAGATGGATGATCTCAATCATGTTGTTAATCAAGTGGAGCATGTTGATCAGTCTATATCTCCACCTCACCCTAAACCTCAACTTCAAACTCAGATTCAACCTCAAGTTCAATCCCAACCTCGACCAAAACCTAAAC
Organism: Chamaecyparis obtusa; assembly: GCA_027943335.1. NCBI lineage: Eukaryota > Viridiplantae > Streptophyta > Pinopsida > Cupressales > Cupressaceae > Chamaecyparis > Chamaecyparis obtusa. Next base: position 635,816 of record BSBK01008676.1, on the reverse strand, counting down.
CTAAAATGAAAACTCAACCTAAACCTCGACAACAATCTAAGCATAAAAGACCTCAGGATGTTTTGATTACCTTTGATGACTTTGAGATTATTAAAGCTCCTGATGGTCCCCTTTACATTTCTACTAGGATTGCTCAGATACCTACTCGTGGTTGTCTTGTTGATCCTACCTCCTTAGTCAATGTTATCACCGAAGAAAATCTTTTTATGAAAATTTTACAACATGACTTCTATGATACATCAGATGTGTGGATTCAAACTTGCAATGGTTTTCTTTATCCATCATTTGGTTCTATTACTATACCAGTTGAAATTTGTGGAAAAATTGTGAACACTACCTTTGTTGTTGTTCCTACTTGTGATCAATTTCAAGTTAAGCTAGGTTTGCCTTGGTTGACTACCATGCATGTTGTTGCTTCACCTATCCATAAGTGTCTTAAGTTCATTCATGATGAAGAAGTGAAGATGATTAATCATAGTTTATATCAACCTTCTAGGCCTATAGATTGCGCTGCTCTGGATTTCTTTTGGCCTTCATTACCTAATTCATGTTCTCCTCAACCTAATAATCTTTTTCGATCATATCAAGGTTATAAACATCATAAAATTCTTGAATTAAGTTCACCTCCTAAGGATCTTAATCATAGTCTTTTACCTACACCTTCGATACCTCCTTTCACTATGACCTCTAGTTCTGTTAATCAAGTTCCTTCTACTGAACCTATCAAAGATCCTATGATTATTTCTCCTATGGTTAATAATCCTATTGATCTTCCTAAAGAACCTGTGAAGGATCCCATGATTGTTCCTCCTATTTCTCAACCTATTTCAAATAAATCAAAATGTAACAAATCTACTAATGAACGTCACAAAAAGCATTGTGCTCATGCTAAAGCTCAAAGATCTTTATCTTCTATGGATAAACCTAGGCATAATGTGGTAGAACAGATTGTTACTAATAATGATGTTCACATGCATGATTATGATGATTCTATTTGTATCTTATATCCTATTTTGATTAATTTGGATGAAGAAGATACTCCTGATGATACTAATAATGTTAATAATGAATATGAAATTATTGACATTGACATTGATTTACCTAATATGCTTTCATCACAATTAACTCTTACACCTAGTGTCAAACATAGTGATTCTCAAGAGGATTCTTGTTTGGAACTAGCTATCATTCCTACTGTGTTGGATATAGTCCCTCTTGTGAGTTACCCACCTTCCCTAAATAATATCCAATGAGATGGGGAAAGTAGGCAACATGCTTGATTGGCTTGTCCTTCGTGGTAGCTTTGTTGTGTTTTTTCCTACTATACTATGCTTCTCCCGTAATGTATTTGCTAAATGTTGTTAGATTCTTTTATACGATCCTTGTTACTTAATTGGTGCAAGGTGATGAAGGAATCAAAACTGTTGTTCAAATTCTTCTATATGTATCTCTATTCTTCTATGTGTTGTTCAATGTTATGTTGTAAATGTGCTATTGTTCATAAATTTTTCCTTGTGTAATCTACTTGGATTCGAGATATGGTAGCACTAATTCTTTTTGGTCTCCATGTCATGGTTTGAAAAGATACTCCTTCGTACATCTTATGTGATCTTTCCTCCTTTGTGATTGTAGTTCTACTTTCTTTGAGGAATGATGTCAATTCATTTGCAATAATATCATATATATATTATCTTATGATCATATTGACCCCATAGTAGGTAGATCCCTTCTATGTTCTCTGTATGTTTCTATGATATTTCCCTTGATTTGTCTTTGTTTAGGGGCAACCTGATGTGGAAATGCAATCAGTGGAGTTGTTTATGTTTCCATTAAAGCCATTGCTTCTGTTAAAGTGTTAGCAATGACTTTAACATGGGGGCATACGCTCTGCTCACCTGTTGCACACACACACTTTTCAATACGCATATATTTTTCAAGATACTTCTTTTTCCTTTTTGGATTAGCAACTAATCCTTAAAGCACAGATTTATATTTTAGGATCTCTTGATCCCTCCAGTTTCAAATACACATATATTGTGATCCCTTAAGGTTAGAAGTATCCTTAAGATTATATCTCTTTTGTTTTTATTTTTGGTTTTATTCTTATGGAATAGAATATTCCTAAGGATAAATCCTTGATGGGTTGACTAGTGAATAGCCACATTTACTAGGCAATTCAATTCCATCTTTCCAGTTGCACCAATTTCCTATGTGGTTCACAATGGGACATAAGTTCTCATTGGGCAAGGTAATCACACCTTCTTTCTCTTTCTAGAGATGTTTCTCTTATTGTGATTTAGGAGTCAATGAAGACTTGAGTCTCTGGGGGCTTAAGGTTTCTCTTTGTCCCTTGGATTATGATAAGATTATCTTTTTAATCTGATCTCCTTTACCAAGAGTTTGCATCGAGTCCATACTCTTGCTAAAGTGGGGGCTTAATGTATCATCTTAAAATGGAAGCACTTCCATGATAAGTGTGTTTAGCCCTCCGAGTAGGTGGTTTGGGGTCATGTTAAGCACCTTGATTAGGTCTTTGCATGTATTTGGATTTTCTCCTTGCTTTCCACTTCTTCCCTGCACTTGATTTCTTCATTCTAGGTGAAATTAGGGTTAGGATCTTAAGGATTCTACTAAATCTCCCTCCTCCATGGCTCTATTTTCTAGGTAGGATTCATAAATAGATCCTCTTGGCCTTCATCATATAAATCATAGGATTTTATGTTTGTCCCTAACATTCTATCCTATTCTAGCATCAATTTTAGGTTTCTAGGCATCCCTGGGACCTCCTGACTTGGTTCTGAGACAACCTGGGACCAGGGTCAGATTCGAGGTCAAACCTGACTAGGTCAGGTTCAAGGTCAAACTTGACTAGGCCAGGGTCAAGCTCGAACCTAACTAGGTCAGGTCCAAGCTTGATTTTGACCCCTTTCTCCAAATTTCCAATTTCCAAAATTTTTGAGCTTCGGGCTTTCAGGATATTTAGTTTCCCACCTCCGGGTTAATCATTTCAGGTTTTGGGATGGTAAATCCTTTAATTTCATTTAATCTAGGTATATTTTCTAAAGGTTAGGACCTAATTAGGATTTAATTCTCTAAGGTGACCCCTCTAGAGGATTGTACACTAGTTCACTATAATAGGAGGCCTTGCTCTCTCATTTTCACATCACATCATCAAGTTTGGCAATCAAGCATCTAGAGCTCTCAAGTGAATTGAAGCATAAAAGAAAGTTTTCAAGAATTCAAGTGTTCACACATTCATCCATCAAGGAGATCCACTGTTAGCTATTGAAGGATTCAATCTCTTTGGAGCCCCCCTTTGATGATCCATCCTTCTCCATTCATTCAAGCCTTCTCATATGCAAAGATCAAATCAAGATTGGTGTTGAAGATCAAATACCATTGATTGGAAACATCCTACATCCATTGAAGCATCCCTATTTGTGGATTTAAGGATTTGAATTCTCTACAAGGAATTCAACATAAGCGAGGTGATTTGTTTCAATTACTTTGTTTATGCACAATACATTTCAATTCAATTTCAAGGTTAATTCCTAAACTAGGGTTTGACCAAGGCAAACCCCCCATACAACAAAAACCCCCATTTTCTTGTAGGTACAGGTGTGGAATTTTAGATCTGAGAGTGAATTTGGATACCCTTTTCGACAAACTTCTGAGATCTGCAAATAGAATTCAAATCGGACTTCAAATAAAGAATGTAGTATTTGACCTTTTATGAGGGTCAAACCCGAGCTGAGCCATCTTGGAGAAAGATTTCTAGGTTTTCTCTATCTCAGCATTTCCAGTCCAGGTCAGGTTTCAGATTTTCTTGAAAGTACATGCAGACATTAGAATTCAACATTTTCTAGATCTGCCCTAATTTGAGGTTAGTATTTGTATTTCAATTATTCCAGATTTCCAAACATAATATATATAATCCTCCTCCATAGGGAAATATTGGATTTATTCTCTCTCTCCCTTCCATATTCTTCACAAAATTGATTCAATTGTGTATTAACCTTATGGTTGATGAAATTGGATCTCTTCTTTGGGGAATTTGGGTTTTGAGAATAGATCTCATATTTCCCCCTTTACATCTGAATAGTGGTGAATCCATTTTACCTCTATTCAACTAGGTATGAATTACATGATATACCCATCATCACTTAGCACTTAAATAATAAATTATGGATAGGGAACAACCCCCTAACTTCTGGATGTTTGTTTCATGTTGGCCTCTTATTATATGCAAAGGTAGGCTTGTCTTAGGCTAACAACCACAGTGTAGGGGCCATAAATTATGGATCCCAAAATAGTGCACACTTGTATTAAATTAGGTTCAATATACTACAAGGGAATGGAAACCATGTAATAGTGCCTTGTGGGGATGGATGTAACCCTTCACCAAGAAGATGATTGTGTCTGCAATATTTACTAGAGGCAAAGAACATAATTTGGTTCCAGCAATTACTCCTAGAAGATAATGGCACCCACAAAACACTTGGAAAAGATAGCACTCACTATATCTTTTATCACTCTTTTAAAGCTGGGACAATAAATCTCAAAGATTAATCAATGAATTCTTGAACACAAAGAACCATTGACAATTATGATTCATGTGTACAATAGCCAACAACTAGTTGTTCCAATCATGGTGTCTAATAATTATGTGAGAAAAAGCATCTACAAATCCCTTACACAACCATAATAGATTCAAACCATGAACCATAAGAACCTAACAATGGGACTGACAAAGATATAGCCTAAACAAATCTTGATCATATTCCACCCTATTGTAAGGCCCAAGAAGTAACTCTATCTTAAAGCTACACATTCCTCTAGATGAAGCTCAAGGGTCAGGTAGCTGAAGCATAGAAATACTTGAGTGAATATAGGAATAATTTGATGTACAATCATTTGCTAGCTTGGTTTGTGGGTTTTCCACATAATATTTTCCCTTTAACCACATTTATAGTTTGAGAAAATCAGAAAAAATTGTTTCAGATTTATATTATCCTTTTGAACTAGTACACTGCCATACAAATGCATAATCATTGGTCATATCAAGAAAATTCCTATTGATTAGTAGGATATCCTTATAAAAATTTGATGCATGGATTTCTTGTGAATTATCGACTGCTATGTATCCTACAACTATGGAAAGAATAGTGTTGGTGTTAGGTTTCATTTATTATTGAATTCAATGGTTTCCAAGATGTGTTGAGGAGTTTGCTCCTTGTTTAATGTAATTGTTCCTACACAATCCACTCATAAAATAGTGAAATGCTATGTGGAAGGGATGGTTGATAGTGTTCCTTGGGGGAAGGGGGATTGTGAAAGACTTTTTATCATTGTATTGTGTATTTCCAATATGTTTGGATGCAGGGCAGACCAGGAGAATGAAGGATCACTCACTAATTGCATGATAACCCAGTTTTGAAGGGTCACTGGTTGAGGGGACAGTCAAGGTCTAGATGATTGGACCATTGGAGGACCCTATTTCTTTGTATTAATTTCTATTCAAATTGGATGCATAGATTTCTTGTGAATTATCGGCTGCTATGTATCCTGCAACTACATTCGTAAATCTACATATACTTCTCTAGGGTTGTAAGCCACTTAGGGATCAAAATAGAGAAACTAAATAAAAATCATTCTTTGTCCTATTTCCTTTTAACAAAGTCTCAACTATCAATGATACAATACATTTGATGCCCTAAGATATTAATACAAATGGTGCCTAGCTAGAAGCTCACAAGCTATCCATTTGATAACCACAGTCAACATTTCAAAAAAATGGAGTTAAAGCACAGGCTAGGGTACGACACCAGTAGAATGCAGTCATTTCAATGACAACAATATACAATAGTGTCATTAAACATATATGCCAGTAATATCAAAAAACATGAATCCAAACATTTGAATATAGTGAATCAATATCGTTGAGCACAAGCACCAATAACATCAAATAATAGAGATAAAGCACTGGCTAGGGCACAAAACCAGTAGAATGCGGTCATTTTAGAGAGCATTCATGATCAAATAAAATGAAATGCATTTGAATATGATGCCAGAGGCTTGAAAGATGAAGAAATCACATACCTTCTTCCGTGCTCATCTTTCACTCCTTTTCTCCCGCTCCTCTATCCAATCGAAATAAAAATGATGAGGTCATTTCACTTTTTTTTTTATGTATACCCCAAATCTGTCAGAATTCTGATGGTCAATTAAACACCCATCAGAATATCGACATCATCGGGTCCTATTACAAAAAAAACACCAAATTCATAATAAAAAGTTACTCATCGGAAACTTCTATCGAAATTTGGCCCCAAATGTAGTAGTGCTTCCACAATGTAAGCCAAAAATATCTAACAAAATTAGTGTCTCGATTTGAAACTCTTCTCTTTGGTAAACCATGTAGTTTCACCACTTCTTTGAAAAATAATTATGCCACATGAATAACATCTCTAGTCTTCATGTAGGGAATGAAATGAGCCATCTTTGAAATTCTTCCAACCACCACAAAAATTGAATCATGTCCTCATTGAGTCCTTGGTAAACCAAGAACAAAGTCCATACTGATATCCTCCCATGGCTTCTCTGGTACATGTAATGGATGATACAACCTTGTATTCTACTTTGGTCCTTTTTCCATTTGACATACTCTACAACTTTGTACAAACTTCTTGACATCTTGCTGCAATTGTCGTCAGTAATAATTCTCAATAACCAAAGTAAGGGTTTTATCTCAACCAAAATATCTAGCCAATGCTCCACTATTCTTCTACTTGATGAGATTCTCCCTCATAGAACTTCATGGAATGCATAAATGATTCCCTCTGAATAGCATATCATCATGGATGATGAATTCCAACCACTTCATTCTATCTAGTGTAATAGGTTATGTACAAGCTTTCCAAGCTTCATCAAAATCAAGATCCTCTAGATACAAAATCTTGAGTTCCTTGAACCCAACCACCTTAATCTGCATCTCTGTCACCAAGAGTTTCTTTTGCTAAGTGCATCTACAACCCTATTAGACTTCCCACTCATGTGTTTCAAAATAAATGTGTAACTCACTAAAAACTCAACCCATTTCAAATGCCTCTAGTTCAACTTTCCTTAACTATTCAAATATAGTAATGTCTGATGATCATTTTACAAAACAAACTCCTTATGAAACAAATAGTGTCTCCACTTTTTCAATTCCTAAACTATGGCATAAATTTCTTGATCATAAACATAATATTTTCTCTTGGCATCATTTAACTTCTCACTGAAATAAGCAACATGTTTACCTTCTTAGCTCAAAATAGCTCCTATTGCAATACCACTAGCATCACAGTCTACTTGAAACACCTTATTAAAATATGGAAGTGCTAAAATAGGTTGTTTTGTAAATTTTTGTTTCAACAGTTTAAAACTCTTATCTTCTCCAATAGTCCACTTAAACTCTTTCCTATCCCCTCTCATTGTTTCAGTCAAGGGTCCACAAATACTACTAAAACTCTTAATAAAATTTCTATAAAATCTAGTCAAACCATGAAAAGATCTTACCTTAGTAGCACTCCTTAGAGTAGGCCATTCAAGTATAGCCTTTACTTTCTCTGGGTCCATTTTCAGACCTTCTGCTAAAATTACAAGTCCCAGATACACTAACTCCTTCACAAAACTGCACTTCTTCAAATTAATCAACAATTTCTCTTCGCTTAACTTCTCAAACACCCTACGAATATGCATGATATACTCTTCCAATGTCTTACTAAAGATCAAAATATCATCTAGGTAAACAATGATAAACTTACCCAGAAATTTTTTCAGAACCTCATTCATGAGCCGCATGAAAGTGCTTGGTGCATTGGTTAGTTCAAAAGGCATGACTAACCACTCATACAATCCTTCCTTTGTCTTGAAGGAAGTCTTTCTTTCATCTCCTTCTTTGATTCAAATATGATGATATCCACTCTTCAGATCTTATCTTTGAGAAATACATAGCTCTACTCAAATAATCTATAATATCATACATCTAAGGTAATAGAAACTTGTACTTGATTGTGATCTTGTTTATTTCCCTAGAATCTATACACATCCTCCATTGTCCATTCTTCTTTGGTGCTAAATACTGCTGGTACAACACATGGACTTGGAATCTCTCCAATCAACCCCTTTTGCAACAACTCTTGTACTTGTCTATTCAACTCTTCACTTTCAGCTGGTGTCATTCTATGTGCTACTTTATTTGGAAAACTGGCTCCTAGAATAAAGTCCATCTGATGATTGATTTTCCTTACAGGTGGTAGTCCATCAGGTACATTATCAGATATAATATCCTAAAAATCATTCAACAAATCTATAGCTTATGTAGGTAGATCTTCTACTTCCTCTCTACCAGCTTTTGGAATTAAAGCAAAATACATGCTCATGCCTCATACCCTCTAGGATTTTTCTTCCATCAACAAAACTTATTCTTGCATTGTTACATACCTTTTCTTCTATGTCCTTCAATGGTTTTGGCTTATGTCGCACTCCATCCTTTGTCAAGGAATAGGTATTCATACCACCATCATGTACAACATGCCTATCAAAATTTCATGGCCTACCCAAAAACATATGACATGCATCCATAGGTATGATATCACTATTGGAAATTTGGCTGAGTTAGATATCTAGATGTTGTCATTATTGCAACATATAATCTAGATGAAGACCTCATATGACAGAGCGCAAAGCAAAATTGTCTAAGTATGTGCAGTATTTTTCCAGTGTACCCAGGAGATAGTTTTGATTGGCGATGTTGATTAGAGTAAGTTTAGTGCTTGCGCACTTGAACATAGATACTATGATGACTATTGAAGACTCACCCGAGAGTGCAAGTCTGTACGACATGTACGGAAGAAGTTATGGCATTTTTACCCAAGACAGTGTTAAAGTTGATAGGGCAAAGGAGAAGACATAATTGGTAAAGAGTTAAGGGATTATTTTGTTTGTCAAAATAATGTCTTAATAATATAAAGGGGTGACATCTTAGATGTTAAACCTTGGGTAAATATGTATTTTGTGTAAAGCTTTATGTTATGTAAAGCTAAATGTAAAAGTTATTATTCCTAATAACTTGTATAAATGTAAGTTATGTGAAACGCGAAGATATAGATGATGATGTATTGTAATGAGATAGATGTAATAGCGAAAGATATTGATGCAAAGTTGTGAAAGACAAGAAAGCAGTATAAGGTTATGTACCTTACCCTATTTTGTACCCAGTAATCATTGTACATTACTTGTTTGGGCAGTGGGCTCATCTTGTAATCATTTGTAATCAGTACTACCAACTCTTAGCAGGGTTGAGGCTTCTAACAAGGTCTATAGTCCCTTAATCAGGACTAAGACACTATATGCATTTAACAGGCTCCTAATAGGGTCAAAATCTTTAACAAGATACTTTTGATTAGTGGATCTTTGTGGGTATCAAGCCCACCAGGGTTTTCCCTTGGCCAGGGTTTCCTTAAGAACAAATAATGTATTATGAGTTCATTTGCTTTATTTTTATGCATTTTCTTTAGTTTACTCTATTATGCAAGCATAAAGATAATCTGTTATATCCATAATTGGGCAAAAGTAAAAGTTTGTAGAATACTGATTCACCCCTCCTCTCAGTATTCCCTATTTCTAACAATTGTAAAGTGACATCTGAACGTGAGAAAACCATATTGTAGTATGCTGAACTTGAAAAGTATAATACTATTATGAAAGGTGAATTGACTCAGTCTAAGAAACATCTTGAGAAGCTATATTATACTAGTGAGAAGATTGATGAAGAAATGTCTTATGAAAATCCATTCTATGATAAAACTGGTCTTGGATTTAACTCATCTAAAGTGAGTGAAGAAAGCAAGGAACCAGATCTGAAAGTTTCTAAAAACATAGAAGAAAAGAAATCTGATGAAGATACACCTAAAGAAGAACCACCTAAACAAGAAGAATCACTTAAAGGTATGCAGAGAGAATTTAAAGATAGATGTTTTGCATGTAATAATTTTGGTCATATGAAGAAAGATTGTACAGGTAAGCAATTTAAACCTCTTAATGGTTATTGTTATAATTGTCATGGTTTTGGACATAGAGCTATTGAATGTAGGAAGTCTAAATTTAATGAGAATAATAATAGTAGTAAAATTTTTAGAGATAATAAACATGTAGATAAGAAAACTACTGAAGATATGAACATAAGAAATGCAATAGTATGTTATAGATGCAACAAGGTTGGACACATTGCCAGGAATTGCAGATCACAAATCAACCAAACTGGAATGAGATATGGAAATAATCGATTAGTTTGTCAGATATATGATGAAGGGTGCTCCCCTTAATACCACAAACACATAACATAAATAGAGAAACAACAACAATATGCAAGAACATAAAATTGGCTTCTTATTATCTCCACAAATGTGGAATTATAAACTTTCATAATTACAATATGCAAAGCCACATGGGCATTCCCTTACAATATTCTGTAGGACAAAGCCTCGAACTATTACCTAGATCTACTATCCAGAACTATTCTGAACTGCCTAAGACAATAATACAACCTTCCTTATATAGGCAATTTTCCACCGCCTGGGAAGGTTCCAGAATTTTTAGCCAATAAAGCCGACCAAACTTAGAATTATTTTATTTTACATTTTATTACATCATAGTCGGCTCAAGATAACCTTTGAAACCCAAACAGAAATTTTGAAGAAAATTATTTTTCGCCATTTCAGGTGGCCCAACTTCCGAAGACCATAAGTCATCACCTATTGACCCGCTCAGCTATTATAACCCCATTTCGGAAATGCCACGAAGCGCTCTACAGGCTTGACCGAAGCAAGCGCTTGTCACCCAAATTTTTGACCTCATCCGGGGCCTCTAAAGCCTTCAAAATTGAGTTCAAAGTTTCTGTACCCTGCTGCCAATACCGAAAATCTTCAATATCTTCCAATATACATTTGATATGGCAATGAAACTTTACTGGCAGACTTATATGACCAAAATGAACCTCCAAGAAAGAAATTAGATCATTCTGAGCACATACAAAAATTATCAAAAATAGTAACTTTCCATAAATAGTAGCTCTGCACAAAATAGCCCTTATTGAAAATAAAAACAAAAATATTTTTGGGTGATGCAAGATTGCTCTTACACCCGGGATGCTCCTGCATCAGACACCCAGGGTAATTTGAGAAGTGACCCTGTCACGACTCAGGTGTGCAGAGGAAAACCAAGACGGTTAACCTCCACCCTTGTTAGCCATGATGAATCTTCAACAGGTCATCCTTTCCACTTGACCAGATATTCTTCATACGTCCTGTTCCTTGTGCTTCTGCCAACATGACTGTCCAGTATATCCTCGATCTCCTTAGTGTCTGAACTAGTTGCTGGAATACTCCACTGTGCTGCTGTGATCTCATCTTCAACACCTCCTTCATGATACTCTGTCAGATCTGAAATGTTAAACACTAGTGAAATATTTAGCTCAGTAGGCAATTCTACCTCATATGCATTTCCTGAATCATGCTTCTTCAATATCTTACATGGTCCAAACTTTTTCATTTTCAGCTTGTTATATGTACCAACCGGAAATCGCTCTTTCCGCAAATGAACCATGACTTCATCTCCAACTTGAAATTCCTTATACCTCCTTTTCTCATTTGCCTTAGCCTTATACTGTGCGTTCATCTTGGTAATATGCTTCCTCACCTCCCCATGGATGTTCTTCAAGTGTTCTACAAAATCCTCAGCTTCAGCACTACTTATTTCTCCTTTATCTATCTTTCTCAATTCAGATGCATTTCTTGGACTATTTCCATATACAATCTGGAATGGTGATTTACCAGTGCTCCTGTTGACAGAATTATTGTATGCAAATTCTACCTACGGTAAAATCAAATCCCATCCTGTTGGCTTATCTCCAACCAAACATCTCAGCAAATTTCCCAAACTTCTATTCACCACCTCTGTCTGTCCATCAGTCTGTGGATGATGTGATGAACTGAACTTCAAATCTGTCTTCAACTTCTTCCACAATGTACGCCAAAAATATCTAACAAACTTAGTGTCCCGATCTGAAACTATGGTCCTTCGAAAACCATGAAGTCTCACTACTTCTCTGAAAAACAATTCTACTACATGAACAGCATCATTAGTCTTCTTGCAGGAAATGAAATGTGCCATCTTTGAAAATCGGTGGACTACTACAAAAATTGAATCATGTCCCCGCTGTGTCCTCGGTAAACCAAGAACAAAGTCCATACTGATATCCTCCCAAGGCTTCTCTGGTATAGGTAATGGCTGATACAACCCTGTATTCTGCTTCACTCCTTTCACCATCTGACATACTCTGCAACTCTGTACAAACTTCTTCACATCTTGCTACAATTGTGGCCAATAATAATTCTCACCAATCAAAGCAAAGGTTTTATCACGACCAAAATGTCCAGCCAATCCTCCACTATGCTTCTCCTTGATGAGATTCTCCCTCATAGAACTTCGTGGAATGCACAACTGACTCCCTCTGAATAGCATATCATCTTGGATGATAAAATCCAGCCATTTCATCCTGTTTAGAGTAACAGGTTCTGTACAAGCCTTCCAAGCTTCACCAAAATCAGGATCCTCCGGATACAAATTCTTGAGTTCCTTGAACCCAACCACTTCAATCTGCATTTTTGTCAGCAATAGTTGCCTTCTGCTAAGAGCATCTACAACCCTATTAGACTTTCCACTCTTATGTTTCAAAACAAATGTATAACTCTGCAAAAACTCAACCCATTTCAAATGCCTTTGATTCAATTTTCCTTGACTATTCAAATATTGCAAAGCTTGATGATCAGTATACAAAACAAACTCCTTAGGAAACAGATAATGTCTCCACTTCTTTAATGCCTAAACTATAGCATAAAATTTCTGATTATAAACAGAATATTTCCTCTTGGCATCATTTAACTTCTCACTGAAATAAGCAACAAGTTTACTTTCTTGGCTCATAACAGCTCTTATTGCAGTACCACTAGCATCACAATCTACTTGAAACACCTTATTAAAATCTGGAAGTGCTAAAACAGGTTGTTCTGTAACTTTTTATTTCAACAATTGAAAACTCTTTTCCGCCCCATTAGTCCATTTAAATTCTTTTCTATCCCCTCTCATTGTTTCAGTCAAGGGTCCACAAATACTGCTAAAGTTTCTGATAAACTTTCACTAAAAGCTAGCTAGACCATCAAAAGATCTTACCTCAGTAGCATTCATTGGAGTAGGCCATTCAAGAATAGCCTGTACCTTCTCTGGGTCTATTTTCAGACCTTCTGTTGAAACTACAAATCTCAAATACACTAACTCTTTCTTCACAAAACTGCACTTCTTCAAATTAATCAACAATTTCTCTTTTCTCAACTTCTCAAATACCATACGAATATGCATCATATGCTCCTCCAATGTCTTACTAAAAATCAAAATATCATCTAGGTAAACAATGACAAACTTACCCAGAAATTCTTTCAGAACCTCGTTCATGAGCCGCATGAAAGTGCTCGGTGCATTGGTTAGCCCAAAAGGCATGACTAACCACTCGTATAGTCCTTCCTTTGTCTTGAAGGCAGTCTTCCATTCATCTCCTTCTCTGATCTGAATCTGATGATATCCACTTTTCAAATCTATCTTTGAAAAATACATAGCTCCACTCAAACAGTCCATAATATCATCCATTCGTGGCAATGAAAAATTGTACTTGATTGTAATCTTGTTTATTGCCCTAGAATCTGTACACATCCTCCATTCTCCATTCTTCTTTGGTGCTAATACCGCTGGTACAGCACAGGGACTCAGACTCTCTCGAATCAATCCTTTTTGTAACAACTCATGTACTTGTCTGTTCAACTCCTCACTTTCTGCAGGTGTCATTCTGTGTGCTGCCTTATTCGGCAAGCTCACTCCTGGGATCAAGTCCATCTGATGATTGATCTTCCTGACTGGTGGTAATCCATCAGGCACATTATCGGATATAATATCCTGAAAGTCATTCAACAAATCTGCAACTTCTAAATGAACATCTCCTACTTCCTCTTTACCAACTTTTGGAATTAAAGCAAAACATACATGCTCATGCCTCATACCATCTAGGAAATTTCTTCCATCAACAAAATTTATCCTTGCATTACCACATACCTTTTCTTCAGTCTCCTTCAATGGTTTTAGCTTATGTCACACTCCATCCTTTGTCAGGGAAAAGGTATTCACATGACCATCATGTACAGCACATCTGTCAAACTGCCATGGTCTACCCAACAACATATGACATGCATCCATAGATATGATATCAAACAATACCTCATCTTGGTATTCGCCAATCTTGAACTTCACCAGGCATTGTTCATTGACCATTACCTTGTGGTCATCCTGTACCCAGGCAATCCGATATGGATGTGGGTGTTTCTGTCTCTTGAGCTTCAACTTTGTCACCATCTCTTCTGACACCAAATTGTCAGTGCTTCCACTATAAATAATCATATCACAACATTTACCTTCGCACTTGCACCTGGTGCGAAACAGGCTCCTTCTTTGTTCAGGTTCATTCTCACCACTCAACAGGACTTTTTTGTTAATCAACGTTTCTCCTCTTTCAACATCTTCAAAATTTGATGATCTGGCATCTTCATCTAAATGTGCAACTCTGGCCTGGCCTTCATTTCTCCTGTCTATTCTTCCTTGACGCTGAGGACATTCAAATGCCCTATGACCTTCTTCTCCATAGTGAAAACATGTTCCACGGAAGCCACCTCTTCCAGATCCTTGTCCTCTTCCTCTTCCTCTCTGATCTCTATTATTGTGATCCTGGAAATGATTAGAATTATTTCCTCGCTGATTCTGACTGCTACTGGCCTCATCCTTCTTTTTCGGATCTTCATTTCGGCCACCATATGACCGTCCACCATGACCTCTTCCGTTTTGTCTGCTCTCAAACTTCTTGTTCAGTTTTTCCTCTACTTTTAGGGCAAACTAGTATGCCTCTTTAATACTGTTCATTCGAACCAGATTCAACTCATCCTGAATGCTTGGCATTAACCCATTAAGGTATCAGGCAACTTTCTCCTTATCAGCTTCTGCATGGCCTGTTCTGATGAGAAGTCGGTAGAACTCCTCTGTATACTCATGAACAGATCTTCCTGCTTGCTTCAAACTCTACATTTTCTTCAGTAGGTCAAGCTCATAATCAACAGGAATGAACTATCACTTCAATTTATCCACCATCCGATCCCATCTTGTGATTTTATCTTTCCCTCTTCTATTTCGCTCTAATTGAATTTCTTGCCACCAGATCTTCGGATGACCTTTCAATCTGGCTTTTGCAAATTTGACCTTATCAGGATCCTCAACATCTTCGTACTCAAAATATTCCTCACATTCATTGATCTAGTCAATCAATTCTTCTGGGTTAAGATTTCTAGAAAATGTAGGAACCTCAATCTTAGGTCTTTTCCCAATCTTGGAAATCGCTCGAAAAAGTCTTTCTTCCTCCTGGTTCACAATTTCAGCTTCTCCTTCTTGATATTCTTCTTCGGCTTCATCCTCTCTTTCATCTCTGACATTAAGATTCATTCTTCTGCGAATCTCTTCTTGCAATGCTCGCACTTGTCTCTGCAGCTCTCTAACCTCAGGTGTTACGACACTAGCTCTTCCGCCACGTTCCTTTCGTGGATGCATTTTCGTGATGCGCACTGAAACCCTAGCCACGGTCTTGGTGCAAACTGCCTCACAGTCGGCGATCTGTTTACACACTCAAGAATTCCTGCTCTGATACCACTTGATGAAGGGTGCTCCCCTTAATACCACAAACACATAACATAAATAGAGAAACAACAACAATATGCAAGAACATAAAATTGGCTTCTTATTATCTCCACAAATGTGGAATTACAAACTTTCAGAATTACAATATGCAAAGCCACATGGGCATTCCCTTACAATATTCTGTAGGACAAAGCCTTGAACTATTACCCAGATCTACTACCCAGAACTATTCTGAACTACCTAAGACAATAATACAGCCTTCCTTATATAGGCAATTTTCCACTGCTTGGGAAGGTTCCAGAATTTTTAGCCAATAAAGCCGACCAAACTTAGAATTATTTTATTTTACATTTTATTACATCATAGTCGGCTCAAGATAACCTTTGAAACCCGAACAGAAATTTTGAAGAAAATTATTTTTCGCCATTTCAGGTGGCCCAACTTCTGAGGACCATAAGTCATCACCCGTTGACCCGCTCGGCTATTATAACCCCATTTCAGAAACGCCACGAAGCACTCTACAAGCTTGATTGGTGCAAGCGCCCATCACCCAAATTTTTGACCTCATCCAGGGCCTCTAGAGCTTTCAAAACTGAGTTCAAAGTTTTTGTACCCTGTTGCCAATACCGAAAATCTTCAATATCTTCCAATATACACTTGATCTGGCAATGAAACTTTACTGGCAGACTTATATGACCAAAATGAACCTCCAAGAAAGAAATTAGATCATTCTGAGCACAGATGAAAATTACCAAAAATAGTAACTTTCCATAAATAGTAGCTCTGTACAAAATAGCTCTTATTGAAAATAAAAATAAAAATATTTTTGGGTGATGCAAGATTGCTCTTACACCCGGGATGCTCCTGCATCAGACACCCAGGGTAATTTGAGAAGTGACCTTGTCACGACTCAGGTGTGCAGAGGAAAACCAAGATGGTTAACCTCCACCCTTGTTAGCTATGATGAATCTTCAACAGGTCATCTTTTTCACTTGACCAGATATTCTTCATACGTCCTATTCCTTGTGCTTCTACCAACACGACTGTACAGTATATCCTCGATCTCCTTAGTGTCTGAACTAGTTGCTGGAATACTCCACTGTGCTGCTGTGATCTCATCTTCAACACCTCCTTCATGATACTCTGTCAGATCTGAAATGTTAAACACTGGTGAAATATTTAGCTCAGTAGGCAATTCTACCTCATATGCATTTCCTGAATCATGCTTCTTCAATATCTCACATAGTCCAAACTTTTTCATTTTTAGCTTTTTATATGTACCAACTAGAAATCGCTCCTTCCGCAAATGAACCATGACTTCATCTCCAACTTGAAATTCTTTATACTTCCTTTTCTCATCTGCCTTAGCCTTATACTGTGCGTTCATCTTGGTAATATGCTTCCTCACCTCCCCATGGATGTTCTTCAAGTGTTCTACAAAATCCTCAGCTTTAGCACTACTTATTTCTCCTTTATCTATCTTCCTCAATTCAGATGCATTTTTTGGACTACTTCCATATACAATCTGGAATGGTGATTTACCAGTGCTCCTATTGACAGAATTATTGTATGTAAATTCTGCCTGTGGTAAAATCAAATCCCATCCTGTTGGCTTATCTCCAACCAAACATCTCAGCAAATTTTCCAAACTTCTATTCACCACCTCTGTCTGTCCATCAGTCTGTGGATGATGTGATGAACTGAACTTCAAATCTGTCTTCAACTTCTTCCACAATGTACGCTAGAAATATCCAACAAACTTAGTGTCCCGATCTGAAACTATGGTCCTTGGCAAACCATGAAGTCTCACTACTTCTCTGAAAAATAATTTTGCTACATGAACAGCATCATTAGTCTTCTTGTAGGAAATGAAATGTGCCATCTTTGAAAATTGGTCAACTACTACAAAAATTGAATCATGTCCCCACTGTGTCCTCGGTAAACTAAGAACAAACTCCATACTGATATCCTCCCAAGGCTTCTCTGGTATAGGTAATCGCTGATACAACCCTGTATTCTGCTTCACTCCTTTCACCATCTGACATACTCTGCAACTCTGTACAAACTTCTTCACATCTTGCTACAATTGTGGCCAATAATAATTCTCACCAATCAAAGCAAAGGTTTTATCACGACCAAAATGTCCAGCCAATCCTCCACTATGCTTCTCCTTGATGAGATTCTCCCTCATAGAACTTCGTGGAATGCACAACTGACTCCCTCTGAATAGCATATCATCTTGGATGATAAAATCCAGCCATTTCATCCTGTCTAGAGTAACAGGTTCTGTACAAGCCTTCCAAGCTTCACCAAAATCAAGATCCTCCGGATACAAATTCTTGAGTTCCTTGAACCCAACCACTTCAATCTGCATTTCTGTCAGCAATAGTTGCCTTCTGCTAAGAGCATCTGCAACCTTATTAGACTTTCCACTCTTATGTTTCAAAACAAATGTATAACTCTGCAAAAACTCAACCCATTTCAAATGCCTTTGATTCAATTTTCCTTGACTATTCAAATATTGCAAAGCTTGATGATCAGTATACAAAACAAACTCCTTAGGAAGCAGATAATGTCTCCACTTCTTTAATGCCTGAACTATAGCATAAAATTCTTGATCATAAATAGAATATTTCCTCTTGGCATCATTTAACTTCTCACTGAAATAAGCAACAGGTTTACTTTCTAAGCTCATAACAGCTCCTATTGCAGTACCACTAGCATCACAATCTACTTGACACACCTTATTAAAATCTGGAAGTGCTAGAAAAAGTTGCTCTGTAACTTTTTGTTTCAACAATTGAAAACTCTTTTCTGCCCCATTAGTCCACTTAAATTCTTTTCTATCCCCTCTTATTGTTTCAGTCAAGGGTCCACAAATACTGCTAAAGTTTCTGATAAAATTTCTGTAAAAGCTAGCTAGACCATCAAAAGATCTTACCTCAGTAGAATTCCTTGGAGTAGGCCATTCAAGAATAGCCTGTACCTTCTCTGGGTCCATTTTTAGACCTTCTGCTGAAACTACAAATCTCAAATACACTAACTCTTTTTTCACAAAACTGCACTTCTTCAAATTAATCAACAATTTCTCTTCTCTCAACTTCTCAAATACCATACGAATATGCATCATATGCTCCTCCAATGTCTTACTAAAGATCAAAATATCATCTAGGTAAACAATGACAAACTTACCCAGAAATTCTTTCAAAACCTCGTTCATGAGCCGCATGAAAGTGCTCGGTGCATTGGTTAGCCCAAAAGGCATGACTAACCACTCGTATAGTCATTCCTTTGTCTTGAAGGCAGTCTTCCATTAATCTCCTTCTCTGATCCGAATCTGATGATATCCACTTTTCAAATCTATCTTTGAGAAATACACAGCTCCACTCAAACAGTCCATAATATCATCCATTCGTGGCAATGGAAACCTATACTTGATTGTAATCTTGTTTATTGCCCTAGAATCTGTACACATCCTGCATTCTCCATTCTTCTTTGGTGCTAATACTGCTGGTACAGCACAGGGACTCAGACTCTCTCGAATCAATCCTTTCTGTAACAACTCATGTACTTGTCTGTTCAACTCCTCACTTTCTGCAGGTGTTATTCTGTGTGCTGCCTTATTTGACAAACTCGCTCCTGGGATCAAGTCCATCTGATGACTGATCTTTCTGACTGGTGGTAATCCATCAGGCATGTTATCGGATACAATATCCTGAAACTCATTCAACAAAGCTGCAACTTCTAAAAGAACATCTTCTACTTCCACTTTACCAGCTTTTGGAATTAAACCAAGACATACATGCTCATGCCTCATACCATCTAGGAAATTGCTTCCATCAACAAAAGTTATCCTTGCATTACCACATACCTTTTCTTCAGTCTCCTTCAATGGTTTTAGCTTATGTCGCACTCCATCCTTTGTCAGGGAATAGGTATTCGCATGACCATCATGTACAGCACATCTGTCAAACTACCATGGTCTACCCAACAACATATGACATGCATCCATAGATATGATATCACACAATACCTCATCTTGGTATCCGCCAATCTTGAACTTCACCAGGCATTGTTCATTGACGATGACCTTGTGGTCATCCTGTACCCAAGCAATCCGATATGGATGTGGGTGTTTCTGTCTCTTGAGCTTCAACTTTGTCACCATCTATTCTGACACCAAATTGTCAGTGCTTCCACTATCAATAATCATATCACAACATTTACCTTCGCACTTGCACCTGGTGCGAAATAGGCTCCTTCTTTGTTCAGGTTCATTCTCACCACTCAACAGGACTCTTCTGTTAATCAACGTTTCTCGTCTTTCAACATCTTCAAAATTTGATGATCTGGCATCTTCATCTACATGTGCAACTCTGGCCTGGCATTCATTTCCCCTGTCTGTTCTTCCTTGGCACTGAGGACATTCAAATGCCCTATGACCTTCTTCTCCACAGTGAAAACATGTTCCACAGAAGCCACCTCTTCCAGATCTTTGTCCTCTTCCTCTTCCTCTCTGATCTCTATTATTGTGATCCTGGAAATGATTAGAATTATTTCCTCGCTGATTCTAACTGCTACTGGCCTCATCCTTCTTTTTCAGATCTTCATTTCGGCCACCATATGACCGTCCACCAAATCATCCACCATGACCTCTTCCGTTTTGTCTGCTCTCAAACATCTTGTTTAATTTTTCATCTACTTTTAGGGAAAACTGGTATGCCTCTTCAATACTGTTCATTCGAACCAGATTCAACTCCTCCTCAATGCTTGGCCTTAACCCATTAAGGTATCAGGCAACTTTCTCCTTATCAGCTTCTGCATGGCCTGTTCTGATGAGAAGTCGGTAGAACTCCTCTGTATACTTGTGAACAGATCTTACTGCTTGCTTGAAACTCTGCATTTCCTTCAGTAGGTCAAGCTCATAATCAACACGAATGAACTGTCGCTTCAATTTATCCACCATCCGATCCCATCTTGTGATTTTATCTTTCCCTCTTCTATTTCGCTCTAATTGAATTTCTTGCCACCAGATCTTTGCATGACCTTTCAATCTGGCTTTCGCAAATTTGACCCTATCAGGATCCTCAACATCTTCGTACTCAAAATATTCTTCATATTCATTGATCCAGTCGATCAATTCTTCTGGGTTAAGATTTCCAGAAAATGTAGGAACCTCAATCTTAGGTATTTTCCCAAATTTGGAAATCGCCCGAAAAAGTCTTTCTTCCTCCTGGTTCACAATTTCAGCTTCTCCTTCTTGATATTCTTCTTCGGCTTCATCCTCGCTTTCATCTCTGACATTAAGATTCATTCCTCTGCGAATCTCTTCTTGCAATGCTCGCACTTGTCTCTGCAGCTCTCTAACCTCAGGTGTTACGACACCAGCTCTTCCGCCATGTTCCCTTCGTGCAGGCATTTTCGTGATGCGCGCTGAAACCTTAGCCACCGTCTTGGTGCAAAATGCCTCATAGTCGGTGATCTATTTACACACTCAAGAACTCCTGCTCAGATACCACTTGATGAAGGGTGCTCCCCTTAATACCACAAACACATAACATAAATAGAGAAACAACAACAATATGCAAGAACACAAAATTGGCTTCTTATTATCTCCACAAATGTGGAATTACAAACTTTCAGAATTACAATATGCAAAGCCACATGGGCATTCCCTTACAATATTCTGTAGGATAAAGCTTCGAACTATTAACCAGATCTACTACCCAGAACTATTCTGAACTGCCTAAGACAATAATACAGCCTTCCTTATATAGGCAATTTTCCACCGCCTGGGAAGGTTCCAGAATTTTTAGCCAATAAGGCCGACCAAACTTAGAATTATTTTATTTTACATTTTATTACATCATAGTCGGCTCAAGATAACCTTTGAAACCCGAATAGAAATTTTGAAAAAAATTATTTTTCGCCATTTCAGGTGGCCCAACTTCCGAAGACCATAAGTCCTCACCCGTTGACGCGCTCGGCTATTATAACCCCATTTCAGAAATGCCACAAAGTGCTCTACAGGCTTGACCGGTGCAAGCGCTCGTCACCCAAATTTTTGACCTCATCCGGGGCCTCTAAAGCCTTCTAAACTGAGTTCAAAGTTTTTGTACCCTGCTGCCAATACCGAAAATCTTCAATATCTTCCAATATACACTTGATCTGGCAATGAAACTTTACTGGCAGACTTATATGACCAAAATGAACCTCCAAGAAAGAAATCAGATCATTCTGAGCACATACGAAAATTACCAAAAATAGTAACTTTCCATAAATAGTAGCTCTGCACAAAATAGCCCTTATTGAAAATAAAAACAAAAATATTTTTGGGTGATGCAAGATTGCTCTTACACCCGGGATGCTCCTGCATCAGACACCCAGGGTAATTTGAGAAGTGACCCTGTCACGACTCAGGTGTGGAGAAGAAAACCAAGATGGTTAACCTCCACCCTTGTTAGCCATGATGAATCTTCAACAGGTCATCCTTTCCACTTGACAAGATATTCTTCATACGTCTTGTTCCTTGTGCTTCTGCCAACACGACTGTCCAGTATATCCTCGATCTCCTTAGTGTCTGAACTAGTTGCTGGAATACTCCACTGTGTTGCTGTGATCTCATCTTCAACACCTCCTCCATGATACTCTGTTAGATCTGAAATGTTAAACACTGGTGAAATATTTAGCTCAGTAGGCAATTCTACCTCATATGCATTTCTTGAATCATGCTTCTTCAATATCTTACATGGTCCAAACTTTTTCATTTTCAGCTTGTTATATGTACCAACCAGAAATTGCTCCTTCCGCAAATGAACCATGACTTCATCTCCAACTTGAAATTCCTTATACCTCCTTTTCTCATCTGCCTTAGCCTTGTACTGTGCGTTCATCTTGGTAATATGCTTCCTCACCTCCCCATGGATGTTCTTCAAGTGTTCTACAAAATCCTCAGCTTCAGCACTACTTATTTCTCCTTTATCTATCTTCCTCAATTCATATGCATTTCTTGGACTACTTCCATATACAATCTGGAATGGTGATTTACCAGTGCTCCTATTGACAGAATTATTGTATGAAAATTCTAGCTGTGGTAAAATCAAATCCCATCCTGTTGGCTTATCTCCAACCAAACATCTCAGCAAATTTCTCAAACTTCTATTCACCACCTCTATCTGTCCATCAGTCTGTAGATGTTGTGATGAACTGAACTTCAAATCTATCTTCAACTTCTTCCACAATGTACGCCAGAAATATCCAACAAACTTAGTGTCTCGATCTGAAACTATGGTCCTTGGCAAACCATGAAGTCTCACTACTTCTCTGAAAAACAATTCTGCTACATGAACAGCATCATTAGTCTTCTTGCAGGGAATGAAATGTGCCATCTTTGAAAATCGGTCAACTACTACAAAAATTGAATCATGTCTCCGCTGTGTCATTGGTAAACCAAGAACAAAGTCCATACTGATATCATCCCAAGGCTTCTCTGGTATAGGTAATGGCTGATACAACCCTGTATTCTGCTTCACTCCTTTAACCATCTGACATACTCTGCAACTCTGTACAAACTTCTTCACATCTTGCTACAATTGTGGCCAATAATAATTCTCACCAATCAAAACAAAGGTTTTATCACGACCAAAATGTCCAGCCAATCCTCCACTATGCTTCTCCTTGATGAGATTCTCCCTCATAGAACTTCATGGAATGCACAACTGATTCCCTCTAAATAGCATATCATCTTGGATGATAAAATCCAGCCATTTCATCCTGTCTAGAGTAACAGGTTCTATACAAGCCTTCCAAGTTTCACCAAAATCAGGATCCTCCGGATACAAATTCTTGAGTTCCTTGAACCCAACCACTTCAATCTGCATTTCTGTCAGCAATAGTTTCCTTCTGCTAAGAGCATCTGCAACCCTATTAGACTTTCCACTCCTGTGTTTCAAAACAAATGTATAACTCTGCAAAAACTCAACCCATTTCAAATGCTTTTGATTCAATTTTCCTTGACTATTCAAATATTGCAAAGCTTGATGATCAGTATACAAAACAAACTCCTTTCGAAGCAGATAATGTCTCCACTTCTTTAATGCCTGAACTATAGCATAAAATTCTTGATCATAAACAGAATATTTCCTCTTGGCATCATTTAACTTCTCACTGAAATAAGCAACAAGTTTACTTTCTTGGCTCATAATAGCTCCTATTGCAGTACCACTAGCATCACAATCTACTTGAAACACCTTATTAAAATCTGGAAGTGCTAAAACAGGTTGTTCTGTAACTTTTTTTTTCAACAATTGAAAACTCTTTTCCGCCCCATTAGTCCACTTAAATTCTTTTCTATCCCCTCTCATTGTTTCAGTCAAGGGTCCACAAATACTGCTAAAGTTTCTGATAAACTTTCTGTAAAAGCTAGCTAGACCATGAAAAGATCTTACCTCAGTAGCATTCCTTGGAGTAGGCCATTCAAGAATATCCTGTACCTTCTCTGGGTCCATTTTCAGACCTTCTGCTAAAACTATAAATCCCAAATACACTAACTCTTTCTTCACAAAATTGCACTTCTTCAAATTAATCAACAATTTCTCTTCTCTCAACTTCTCAAATACCATACGAATATGCATCATATGCTCCTCCAATGTCTTACTAAAGATCAAAATATCATCTAGGTAAACAATGACAAACTTACCTAGAAATTCTTTCAGAACCTTGTTCATGAGCCGCATGAAAGTGCTCGGTGCATTGGTTAGCCCAAAAGGCATGACTAACCACTCGTATAGTCGTTCCTTTGTCTTGAAGGTAGTTTTCCATTCATCTCCTTCTCTGATCCGAATCTGATGATATCCACTTTTCAGATCTATCTTTGAGAAATACACAGCTCCACTCAAACAGTCCATAATATCATCCATTCGTGGCAATGGAAACTTGTACTTGATTGTAATCTTGTTTATTGCCCTAGAATCTATACACATCCTCCATTCTTCATTCTTCTTTGGTGCTAATACCGCTGGTACAGCATAGGGACTCAGACTCTCTCGAATCAATCCTTTCTGTAACAACTCATGTACTTGTCTGTTCAACTCCTCACTTTCTGCAGGTGTCATTCTGTGTGCTGCCTTATTCGGCGAACTCGCTCTTGGGATCAAGTCCATCTGATGACTGATCTTCCTGACTGGTGGTAATCCATCAGGCACGTTATCGGATATAATATCCTGAAACTCATTCAACAAATCTGCAACTTCTACATGAACATCTTCTACTTCCTCTTTACCAGCTTTTGGAATTAAACCAAAACATACATGCTCATGCCTCATACCATCTAGGAAATTTCTTCCATCAACAAAAGTTATCCTTGCATTACCACATACCTTTTCTTCAGTCTCCTTCAATGGTTTTAGCTTATGTCGCACTCCATCCTTTGTCAGGGAATAGGTATTCGCACAACCATCATGTACAGCACATCTGTCAAACTGTCATGGTCTACCCAACAACATATGACATGCATCCATAGATATGATATCACACAATACCTCATCTTGGTATCCGCCAATCTTGAACTTCACCAGGCATTGTTCATTGACCATGACCTTGTGGTCATCCTGTACCCAGGCAATCCGATATGGATGTGGGTGTTTCTGTCTCTTGAGCTTCAACTTTGTCACCATCTATTCTGACACCAAATTGTCAGTGCTTCCACTATCAATAATCATATCACAACATTTACCTTCGCACTTGCACCTAGTGCGAAATAGGCTCCTTCTTTGTTCAGGTTCATTCTCACCACTCAACAAGACTCTTCTGTTAATCAACGTTTCTCCTCTTTCAACATCTTCATAATTTGATGATCTGGCATCTTCATCTACATGTGCAACTCTGGCCTGGCATTCATTTCTCCTGTCTGTTCTTCCTTGGCACTGAGGACATTCAAATGCCTTATGACCTTCTTCTCCACAGTGAAAACATGTTCCACGGAAGCCACCTCTTCCAGATCCTTGTCCTCTTCCTCTTCCTCTCTGATCTCTATTGTTGTGATCTTGGAAATGATTAGAATTATTTCCTCGCTGATTCTGACTGCTACTGGCCTCATCCTTTTTTTTTGGATCTTCATTTCGGCCACCATATGACCGTCCACTAGATCGTCCACCACGACCTCTTCCGTTTTGTCTGCTCTCAAACTTCTTGTTCAGTTTTTCCTCTACTTTTAGGGCAAACTGGTATGCCTCTTCAATACTGTTCATTCGAACTAGATTCCACTCCTCCTGAATGGTTGGCCTTAACCCATTAAGGTATCGGGCAACTTTCTCCTTATCAGCTTCTGCATGGCCTGTTCTGATGAGAAGTCGGTAGAACTCCTCTGTATACTCGTGAACAGATCTTCCTGCTTGATTCAAACTCTGCATTTTCTTCAGTAGGTCAAGCTCATAATCAACAGGAATGAACTGTCGCTTCAATTTATCCACCATCCGATCCCATCTTGTGATTTTATCTTTCCCTCTTCTATTTCGCTCTAATTGAATTTCTTGCAACTTGATCTTTGCATGACCTTTCAATCTGGCTTTCGCAAATTTGACCCTATCAGGATCCTCAACATCTTCGTACTCAAAATATTCCTCACATTCATTGATCCAGTCGATCAATTCCTCTGGGTTAAGATTTCTAGAAAATGTAGGAACCTCAATCTTAGGTCTTTTCCCAATCTTGGAAATCCCCCGAAAAAGTCTTTCTTCCTCCTAGTTCACAATTTTAGCTTCTCCTTCTTGATATTCTTCTTCAGCTTCATCCTCGCTTTCATTTCTGATATTAAGATTCATTCCTCTGCGAATCTCTTCTTGCAATGCTCGCACTTGTCTCTGCAGCTCTCTAACCTCAGGTGTTACGACACCAGTTCTTCCACCACGTTCCCTTCGTGGAAGCATTTTCGCGATGCGCGCTGAAACCCTAGCCACGGTCTTAGTGCAAACTGCCTCACAGTCGGTGATCTATTTACACACTCAAGAACTCCTACTCTGATACCACTTGATGAAGGGTGCTCCCCTTAATACCACAAACACATAACATAAATAGAGAAACAACAACAATATGCAAGAACATAAAATTGGCTTCTTATTATCTCCACAAATGTGGAATTACAAACTTTCAGAATTACAATATGCAAAGCCACATGGGCATTCCCTTACAATATTTTGTAGGACAAAGCCTCGAACTATTACCCAGATCTACTACCCAGAACTATTCTGAACTGCCTAAGACAATAATACAGTCTTCCTTATATAGGCAATTTTCCACCGCCTAAGAAGGTTCCAGAATTTTTAGCCAATAAGGCCGACCAAACTTAGAATTATTTTATTTTACATTTTATTACATCATAGTCGGCTCAAGATAAACTTTGAAACCTGAACAGAAATTTTGAAAAAAATTATTTTTCGCCATTTCAGGTGGCCCAACTTCTGAAGACCATAAGTCATCACCCGTTGACCCGCTCAGCTATTATAACCCCATTTTGGAAAAGCCACGAAGCGCTCTATAGGCTTGACCGGCGCAAGCGCTCGTCACCCAAATTTTTGACCTCAACCGGGGCCTCTAAAGCCTTCAAAAATGACTTCAAAGTTTCTGTACCCTGCTGCCAATACCGAAAATCTTCAATATCTTCCAATATACACTTGATCTGGCAATGAAACTTTACTGGCAGACTTATATGACTAAAATGAACCTCCAAGAAAGAAATCAGATCATTCTGAGCACATACGAAAATTACCAAAAATAGTAACTTTCTATAAATAGTAGCTCTGCACAAAATAGCCCTTATTGAAAATAAAAACAAAAATATTTTTGGGTGATGCAAGATTGCTCTTACACCCGGGATGCTCCTGCATCAGACACCCAGGGTAATTTGAAAAGTGACCCTGTCACGACTCAGGTGTGCAAAGGAAAATCAAGACGGTTAACCTCCACCCTTCTTAGCCATGATGAATCTTCAACAGGTCATCCTTTCCACTTGACCAGATATTCTTCATACGTCCTGTTCCTTATGCTTCTGCCAACATGACTGTCCAGTATATCCTTGATCTCCTTAGTGTCTGAACTAGTTGATGGAATACTCCACTGTGCTGCTGTGATCTCATCTTCAACACCTCCTTCATGATAATCTGTCAGATCTGAAATGTTAAACACTGGTGAAATATTTAGCTCAGTAGGCAATTCTACCTCATATGCATTTCTTGAATCATGCTTTTTCAATATCTTACATGGTCCAAACTTTTTCATTTTCAGCTTGTTATATGTACCAACCAGAAATCGCTCCTTCCGCAAATGAACCATGACTTCATCTCTAACTTGAAATTCTTTATACCTCCTTTTCTCATCTGCCTTAGCTTTATACTATGCATTCATCTTGGTAATATGCTTCCTCACCTCCCCATGGATGTTCTTCAAGTGTTCTACAAAATCCTCAGCTTCAGCACTACTTATTTCTCCTTTATCTATCTTCCTCAATTCAGATGCATTTCTTGGACTACTTCCATATACAATCTGGAATGGTGATTTACCAGTGCTCCTGTTGACAAAATTATTGTATGCAAATTCTGCCTATGGTAAAATTAAATCCCATCCTGTTGGCTTATCTCCAACCAAACATCTCAGTAAATTTCTCAAACTTTTATTCACCACCTCTGTCTGTCCATCAGTCTGTGGATTATGTGATGAACTGAACTTCAAATCTATCTTCAACTTTTTCCATAATGTACGCTAGAAATATCCAACAAACTTAGTGTCCCGATCTGAAACTATGGTCCTTGGAAAACCATGAAGTCTCACTACTTCTCTGAAAAACAATTCTGCTACATGAACAGCATCATTAGTCTTCTTGTAGGAAATGAAATGTGCCATCTTTGAAAATCGGTCAACTACTACAAAAATTGAATCATGTCTCTGATGTGTCCTCGGTAAACCAAGAACAAACTCCATACTGATATCCTCCCAAGGCTTCTCTGGTATAGGTAATGGCTGATACAACCCTGTATTCTGCTTCACTCTTTTCACCATCTGACATACTCTGCAACTCTGTACAAACTTCTTCATATCTTGCTACAATTGTGGCCAATAATAATTCTCACCAATCAAAGCAAAGGTTTTATCACGACCAAAATGTCCAGCCAATCCTCCACTATGCTTCTCCTTGATGAGATTCTCCCTCATAGAACTTCGTGGAATGCACAACTGACTCCCTCTGAATAGCATATCATCTTGGATGATAAAATCCAGCCATTTCGTCCTGTCTAGAGTAACAGGTTCTGTACAAGCCTTCCAAGCTTCACCAAAATCAGGATCCTCTGGATACAAATTCTTGAGTTCCTTGAACCCAACCACTTCAATCTGCATTTTTGTTAGCAATAGTTGCCTTCTGCTAAGAGCATCTGCAACCCTATTAGACTTTCCACTCTTGTGTTTCAAAACAAATGTATAACTCTGCAAAAACTCAACCCATTTCAAATGTCTTTGATTCAATTTCCTTGACTATTCAAATATTGCAAAGCTTGATGATCAGTATACAAAATAAACTCTTTAGGAAGCAGATAATGTCTCCACTTCTTTAATGTCTGAACTATAGCATAAAATTTCTGATCATAAACAGAATATTTCCTCTTGGCATCATTTAACTTCTCACTAAAATAAGCAACAGGTTTACTTTCTTGGCTGATAACAGCTCCTATTGCAGTACCACTAGCATCACAATCTACTTGAAACACCTTATTAAAATCTGGAAGTGCTAAAACAGGTTGTTCTGTAACTTTTTGTTTCAACAATTGAAAACTTTTTTCCGCCCCATTAGTCCACTTAAATTCTTTTCTATCCCCTCTCATTGTTTCAGTCAAGGGTCCACAAATACTGCTAAAGTTTCTAATAAACTTTCTGTAAAAGCTAGCTAGACCATTAAAAGATCTTACCTCAGTAGCATTCCTTGGAGTAGGCCATTCAAGAATAGCCTGTACCTTCTCTGGGTCCATTTTCAGACCTTCTGCTGAAACTACAAATCCCAAATACACTAACTCTCTCTTCACAAAACTGCACTTCTTCAAATTAATCAACAATTTCTCTTCTCTCAACTTCTCAAATACCATACGAATATGCATCATATGCTCCTCCAATGTCTTACTAAAGATCAAAATATCATCTAGGTAAAAAATGACAAACTTACCCAGAAATTCTTTCAGAACCTCGTTCATGAGCCGCATGAAAGTGCTCGGTGCATTGGTTAGCCCAAAAGGCATGGCTAACCACTCGTATAGTCCTTCCTTTGTCTTGAAGGAAGTCTTCCATTCATCTCCTTCTCTGATCCGAATCTGATGATATCCACTTTTTAGATCTATCTTTGAGAAATACACAGCTCCACTCAAATAGTCCATAATATCATCCATTCATGGCAATGGAAACCTGTACTTGATTGTAATCTTATTTATTACCCTAGAATCTGTACACATCCTCCATTCTCCATTCTTCTTTGGTGCTAATACCGCTGGTACAGCATAGGGACTCAGACTCTCTCGAATCAATCCTTTCTGTAACAACTCATGTACTTGTCTGTTCAACTCCTCACTTTCTGCAGGTGTCATTCTGTGTGCTACCTTAGTCGGCAAACTCACTCCTGGGATCAAGTCCATCTGATGACTGATCTTCCTGACTGGTGGTAATCCATCAGGCACGTTATTGGATACAATATCCTAAAACTCATTCAACAAATCTGCAACTTCTACAGGAACATCTTCTACTTCCTCTTTACTAGCTTTTGGAATTAAACCAAAACATACATGCTCATGCCTCATACCATCTAGGAAATTTCTTCCATCAACAAAAGTTATCCTTGCATTACCACATACCTTTTCTTCAGTCTCCTTCAATGGTTTTAGCTTATGTCGCACTCCATCTTTTGTCAGGGAATAGGTATTCCCACGACCATCATGTACAGCACATCTGTCAAACTGCCATGGTCTACCCAACAACATATGACATGCATCCATAGATATGATATCACACAATACCTCATCTTGGTATCCACCAATCTTGAACTTCACCAAGCATTGTTCATTGACCATGACCTTGTGGTCATCCTGTACCCAGGCAATCCGATATGGATGTGGGTGTTTCTGTCTCTTGAGCTTCAACTTTGTCACCATCTCTTCTGACACCAAATTGTCAGTGCTTTCACTATTAATAATCATATCACAATATTTACCTTCGCACTTGCACCTGGTGCAAAACAGACTCCTTCTTTGTTCAGGTTCATTCTCACCACTCAACAGGACTCTTCTGTTAATCAACATTTCTCCTCTTTCGACATCTTCAGAATTTGATGATCTGGCATCTTCATCTACATGTGCAACTCTGGCCTGGCCTTCATTTCTCCTGTCTATTCTTCCTTGGCACTGAGGACATTCAAATGCCCTATGACCTTCTTCTCCACAGTGAAAACATGTTCCACAGAAGCCACCTCTTCCAGATCCTTGTCCTCTTCCTCTTCCTCTCTGATCTCTATTATTGTGATCCTGGAAATGATTAGAATTATTTCCTCACTGATTCTGACTGCTACTGGCCTCATCCTTCTTTTTCGGATCTTCATTTCGACCACCATATGACCGTCCACCAGATCATCCACCACGACCTCTTCCGTTTTGTCTGCTCTCAAACTTCTTGTTCAGTTTTTCCTCTACTTTTAGGGCAAACTGGTATGCCTCTTCAATACTGTTCATTCAAACCAAATTCAACTCCTCCTCAATGCTTGGCCTTAACCCATTAAGGTATCGGGCAACTGTTTCCTTATCAGCTTTTGCATGGCCTGTTCTGATGAGAAGTCGGTAGAACTCCTCTGTATACTTCTGAACAGATCTTCCTGCTTGCTTCAAACTCTGTATTTTCTTCAGTAGGTCAAGCTCATAATCAACAGGAATGAACTGTCCTTTCAATTTATCCACCATCCAATCCCATCTTGTGATTTTATCTTTCCCTCTTCTATTTCGCTCTAATTGAATTTCTTGCCACCAGATCTTCGCATGACCTTTCAATCTGGCTTTCGCAAATTTGACCCTATCAGGATCCTCAACATCTTCGTACTCAAAATATTCCTCACATTCATTGATCCAGTCGATCAATTCCTCTGGGTTAAGGTTTCCAGAAAATGTAGGAACCTCAATCTTAGGTCTTTTCCCAATCTTAGAAATCACCCGAAAAAGTCTTTCTTCCTCCTGGTTCACAATTTCAGCTTCTCCTTCTTGATATTCTTCTTCGGCTTCATCCTCGCTTTCATCTCTGACATTAAGATTCATTCCTCTGTGAATCTCTTCTTGCAATGCTCGCACTTGTCTCTGCAGCTCTCTAACCTCAGGTGTTACGACACCAGCTCTTCCGCCACGTTCCCTTCGTGGAGGTATTTTCGCGATGCGCGCTGAAACCCTAGCTACGGTCCTGGTGCAAACTGCCTCACAGTCGGTGATCTGTTTACACACTCAAGAACTCCTGCTCTGATACCACTTGATGAAGGGTGCTCCCCTTAATACCACAAACACATAACATAAATAGAGAAACAACAACAATATGCAAGAACATAAAATTGGCTTCTTATTATCTCCACAAATATGGAATTACAAACTTTCAGAATTACAATATGCAAAGCCACATGGGCATTCCCTTACAATATTTTGTAGGACAAAGCCTCGAACTATTACCCAGATCTACTACCCAGAACTATTCTAAACTGCCTAAGACAATAATACAGCCTTCCTTATATAGGCAATTTTCCACCGCCTGGGAAGGTTCTAGAATTTTTAGCCAATAAGGCCGACCAAACTTAGAATTATTTTATTTTACATTTTATTACATCATAGTCAGCTCAAGATAACCTTTGAAACCCGAACAGAAATTTTGAAGAAAATTATTTTTCGCCATTTTAGGTGGCCCAACTTCCGAAGACCATAAGTCATCACCCGTTGACCCGCTCGGCTATTATAACCCCATTTCAGAAATGCCACGAAGCGCTCTACAGGCTTGACTAGCGCAAGCGCGTGTCACCCAAATTTTTGACCTCATCTGGTGCCTCTAAAGCCTTCAAAACTGAGTTCAAAGTTTCTGTACCCTGCTGCCAATACCGAAAATCTTCAATATCTTCTAATATACACTTGATATGGCAATGAAACTTTACTGGCAGACTTATATGACCAAAATGAACCTCCAAGAAAGAAATCAGATCATTCTGAGCACATACGAAAATTACCAAAAATAGTAACTTTCCATAAATAGTAGCTCTGCATAAAATAGCCCTTATTGAAAATAAAAACAAAAATATTTTTGGGTGATGCAAGATTGCTCTTACACCCGGGATGCTCCTGCATCAATATGCAACAAATTTGGTCATACAACAAGGTTTTGTAGGATGAATAACATGAGAAAACCTAACCCTAGAAGTCATGCAAGGAGAAATGAAAATGAAAGAAATAGGCATGGAGGTTGCTGTAGCAATTCAGAAGAAGTGAAGATTATTAAAGCCACAGATCAAGGAGACACATTCAGCACTGGAGGTAATCAGAAAGGTGAAGTATCTAATGGTAAGAGTGAATCTCTACCTAACCCATCTCAAAGTACTTAATTCATGAAAAAGATAGTAGAATAGGAACTTAAGATAGTGTAGAAGTTAGTATTGTAATACCCCAAAAATGGGCTATAAGTTCATTAACTTCTTATATCGACACATCGAATGAAATCGACATCAAAGTCCTAACCTAAGGCACATCTTCACATCGAAATCCTAATTGATTTTATCCTAAATTCTGCATCAGGGAATATTCCTTATTCCTATTTATCCTAATTATCTTTAATTTAATAATTTTTGGTGATAAATCTTATTTATCCTAAAGTTTGATTAATTAAATTTTTTGAATATTTAATTAATTAGATTTAATACTGCCACTTAATTATTTAATTAGATTTAATTATATTCATTCCTAAATTATATTATTTCATTTTGACAATAAATCAAATATCCTATGACTAATTGATTAAATTCTTATTTAATTAATTAATCTCAATTGTAAAATTTTATAATATAGTTTTTGAATAAAAGTTTGATTTAATAATTGATTAACCCATAAATCAATTATTTTATTTTTCAAAATCAGTTAAGTTGAGGATAAATCACTTTATTTATTTATTTAATTCATAATTAATTATGCACATCCAAAAAATAGTTAAACTTTAAATCAAAAAATCAATTCAAGTTGTTTTAAAAATAAACTCAACTCTCTTTTTGAATTGAAAGATGATCTCAACTTTTGATTTAAATCAAAAAGTTGTTTTTGCATGATTTTTTGTGAGTTAACTATCTTTAATTCCTTGTTGACTCAAAAATCAACCTGAGTGATTTATGGCTTTTTCCATGCATCCCCAAAGCCCTAGATTTCTATAAAATCAAGGCTTCAGCTCTTCACATATCATGTCACAAGTTTGCATACTTACTCTACCAAAATCAATCCATGAATTTGCACAATCACGCTAGTGAATCAACATCTGAAGAATTGAAGCTTCTTTGCAAATCAACAACTTTTATGAGATCAATCTTATCTGGAATTCATTGTAGCTTAATTTGCATATCAGTTTTTCATCTAGAATAGATTCATATCAGTTTATTTTATCTTATTGCACATAAAAACTAAAAATATAGATTAATTTGCATTCATCTCATATCTAGATTCTGCATTCAAATCCTTTGTTCAAGTGTCATCAAGGTCACTGATCTCGGTCCAATCTGAGAATACATACTCGCATCTACTAGAAAGCAGTAAATCACCTAGTTAGATTGGTTTCCATTTCACTGCATGATTTTTATTTCTGCTAACCTCTAATATTTTACTAAAGTGTTGTGTCTATAGCTACGTACAAAATTCACACACACATTTCTAGTGCCCATCGTGGGGCCCTAAAACGGGTTTCCATTCAATTTCTATCAATTTCTATCATCTTCTTGTCATTTTCTGTTCCAAGCTGCAATTTTTAATTTCTGTCCATACAATTTTCGTATGAGTTTTGTCAAAAACTCATATCAAGAGGTACCCACTCTCATACAAAAGTTGATTTGATCGAGGATCGCACCATCAAAAACACAGAGTCATTTGGAAGCTCTTTTGTCCTATGATCTGATACCCATTGTTGTACGAGTTTTTGGATTATTGTTTGGTAGGTGACCCACTATCGTACGAGTTTTAGTGCCAGGTTTCAATTGTTGTTTCACTTTTTCAGGCAGTTTTCCAGATTTGTTTTGCTGATTTGGACTGACAATTAACATTAACAATTGAAATTTGCTATTTCTGATTGATTTCTGTTGATTTTGATTGGGAAAAAGCATGAGAATTGCTAAAAATAGGTAAGAATCTACTAAGCATATTGCGAGGAATTCAAGTAATCTTCTCATCTGATAAAATTTTGATTTGGATTAAAAAGAACTCTTGCATGTCAAGCTTGTGTGACCTTTATTACTTTCATATCACAGATTTCATTTTGGGCTATAAAAATGAACATAGATTTTCTTTTCAACATCTTTGTTACACATAGTAAATAGGCCCTATGAACACTATTCGTGGTTCTTGAGAGGGTCAGTTTCTAGTGAAACTCTTCTCAACAAAGGAACCCTTGAAGGTAGGGAGGTTACTGAGAGCGTCTCACGTTCTACTAGATTTGTGCACCTTTAGCTTTTGATTGATACATTCTCTCTCTGGAGAGGTTGATAGATCATAAGTGGTTGACATCATAGATCTTTGTGAGATAATCTTGGTCTTAGCATGTCAGATTAATCTGTTTCTTTGTTTGGGTTAAAAGTGAAAAGGCTAGAGGACTATGCTCTACTCCCTTTTTGGGTAGTATCAAAAACTCAAATCCTTGAATCTGGAACCAGTCTCCATGTGGTATCTTTTGTGAGTCACCTTTAGAAAGGTTTAACCATAGTGGACATTCCCTTAATTGGGTAAACCACATTGATGAAACCTTAAGCGGTAATAGCCATTTTCACCATGGTAGCAGTAGCCGCTATATAAATGTCCTTGTGGAGGAAATCTTCATAGGTGTGGTCTCTTGTTGGGCTATCAGATCTCCCTAGTAGATCCTGATTGATTAATTTCTTGAACTATGTCAAAACCTTGGTGCACCTAGATTGAAGTTTGCCCTCTTGAGATCACAAAAGTTGCAGGGTCAGACCATTACTAAAAACTCTAGTGAGGCCAAATTTTCATTTTCTAGGAATATGTGCATTATTGCAAAAATTTTTGGAACATACACTGTTAGCACTCCTAGGGATTAGCACAATTCAGTCACTTGATTGTTCATGTGCAAGGTTGCTTTGTCCCTTATTCATTATTTTCAGACGTGCTTGAAATCACTTGCTTGCTAATTTGCGTGCCTGTTTATCTATTTGGTTACTAAGAAAAAATCAATCTGATACAATCTTCAAATTTGGACAGACAATTTTGTGAACAATTTGAAACTGAAAATTTGAAAAATTGCAAAATCTGATGTCAAACACCTTTCTGGAGTCAAAAGTCATCTTGTAAAGTTAGAAAGTCATACGAATTTTGGCTATTGTCATTTTAGAACCCCCAGATTGTCATATGGTAGCTGGTATATTGTCATACAAGTTTCTCTTCCAGTCAATTTAGAAAAGTCAAAAACCTTGCTATCAATTGTCTTGCGAGTTTTATAACAGTCGTACGAGTTTGTCAATTGTCATTTCATACTATACCCACTGTCATACGAGCCTGTAGAAAGTCATTTGAGAAATTTTGAAAAATTGCTAGAAAGTTGTCAGAACTGTCAGAGACCCAGCTTTTCCAGCCTGTTTCTAGAGTCTGTCAAGAAAAATCACTATGTCAAGAACAGAGCAGCAACTACTAAGAATCCAATAATTTTTCTAAAGTGGCCTTTTGAATTTGATTTAGCCTTCTATTTTATCGATTTGAGTCTTTTTTTAATCTTGTGTCAAAATCTTGTCATAACTATCAATCTTCAATCAATCATCAAAATGGCTAAGTGTTGTGAACTTATGTCCGCTATCTTTTGGGCATCTACCCATACATCTAGGGCATAGTCTCCTTTAGTTATGTCTAATCTAAGCTTCAATCAATCAAACCTTGACAAGGTTGCATCATTTGATCTTCTTGAATCAGATCTTTCTTTAGTTGTCTTCATCATATTCTTTTGTTTCACCCAAGGTTAATAGTGGAAACTAGAGCTTCATCTCACAAGAAATCTGGAAAAATATCCCATACCATACCTTTGAATACTCTCTAGGCTCCAACTCTTGAGCAACTCTACAATTTTGGTCTTTACGAAGACGATGGTCTTGGCAATTTTTGATTAAAAACTGGTTACATTCCTCCTCCATCAACTCACGGAGGTAATCAACAAACTCCTCCTCAATCTATCCCAAGGAGTCTTAAAAATCCTACCATGTCTCAAGTAGGGACAAAATTTGGCTCTCAAAGAGCTCAATCTCAACATGGTGCAGATCAGGAACCCACACCTGAAAAAATTGCTCGATATCAAAATGATGATGACTTCAAAAGAATGATGAAGAATTTCTTAAAAGAAGATAGAGAAGCATACTTTTTACAATTAGCTCATCAAGGAGCTAAAATTCCTCCCAACTTTAATGTTGAAGATACCATTACGCATGAGGAATAAAATCCTATTTCAATTATGATGAAACAAATGCATGTCATGCAAGTCAAACTTAATAAACTTGAGAAAGAAAAGGAACCCAAAGAGTTCTCCATGGAGGCCCTATGTCCTTTTCCATTTGACAAAGACTTGTACATGCCACCATTCCCAAAAAGAGTGGAGATGCCTAAATATGATAAGTATGATGGACACTCTGATCCTCAAGATCATGTCAGAGAATTCTGTACACAATCTATGGAGTTCATGCACGAACCAACTTATCTAATGCATCTCTTTCCTTGATTTGTGGGGGGAGCAACCATTCATTGGTTCTCTAGATTGCCTTCTACTATCAAAATTTTTGAGGAGTTGATCAAATTGTTCTATCAGTAATACTCCTACAATATTCAACATCCAGTCACCATGATTGATATCTGCAATCTCAAACAATATCTAGGAGAACCATTCTTGACATTTCTCAAGAGATGGAGGAAGAAATTCTCTCTATATGCTAGGCCTATTCCAAAAATTAAGAAACTAAAAATCTTCATCAATAATATTTTCCTAGAGATCAACTACCCTTTACAAATGCAAGATGATACATCTTTTGATAAGATGGTAGACAATGTGATCAAAATTGAAAAGGTACTTGTGAAAAAAGGAGACATCACACTTCAAAAAGACAAGTACGAATCAAGATCCAGTTCTAGAGACAAGAACAAAAAATAGAACAAGAATAAAGGCATCATCATAGATGGCCTTTTTGATACTATACGTGCCCCATCAAAGGCACCAACTTTCAATCTAACTATTGGTACCCAAGCCATCAAAGCTTCAGAGAAAAAGGTGTATGAACCATCTCAAAAGAAGCCAGAATACAAATCTTGGTCCGCTGATAATAAATGAAAGTTCACTCCTCTGGGAGAATCTTTGGAATCAGTTATGAGAACTCTGCTAGCTAATAACATCATCTCTTTGCCTGAGATCTAACAATCTGATCCTGACCCTAAGCCAAAATGGTGGAGAGAGAATTAATTCTATGATTTCCATCGGGGTAAAGGTCACAAAACTAATAATTGCTTATGCTTGAAACATACTATTCAAGATCTGATTGATAAGGGAGACATCATGATTGACAATCATAAGAGCAATAATGATCATACAGCATTCACAAAACCATTTCCAAAACATGGTCAAGAAGTTTCATCTTCTCAACTTAATATGGGGGCAAAGGTCAATTATGCTTACACTGGAAATAATGTTGTTATCAATATGGTTGAACCTTGTCTCTCTGAGCATTGCAATGTCATCACAATTGTGCAAAGAGATAGAGATCATACTTCAGCTAACACAATGACTCAATCATAGGCTCAGGCACATCTAAATAGACAAATCCCAGATTCATCAAATGTCCCTAAGATGCCCTTCAATCTTTCTTCCACTTCCAAACAAAAGGCTATTTCTAAATCTTCCAATCCTAAAGATACAAGGCCAACATCTTATAGCATTGTTTAGCAACTCCAACACACTAATGAAAAAACCTCCATGTTTGAGTTACTTTGGATATCTCCAGCTCATAGAGCTATTCTAGACAAAGCTTTGCTTTGATCCAATGTTCCTAATGACCTTGATTTAGATAGGTTCTAGACTATGGTTGGACATCTTACATCTTTGCAATATATCTCCTTTTCAGAGGAAGATTACAACTCCTTGAGTCACTCGCTTAACTAGCCCTTGCATATAGAAGTCTTGATCCAGAACTATAGAGTCAAATGCATGTTGATAGATGGGGGCACTAGCCTAAACATTTGTTCTTACAGCTTGGTCACACAATTGGGATTTTCAGAATTGGCTATTGATCCTAGAAAGAAAATAACTATAAAAGCCTATGATGAACAAGAAAGATCTTCTAAAGGCACCATTTTCTTACCTATCAGAGAAGGTTCGATTATCAGAGATACTATATGTCAAGTTCTTGATCTACCTTTGGCTTACAACATTCTTCTAGCTCACCATAGATACATGAAATGCAAGCTATTCCTTCTACATACCATCAATGCTTGAAATTTCCTTATGAAGGAGTAGATGTCACTATTCTAGCAGACATACCCACCACTTGCAATACATTGAAAGAAAGTGTGGATAAACTTGTGCCTAATAATAGAGAATCTTCCATTAAGCCAACAAAAGAAGCATCCACATCTAAAATGGAAGACGTTGCAAAAAAGGTCAATATCAAAGAAAATGGTATGGGAGAATATACTATAGAACTAGTCTTATATTTGACATCTCTACCTATCTCACCTAAGTCTTATGGACAATCCTTAAAATAGTCCAAACCAAACTCTAAAGAACCTCTTGAGGCATATAAAAGATATTTTGTGGCATAACAAGTCTCCAAGCAAGAATTTGAAGAAGATGAAGCTGTGCTTACATGGCTATACAAAGATGAACTTGAATCCCAAGTGGTTCCAACTAGTTAATCTACAGTATCTAGAATCCCTTCTAAGACATATGGTCCAGGAGATAAATTAATAGCTAAGATGGGATATCCAGGTAAAGGACCTCTAGGAGTTAGAGGAAAAGGTCTTATAACACCTATTCCACATACTAGTAGGGCAAACAAAGATACTATTGGCTTAGGCTTTAAAAAGAAACCCTTCCACCTCAAAGGTAATTGTTCTCATGTCATAGAGAAGATCACACCAGGAGAACCCCTTCTTAAGAAGGAAGAAATTGAATCATCAGATAGTGATTCAGACAGTTCAGAACTTATTCCTTATGAGCATTTTCCTAAAGAAATCAAAGACCTTCTTGATGCT
Source organism: Chamaecyparis obtusa (assembly GCA_027943335.1). Taxonomy (NCBI): domain Eukaryota; kingdom Viridiplantae; phylum Streptophyta; class Pinopsida; order Cupressales; family Cupressaceae; genus Chamaecyparis; species Chamaecyparis obtusa. Next base: position 595,473 of record BSBK01008676.1, on the reverse strand, counting down.
GAAGATGATCCAATCAAAAGAATTAATGTAGTAGAAACACAAGAACCTACTATCAACCAAGAGGTAGTTACAACACAAGGACCAGCTAATCTTGAAGACAATCAAATAGACAAAGAGAAAGGTGGTAGTTATTTTGAGACAGATTCTCATGAATACAAATTTAAATTAGAATCTGAGGGTAACCCTTCTTGGGGTATTCATCCTGACTTTACTCATGTTCTTAGATTTCCTAGAGGCATAGATGAAGAATCTAATGACTATGAATGGGGAGCCATTCTAGAAGAAGATGAGCTTATTATAGAGAAACATGTTGATGTTATTCACCAATATGCACCTAAACCCAATGTAAGTCTAGAGCGAAGTAATGAACTTAATGAGTCTGATCCACCTAGGGCTGAATTGGACTCCCACGATGACATTGAGCCTATTCATGAATTGAATGTATTAAGTTTTAATATCACCTTTGAACTCAAGCATTGGGTTAGGACTGATGATGATAGATCCATATCCGTAAACACTATCTCCCAATTTTCACCACTTTGACTATACAACATCCTGAACTTCTTGATCAAACCTCCACAAATCTAAGCCATGGTATTTATACCTTCCTGAATGACTATGCCCTTTCTTGCTACCTCAATGCAATTGAGCCTATGAGGACTTCGATCAGTGAATTGAGCATTAGCATGATAGAGTCAAACATCAAGTATCTTAGTTAGAAAAAGAAGAATAAGAATAAAAAGAAAAGGAGTTCTGAGGGTGAAAACCACTTTGTGGCAGTGTCAAAACCTATAAAAGTAAAATAAAAGACCTATCTGAAGGTGAAAACCTCTCTGAGATGCCTAAGGATGAGATATTTGATGTCCTTCCGAGTCATTTACAGGATAGATCTCCAGCTCTAATCGAGCCTACTCAATCCTTCAACTTGGGAACAACAAAAGAACCACATTTGATTCATGTAGCACAATCTTTATCAGAAGAAGAGAAATTTTTTTTTACTACATTCCTAACAGAAAAAAAGATCAACTTTGCATGGAAATATTTAGATATGCTAGGGTTGGATCCTAAACTTATAATGCATCATTTATCTATAGCTCCAAATGTCAAACCTGTTAAGCAAAAATTAAGAAAGATGCATCCTCATGTTGCACTCTTGGTAAAAGCTAAATTAGAGAAGCTCCTAAAAGATAGATTGATCCGAGTTATTGATTATGCAGAATGGATCTCTAATATTGTACCTATTTCTAAACCAGACAAATCAATCCAAGTATGCATAGACTTTCGAGATGTAAATAGAGCATGCCCTAAGGATGATTTTCCACTACCTAACATTGATATGATAGTGGACATGATTGTGGGCTTCGAGATGTATTCTTTAATGGATGGTTTTTCTAGATATAATCAAATAAAGATTGCTCTAGAGGATCAAGAGAAAATTGCTTTTACATGTGCGTGGGGTACCTTCTGTTGGAATGTCATTCCATTTGGGCTTAAAAATGCTGGTGCTACATATCAAAGAGCCATGACATCTATTTTTCATGACATGATGCATAGGACTATGGAGGATTATGTTGATGATACTTTAGCAAAATCTATGATTAGAACTAAACATCTAAATGACTTGAGAAAAATAATAGACATAATGGAAAAATTTAGTCTCAAACTAAATCCTAAGAAGTGTGCTTTTGGTGTCACTTCTGGAAAGCTCTTAGGATACATAGTTTCAAAGAAGGGCATTGAAGTTGATCTAACCAAAGTAGAGGCTATCATGGAGATGAAACCTGCCAAGAATATTAGTCAAATGAGGACATTTCAAGGGAGAGTTCAATCTATCAGGTGCTTCATATCTCAGCTAGCAGACATATCACAACCTTTTACAAAAACATTACATAAAGGTGTGAAATTTGCGTGGAATGAAGAATGTGAGAACAACTTTAACCATATCAAGAAGTATCTATCAAATCCTCCTATCTTGATGCCTCCCATTCCAGGGAAGCCTTTGATCTTATATGTCTCCGCTATAGATACATCACTGGGGACATTTCTTGCACAACATGATGAGAAAAAAAAGGAAAGAGCTATATACTATATCAATAGGACATTGGTGGCATATGAAAAGAATTATTCTATGATTGAGAACGCTTGTCTAGCTGTGATCTTTGCATCACAGAAGCTGAGACATTATATGTTGTCACATACCACCCATTTGGTAGCTAAGATTGATCCACTCAAATACCTACTAAGAAAAGCTGCCCTCATGGGTAGATTAGCTAAATGGGTGATGCTCTTAAGTGAATTTGACATTGAATATGTGGAAAGAAAAGCTATAAAAGGACAGGTCATTGCTGATCAATTAGCAAATGCACCTATGATTGATGATACACCAATGCAAATGGAATTTCCAAATTCCTCTATCATGACTCTTTCTTCTAAAGGATGGCATTTATTCTTTGATGGCTCCTATACACATAATGGATTAGGAGTAGGCATATTATTTATAACTCCTCAAGGATACTCCATACCCAAAGCATTCGGATTAAAGTTCCCTTGCACAAACAATATTGCAGAGTATGAAGCTCTTCTTAATGGCATGAAACTAGCAATTGAGTTGAAAGTAATAGAGATACACATTCATGGAGACTCCCAACTTTTATCCATCAAGTTAATGATGTGTTCCAAACTAAAGATAAAAATCTCATCCCATACAAGACAATGGTAGATTATCTAAAGAAGTATTTCATATCTATCACATTTGAGAAAATACCTAGAATAGAGAATAAGGCTGCTAACGCAATGGCAACACTATCTGCTTTATTACATCGGCCTAAACATGAGCTACACTATGAGTTCCTGGTGGAAGCACAACCTTATCCTGCATATGATTCCCCTAAAACCCACATGATCTACACTACTGTTGGTCATGATTCATCCATATACAAAAACCTATTCTCCTATCTCCAAGACCAAACCATTCTTGATACCTTCAACTGCCATGAAAAGAGATACCTTATCTGTAATGCCTCCTGATATGTCATCATTGGTCATGATTTGTACAAATGAGGTCTATATGGTACACTACTTAGATGTTTAGAATGAGAAGAGTCTCAACGTGCATTAGAGGAAGTCCATGATGGTATTTGTGGGTCACTCTTGAATGGTTTAACACTAGCTCGAAAACTTATTAGGGCTAGGTACTATTGGCCTGAAATAGAGAAAGAGTCTATCAAGTTTACTAAGAACTGTCAAAAGTGCCAAGTGCATGGCAACTTAATTCATGCTCTGGGGACAGATCTATTTACCTTTACTACACAATGGCCTTTTCATCAATGGGCCTTTGATCTTATAGGAGCTATACATCCTCATTCTTCTAATGGACATACCCATATAATCACAACTATAGATTATTTTATGAAATGGGTGGAAGTAGTTCCTTTGACACAAGCAACTAGAAAACAAATATCTATGTTCATATGGAACTATATCATATGCAAATATGGGATACCTCATTCCATAATCATAGATAATGGTGGAAAATTCAAGAAAAAAGATCTAGATGATCTATGTGCTAAATTCAAGATTACACAACATTGGTCATCTATCTACTATCCTCAAGGGAATGGACAAGCAAAGGCTTCTAACAAGAATCTATTGAAAATCTTGCACCGTATAGTTAATAAAAGAGGAAGAGATTGGCATCTCATGATCAATCCAGCTCTCTGGGCCTACATAGCAAGTATCAGAATGCCCACTGGGGCTACTCCTTTCACTTTAGTTTATGGGTCTGAAGTGGTACTACCTATTGAGGTTGAAATCCCATCACTAAGAATTAGAATGCATGGTCTAATAACTAGTGATGACTATAAAGTATCTAGGTTGCAAGAACTTAAACTACTAGATGAGCATAGACAAGCAGTGTATGATCATCTCAGAGTGTATCAGAAGAGAATGTCTAGAGGTTACAAAAAGAAAGTCAGACATAGAGAATTTTAGGTTGGCGATCTAGTCTTGAGAGAGAATCCTAAAAATCAATCACATCGAGAACGCAAGGGGAAGTTTGAACCCAATTGGCTGGTTCCCTTTTTTATCACTACTACTTTTGGCTCTGGTGCCTATCAACTCTCAATGACTAAAGGAGAACAGCTTCGAGAACCAATCAACATTCTCCATTTGAAGAAATTCTATGCCTAAGGCATCCAGTCTATGGTAAAATGTCTTGAAAAAAGTTCTTAAAAATTGGAAAAAGTCTTGAAAAAAATGAACATCTTGGTGAAAACCTAGGAATAGGCACCTTGATGATTCACAAAAAAAGTAAAAAATATCAAAAGTATAAAAAAAGAAAAAATTTAAAAAATGAAAAATACAAAAAAAATGAGAAAAAGAAAAAGTGCCTTGGTGAAAACCTAGAAACAGGCACCTTGGTAGAAAAAATAGAATATCTGCCAAGATGGTGAAAACTTGAAAAATGGGTGCCACTTGTTTCAAAATGCTCCATCTATTAGTGCAATTTTGGTCTTTCCCAGCTTTCAGTCTTGCTTTAGTTTGTACATACTTCTCGGTTTGTTTCCACATTCCTATTTTCAATAAGTCGGTCTATACACCAATCAGCTAAAGTGTCTATATCCTATCAATGTTCCAGCTTGGGGGCAATCAAAGTCATATCCTATGGCCTCCAATGTATCTTAGACAAGTCATATCCAGTCAGAGTCCTTTGAACCTTCATTCAAGTCAGTTAGTCAGTCTTATCTCCAGAAAGGATTTTTCATCTACAACAACACAATAAAAAACAAATTGAAAACAATTTGTGCTTTTCATACTTTTATCTCCTTGTATGCTTACTGATTCGCATTGAAATTTTTGGCATATTTTGTTCCCACGAGCTCTTCGATGATGTCCTTTATAGGATTTAGAGAGTGATGACTAGGGGCATAATCTTTTCTTTGTTTTCTTCTTGTATGTGAAAATCTAACAACTTTGGAAATTCTGGATTGAAATGGTGTCCGACTGTAAGAGCCTCTATCTCGAATTGGATGGCCATGCGTACCTTGACCATTGATACCCAAAAAATTCAAGGAAGTTTGATCTAACTATTTTCTTTTTGAGTGAGTACTTTCTCCTACTATGAAACATGATCTTACCTAGGGATGTGAATGATAAAGGGTCACTACAGGTAATTCACACTAGATTTAGGATGATCTCTTGATTGCTTGATGTGTTTGTTTATGCAAGGCATATTTTGGTCATCATGAAATTTATGTTTTGATGCTTATACAAATTGCTATATTAAAATGGATATGATATTCAGGTCATCCTAGCACTTATGCCTTGATGCTTATATCTAATCCAACATTCCAAAAAATATAAATCAATATTCATATATCCATGGTTTCCTAATCAGTGGGTGTTGTATTGATTCCTGTGCATACAAATCAATATTCATATGTCTATGGTTTTCATAACTAGTGGGCATTGTATTGATTTATCCGGTTACCTAAAAATTCAATGATGAGAATGACTGACACATGATCAGTGACTAGGTCCTAGGTCTTAGGTTGCATTTTTGGTTGTTTCTTTGCATTTTGCATGTTTGCATGATCTCACAATGGCTAAAAAAACTTCAATGCTTAAACAATTCTTCAATGGCCTATTCAAATCTAACAAGAGCTGAAACCTACCTCGAAGGTCTCTTCATAGAATCACAAGCAGTTATCCTCCTGGGTTAAACATCCTTTTTGACATAAGATTGAGTACTTGTCTTCATCAATTCCTACAAAACATATCATGTGTATCGTTGCATTTACATATCATAATCATCTATTGCATTACAATTCATCCATGTGCATAAGCATAAATCATACATACATCTTTCCATAATCAAATACATTTGCATAACATCCATACATATGAAAGAAATCATTGCATTGCATATATCCATACATACATTCTACTCTACTCATAGCATAAGCATCACATGATATCATCATAAATCAAAACATGACAAGTACACATGAAGTTGTAATACCCCAAAAATGGGCTATAGGTTCATTGACCTCCTACATATTCAATTCGAACAAAATCAACATCAAAGTCCTAACCTAAGGCACATCTAAACATCATCAAATCCTAATTGATTATCATAAATTTTGCATCAGGAAATATTCCTAGTAATATTCCTAATTATCCTAATTATCTTTGATTTAATGGTTATTTGGCGATAAATCCTATTTATCCTAAAGTTTGATTAATTGAATATTCTCAATATTTAATTAATTAGATTTAGTTCTGCCACTTAATTGTTTAATTGAAGTTAATTCTATTTATTCCTAAATTGTATTATTTAATTTTGACAATAAATCCAAAATCCTATGAATAATTGATTAAATTCTTATTTAATTAATTAAAGCAAGTTGTCAATTTTTTATAATATTGTTTTTGAATAAAAGTTTGAAAAATAATTGATTAACCCATAAATCAATTGTTTTATTTTTTCAAAATCAGTTAAGTTGGAAATAAATCACTTTATTATTAAATTAATTCATAAATAAAACATGCACAATCAAAAAAGAAGACAACTATCAATTATCAATTAAATTTGAACTCTATTTTGAGTTAAACTTTGCTTTTGCATGTTTTTGTGAGTTAATTATCCTTTATTTAAAAATAACTCAAAATCAACCTGAGTTATTTGAATGATTTATGACTTTTTTTCTTGCACCTCCAAAGCCCTAGATTTCTATAAATTAAGGCTTCAACTCTTCATTTGAGATCCATCCACGAATTGCACACTCACGCTGCCGAATTGGAGACTGAAGAATCGATCTTGAGAATTTGAGTTGTTGTGAGATTTTCATTGTTTTTGCATAGTATCCATATCATTTAGAATATTATTGTTAGATCATTTTAGCATATCAATTTTCATATAAGCATAGATTCATATCAAGTTTTCATTATCATAATTGCACAGAAAAACCAAAAAAAAAAGATTAATTGCATTCATTCCATATCTAGATTTTGCATTCAAATCCTTCGCTTAGGTGTTGTCAAGGTCACTGATCTCAATATAATCTAAGAATACATACTCGCATCTACTAGAAGGCAGTAAATTGCCTAGTTAGTTTAGTTTTTCATTTATTACACGATTTCAATTTTAGCTAACCTCTAATGTTTTGCTGAAGTGTTGTGTCTACAGATCAAGTACAAAATTCACACACATTTTTGGCACCCACCGTGGGGCTCTGAAATGGTTTTCCCTTTAAATTTTATCAATTTCTATCATTTTCTTATCTTTTTCTATTCCAAGCTACAATTTTTATTCTTTGTTTGTACAATTTTCATATGAGTTTTTTTAGAAACTCATACTAGGAGATACCCACTATTGTATGACAGTTGATTTGATTAAGGATCACACAAGTAGAAACCCACTATCATCTGGAAGCTCGATTATCGTGTTATCTAATACCCATTGTCATACGAGCTTCTAGATTGTCATCTAGGAGGTAACCCACTATCGTACGAGTTTCAGTGCCAAGGTTCAATTATCATTTCACTTTTTCAGGTAGTTTGTCAGATTTGGTTTTTAGATTTTGACTAACAGCTAACCCTGACAATTGAAATTCTCTATTTTTTATTGATTTTCACTAGTTTTTGATTGGAAAAAGTGCAATAATTGCTAAAAATGGGTAAGAATCTACTAAGCACATTGTGAGGAATTTAGGTAATCTTTTCAGCTGATAACATTTCAATTTGGATTAAAAAGAACTCTTGTGTGTCAAGCTTGTGTGACCTTTATTGGTTTCATATCACATATTTCATTTTGGGCTATAAAAATGAACATAGATTTGCTTTTCAACATTTTTGTTACACAGTAAATAGGCCCTATGAACACTATTCGTGGCTCTTGAGAGAGTGAATTTCTAGCAAAATTATTCTCAACAAAGGAACCCTTGTAGGTAGGGAGGATACTGAGGGCATCTCACGTTCTACTAGATTCACGTGTCTTCAACTTTTGATCGATGCATTCTCTCTCCGGAGAGGTTGATAGATCATAAGGGGTTGACGTCATAGATCTTTGTGAGATAATTATAGTCTTAGCACGTCAGATTTATCTGTCTGCTTTGTTTTGGTGAAGTGAAGAGGCTAGGGGATTATGCTCTACTTCCTTTTTGGATAGTACTAGAAACCCAAATCTTTGAATCTAATCTAGTCCCCATGTGGTATATCTTGTCAGTCACCTTTAGAGAGGGTTAACCATAGTGGACATTCCCTTAATTGGGTCAACCATGTTGATGGAACCTCAAGCAGTAATAGCCATTTTTGCCGTGGTAGTGACAACCGCTATATACATGTCCTATTGGAAGAAATCTCCATAGGTGTGGTCTCTTGTTGGGCTGTCAGATCTCCCTAGTAGATCCTGAAGATTAAGTTCTTGGACTTTGTCAAAACCCCTGTGCACCTCGATTGGAGTTCGTCCTCTTGGATCATAAAAGTTGCAGAGTCAAACCATTACTAAAAACCCTAGTGAGGCCAAATTTTCATTTTCTAGGAATATGTGCATTATTGCAAAACTTTTTAGAACATACACAATTAGAAATTCTAAGGATTAGCACAAATAAGTCACTTGATTGTTCATGCGCAAGGTTTCTTTTTCCCTTGTTCATTATTTTCAGACATGCTTGAAATCACTTGCTTGCTATTTTGCATGCTTGCTTATCTATCTGGTTACTAAAAATGAAGAAATCTATTACAATCCTCAAATCTGGACATTGAAATTTGCAAACAATTTGAAACTAAAAACCCAAAAATTTGCAAAAATTGAAGTGAAACACCTTTCTGGAGTCAACAGTCATTTTGTAAAGATAGAAAGGCATACGAATTTTGGCTATTGTCATTTCAAAACCCCCAAATTATCGTATGGTATCAAGTACATTATCGTACGAGTTTTGTTGCCAGTCAATTCCAAAAAGTCAAAATTCTTGCTATTAACTATCGTGTGAGTTTTGCAATAATCGTACGAGTTTTTCAATTATCGTTTCATGCTATACCCACTATCGTATGATACTGTAGAAAGTCATTTGAGAAATTTCAAAAAGTTGTCAGAAAGTTGTCAGAACTATCAGAGACCCGACTTTTCCAGCCTATTTTCAGAATCTATCAAACAAATCACCATGTCAGGAACAGAGTAGCAAATACTGAGAATCCAATAATTTTCCTAAAGTGACCTTTTGAATCTAATTTAGCCTTCTGTTTAATCGATTTGAGTCTTTTTTTATCTTGTGTCAAAACCTTGTCATAACTATCAATCTTCAATCAATCTTCAAAAATGACTAAATGTTGTGATATCTTGTCTGCTATCTTTTGGGCTTCTACCCATACATCTAGGGAACAATATCCCTCATCTAAGTCAAATATATGCTTCAATCAATCAAACCTTGACAAGGTTGCATCATCTGATCATCTTGATTCAATTCATTCTTCAGTTGTCTTCATCTTATTCTTTTGCTTCACCCAAGGTTAATGGTGGAAACTAGAGCTTCCTCTCACAAGAAATCGGGAGAAGCACTTAACACCAGAACTTTTTCTACTCACTTAGGCCCAACTCTTAAGCAACTCTATAATTTTGGTCTTTATGAAGACGACGGTCTTGGCAACTTTCGATTAAAAACTGGTTACATTCCTCCTTCATCAACTCATGGAGGTAATCAACAAACTCCTCATCAATCTATCCTAGGGAGAACTCCTACCATGTCTCAAGTAGGGACAAACTTTGGCTCTCAAAGAGCTCAATCTCAACATGGTGCAGATCAGGAACCCACACCTGAAGAAATTGCTCAATATCAAAACAATGATAACTTCAAACGAATGATGAAGCATTTCTTGAAAGAAGATAGAGAGGCATTTTTTTTGTAATTAGCTCATCAAGGAGCTAAACTTCCTCCCAACTTTAATGTTGAAGATATCATTACACATGAAGAAAAAACTCCACTCATAGCTATGATGAAACAAATGCATGCCATGCAAGTCAAACTTAATAACCTTGAGAAAGAAAAGGAACCCAAGGAGTTCTCCATGGAGGCCCTATGTCCTTTTCCATTTGACAAAGACTTGTACATGCCACCATTTCCAAAAAGAGTGGAGATGCCTAAGTATGATAAGTATGATGGACACTTGGATCCCCAAGATCATGTCAGAGAATTTTGTACACAATCTATGGAGTTCATGCATGAACCAACCTGTCTGATGTGTCTCTTCCCTCGATCTCTAGGGGGAGCAGCCATTCATTGGTTCTCTAGATTGCCTTCTACTATCAAAACTTTTGAGGAATTGATCAAATTATTCTATCAGCAATACTCCTACAATATTCAACATGTAGTCACCATGATCGATATCTGCAATCTCAAGCAATATCCAGGCAAACCATTCTTGACATTTCTCAAAAGATGGAGGAAGAAATTCTCTCTATATGCTAGGCCTATTCCAGAAACTGAAAAACTAGAAATCTTCATCAATAATCTTATCCCAAAAATCAACTACCCTTTACAAATGCAAGATCATACATCTTTTGATTAGATGGTAGACAATGCAATCAAAATTGAAAAAGTACTTGTGAAAAAAGGAGAAATCACACTTCAAAAAGACAAGTACGAATCAGGATCTAGTTCCAAAGACAAGAAAAAAAAATGGAACAAGAATAAAGGCATTGTCACAGATGTTGTTGTTGATACTATCCATGCCCCATCAAAGGCACCAACTTTCAATCTAACTATTGGTACCCAAGTCATAAAAGCTTTAGAACAAAAGGTGCCTGAATCATCTCAAAAGAAGCCAAAGTATACAAAGTGGTCCGCTGATAATAAATGAACATTCACTCCTCTTGGAGAATCTTTAGAATCAACTATGAGAACTCTTCTAGCTAATAACATCATATCTTTTCCTGAGATCCAACAATCTGATTTTGATCCTAAACCAAAATGGTGGAGAGAGAACAAATTCTATGATTTCCATCGGGGTAAAGGTCACAAAACTAATAACTATTTACGCTTGAAACATACTATTCAAGATCTGATTGATAAGGGAGATATCACCATTAACAATCATAAGAGCAATAATGATCATACAACATTCATAGAACCATTTCTGAAACATGTTCAAGAAGTTTCATCTTCTCAACCTAATATGGGGGCAAAGGTCAATTATGCTTACCCTAGAAATAATGTTGTTATCAATATGGTTGAACCTTGTCTCTCTGAACATTGCAATGTCATCACAATTGTGTGAAGAGATAGAGATCATCCTTCAACTAATGCAGTTACTTGATCACAAGCTCTAGCACATCTGAACAGACAAATCCCAGATCCATCAAACATCCCTAAGATGCCCTTCAATCTTTCTTCCGCTTCCAAACAGAAGGCTATTTCTAAATCTTCCAATCCTAAAGATACAAGGCCAACATCTTATAGCATTGTTCAACAACTCCAACACACTAATGCAAAAATATCCATGTTTGAGTTTCTTCAAATATCTCCAGCTCATAGAGCCATTCTAGATAAAGCTTTGCTTTGATCCAATGTTCCTGATGACCTTGATTTAGACAGGTTCTAGACTATGGTTGGACATCTTACATCTCTGCAATATATCTCCTTTTTGGAGGAAGATGAAAAATCCTTGAGTCACCCACATAACCAGCCCTTACATATAGAAGTCTTGATCTAGAACAATAGAGTCAAATGTGTGTTGATAGATGGGGGTGCTGGCCTAAACATTTGTTCTTACAACTTGGTCACACAATTGGGATTTTCAGAATGGGCTATTGATCCTAGAAAGAAAATAACTATAAAAGCCTATGATGAACAAGAAAGATCTTCTAAAGGCACCATTGGCTTACCTATTAGAGCTGGTCTAGTTATCAGAGATACTATATGTCAAGTTCTTGATCTACCTTTGGCTTACAACATTCTTCTAGGGAGACCATGGATACATGAGATGAAGGCTATTCCTTCTACATTTCACCAATGCTTGAAATTTCCTTATGAAGGAGTAGAGGTCACTATTCCAGTAGACATATCCACCACTTGCAATACATTGAAGGAAAGTACAGATAAACTTGTGCCTAATAACAAAGAATCTTCCATTGAACCAACTAAAGGAGCATCCACATCTAAAATGGAAGATCTTGCAAAAGAGGTTAATATCAAAGAAAATAGTATGGGAGAATATACTATAGAGCCAGTCTTATCTTTGACATCTCTCCCTATCTCATCTAAGTCTTATGTACAATCTTTGAAACAATCCAAACCAGACTCTAAAGAACCTCTTGAGGCATATAAAAAGAATTTTGCATTGGGGTCAGTGTTTATTAGCACACATGTTCTCCGAGATGCACGAGGTAGTGTATCAGGAGAGAAAATATTTTTTGGCAGGAGCTCTTGTTCTATAGATATGGTCGTGGGAGCATATCCCAGTGTTGAGACCTGTTTGTACTTCATAGAGCCAGCCTCAGGAGTCTGTCATCTATACTTATGTTAGATATGTCATTCGGGGACGGAAGGTCCATACTGAGTACTGGAGGTGATGCCTTGATGACATGAATTTTTTTCACTGGAGACCTTATGTAGCCATTGAGCCTTGGCCTACTGCTCGACAATAGTTAAGTTATTTCTTCCAGAGTCATGTACTGATTGGGAGGTCCTCCTCCACCATAGAGAGGTTTCTGATTACTAGGGTCTGGCGGCAGTATGGACGTATTCAGGATGCCCCAGAGGATTACGCTACATATGCATAGATAGGGTGTGAGATTGGACTTGGATGGACATAGAGGCTCTCTTATGCTTTGTGTTCATAGGAGTACAGTGCAATTGTTGGTAGGGACTAGGAGGGAATGCGTAGTATTCGGTACACATCCTTAGGGGTAACAATGATCTCCCCTGTCGGCAAGTGAAAGGTTTGAGTCTCCAAGTGGAACCTCTCAATTAGCGTAGTCAAAAGCCCATGATTTACCCTAATCTTAGGTAAATGTATCAAGTGCTTGAATCCACAAGAAGGAAGGTGGACCCTCATAGGGTTTGGCAAGGAGACACATAATCTCTGAGTAGCAGGATTAGAGATTCGTACATGTACATCTGGATATACGAGCTACACAACATAAAAATAGGGAATCCTATCAGTAATTGGGTCACAGAACAGGTTACAAGGATAAAAATGGGGTAGTTCAGTATTTCAAAAGGTAGGTTAATAGGTCAACAATTAGGCTAAGAGATCAAAAAAATAAAAAATTTGACCTAATACTGAGTTTTTAGCTCACTGTTTTCCATACGGCAACTCAGACTAGCATGAAAAGTCATATGACTTTCTACATCATACAAAACGACAAACCATAGTAGCATGACAATGCATCCCTCCTCGTACGAGTTATGAGGGACCCAATGAAATGTCATACGACTCATGGGTCCCTCTGATACGAGTCGTGGGGGCTTATCAAACGACAACCTATCTACCGTTGAAAAGTCGTATGAGTCCCGCTGGGGAGTCGTATAAGTTTCCATGCATGCAAAATTCAAAAATAGAAAAGACATATGAAAAATTGCTAAAATCCTATAAAACATGGAAAAATTGACATTTTAGCAAAGCAAAGAGGTCCACCTACCAGATGTCCGTACTACCGAGGTCTCTGGTGTCTCCAGTTGCACTCAAATCGATGTGAACTCATAGGTACCTTTGGTTCTACCGCTTTATTTGCCATTTTTGCTCAGAGGGCTCCACAAAGATTTCTAAAGTCAAAAGGTTGAAATGAATTGAAAATGAACCTTCCGGCCTTTATATAGATTTTGACCTAATTTTCAAAAGTGCTCCGTTTTTCACAAAAATTGCAACCCTGGTTAATTTCGACGTTCAAAATCTATTTTCGGGATCAAAATTCAAATCTAAGATCATTTACTATGTCAAAATAGCGATTTAAAATTTTTGGACCTAGGACGGTCTACTACTTGCACAATCGACCTTCAATCATCATCGAAATCTAGAATTCAACTTAACTGATTATCTTACATCAAACTATCGACATTTCAACTATGGTCAACTCATGGTCAAACCTAGTCAAACTTGGTCTTCTGGACCTCCAAATGATGCAGAATGTGTTTTCGAACGTGTATAGCCACTTCTCAAATCAATTAACATGCTTCTAAACTATCAGCACTGACTTTTCTTGTCAGATTTCAAGTTTAATCCCGAAGGGGGCATGGTATTGCATATCATTCAAAGTCTGTAATCTAAACTTGAAGTATATCTTTCCTCAGTAATCAAGACAACAACCACATCTAGTTGCTGATTCATCAAAAGACCTCATCGCTCAGGGCAAATCAATCATCACTCGGGGCATATTAGATTCATCGAGATCCATATCAATCTGTTATTCTCTTAATCTTGTAAATTATATCAATTTTTGCAACTATCTATTCAATTGTGTTATTTCCTTGGTTCTTTAGAAATTGAAGGGATCAGATGTGATACCAATGTGATTCTTATCGACAATCGGGTATGGAATCGGTCACTCACTTCTTTGCAATCATAAGGTTTGGAATAAGGTGTTTTGACACTTTTTCACAATCATCAGTTCATTACTATTATAGTTAACATTATCTTTGGTCATTCAGGACCTATTATCTTCATATCTTTCAATCAGTTTATATCTCATATCAATTTCAATTTCAAACATCAGTTTCAAACATCATACACAAACTGTCTTTGAACCACTGTGCTTCACACAGTAATTCAAAGAGGGGCAAAATATAATACCCCAAAAATGGGCTATAGGTTCATTGACCTCCTACATCTTCAATTCAAACAAAATCAACATCGAAGTCCTAACCTAAGGCACATCTGAACATAATCGAATCCTAATTGATTATCATAAATTCTGCATTAGGGAATATTCCTAATTATCCTAATTATCTTTGATTTAATGATTATTTGGCGGTAAATCCTATTTATCCTAAAGTTTGATTAATTGAATATTCTCAATATTTAATTAATTAGATTTAATTCTGCCACTTAATTATTTAATTGAAGTTAATTCTATTTATTCCTAAATTGTATTATTTAATTTTGACAATAAATCCAAAATCCTATGAATAATTGATTAAATTCTTATTTAATTAATTAAAGCAAGTGTTCAATTTTTAATAATATTGTTTTTGAATAAAAGTTTGAAAAATAATTGATTAACCCATAAATCAATTGTTTTATTTTTTCAAAATCAGTTAAGTTGGAAATAAATCACTTTATTATTAAATTAATTCATAAATAAAACATGCACAATTAGAAAAGAAGACAACTATCAATTATCAATTAAATCTAAACTCTATTTTGAGTTAAACTCTGCTTTTGCATGTTTATGTGAGTTGATTATCCTTTATTTAAAAATAACTCAAAATCAACCCGAGTTATTTGAGTGATTTATGACTTTTTTTCATGCACCTCCAAAGCCCTAGATTTTTATAAATTAAGGCTTCAACTCTTCATTTGAGATCCATCCACGAATTGCACACTCACGCTACCGAATTGGAGACTGAAGAATTGATCTTGAGAATTCGAGTTGTTGTGAGATTTTCATTGTTTTTGCATAGTATCCATATCATTTAGAATATTATTGTTAGATCATTTTAGCATATCAATTTTCATATAAGCATAGATTCATATCAAGTTTTCATTATCATAATTGCACTGAAAAACCAAAAAAAAAAGATTAATTGCATTCATTCCATATCTAGATTTTGCATTCAAATCCTTCGTTTAGGTGTCGTCAAGGTCACTGATCTCAGTATAATCTAAGAATACATACTCGCATCTACTAGAAGGCATTAAATTGCCTGGTTAGTTTAGTTTTTCATTTATTGCATGATTTCAATTTTAGCTAACCTCTAATGTTTTACTGAAGTGTTGTGTCTACAGATCAGGTACAAAATTCACACACAGAAGTCACAACCAAAATATCGATCTCACATATATATCAAAAATCTCAAACTAGTCAGGGGTGCACTACTGGCATAGTGTACAAAAGAATATGCTCATGTGAGCTATGAAAGTTTGAACAGTATATCAATGATAAAAAAGAGTACAGTATATTAGAACATATCAAAATAGATCAACTATCAGCCTAATCCTCTACATCTGGTGGAGGTGGAGGTGGTGCATCCGGTACTGCTTCTGCTCTGGGCACTCTAGCTCCCTCTGATGCCATCATATACTGAGAGTACCAAGGGACTCTTTGTGTAGTAGGAACAACAATATATTATGTGGACACATAGTAAGCTTCCCAAGAGGTCTAATTAATCACCTCTGCCTGTAATCTCTGCACTTCAGCATGAAGCTTAGTGCACTATCTATCGCCCTCTAAAAATCTCTCCTCCCATTGAGCACTGTGAACCTTCAGGTCCCTGACCTGTACTCTAAGCCATCTAAAAGTCTCCTATGCAGTAAGAGGAACATTAGGATCAGCATTGGCTGTTGGCATCTTAGTATCTGGGGCAATCTACTCTGTAGTCTCTACTCTCTGTGCCTTACAGCATCTGACCTCAACACCTAAATCAAAACCTGTGTCCTCCTTTATCGGATCCATACCACCACCCACAACCTGCTCTACTCCAAGTACCTCCTTAGCTGAACCAACACCCCCTAGAGTACCACCCTCTCTTCTAGTCCGTCTATGAGAACCTGTCGATCTACCTGCTATGGAACTAGTGGGATGAGGGGGCCTCATCTGTCCTGATGGTCTGTATGGTGGAACCATCACTCTGGGTCTCAGAGGTGTGGGATGCACAATAGGAACTTGTGTGGGTCTAGGACCCTATCCCATCATAGCACCTATAACATCCATTGCCTCCTCCATGGAGGGTATCATCTCTATCAGATCAAAAAATCTATGAATTAGATGATCAGCAAGCCATGCGATGAATCCATCTGTAACACCAGCATCAAGTACATCTGGCCTGTACTCCCAATCTCTGCTAACAATAGCACTGTACTCCTATGAACACAAAGCATAAGAGAGCCTCGTGGTCCATCTGAGTCCAAGCTCATGACCTATCCGAGTATAAGTAGCATAATCGTTTGGGGCATCCTGTACTCATCCATACTACTGCCAGACCCTGGTAATAAGGAATCTCTCTATAGTGGAGGATGACCTCCCAATTAGCACATGACTCTGAAAGAAGAAACTAAACTACTCTCACGCAGTCGGCCAAGGCTCAATAGCTACATATGGTCTCAACCAAATAAAATTCATATCATCAAGGCATCACCTCTAGTAATCTACATGGCCCATCTGCCCCTATATGACATATCCAGCATATATATATATATATATATATATATATATATATATATATATATATATATATATATATATATATATATATATATATATATATATATATATATATATATATATATATATATATATATATATATATATATATATATATATATATATATATATATATATATATATCAGGCTCTTGAGGTTTCCTCTGCGAGGTGCATACTGGTCTCAACACGGGGATATGCTCCCACACCCAGATCTGTAGAACTAAAGATCTGGCTGCAAAAGACTTTCTCTCCTAATACACTACCTCATGCATCTTAGAGAACATATGGGCCAAAAGACACTGACCCCAAGCCAACTTAGAGGGAGTCACCATCAAATGTGCTACCATAGGGGCCCAGCCCATCAAAAGACCATTCTGTTGATAGTCAGACATAATAATACCACTGATCATCCCAACAATGATACACTCTAGTTGGTGCATCTATCCATAACACTACACTAAGGTCTCCTAGGAAATGGAGGTAGTCATCTGAGTATCATCTCCAAAGAGACATCTAAAAGCTAAAAGACCTGAGTTCTCCAAACTCACATACTCTGGTCGTCAGCCTACATGAAAAGGAATGCGTAGTATACGATACACATTCTTAGTGGTAATAGTGATCTCCCTAGTCGGTAGGTGGAATGTTTGGGTCTCTGAATGAAATCTCTCAATCAGAGCAGTCAAAAGTTCATGATTTACCCTAATCTTAGATAAATGTATGAGGTACTCAAATCCACAGGATGCAAGATGTACCCTCATCACGTCAGGTAGTGACACACACAGTCTCTGAGTGGTTGGATGTGAAATCCATACATGAACATCTGGATATATGACCTACACAGCACAGAAATAGGGAATCCTATCAGTAATTTTGTCACAGAATGGGTTACAAGGGAAAGAATTGAGCAGTTCAATATGTCAGAAGGTAGGTTAAAAGGTTAGGAATCAGACTACAGAATCAAAAAATTCAAAAATTTGACCTAGTAATGAGATTTTTGCTCACTATTTTCCATACGACACTTTAGACCGGTAGGAAAAGTCATACGAGTTTCTGCATCATACCATATGACAAAGCATAGTGACACGATAGTGCATCCCTCATCATACGAGTTCTGAGAGACCCGATGAAATGTCGTATGACTCTTGGGTCCCTCTGATACGAGTCTTAGGGGCTTATGAAACAAAAACCTATCTATAGTTCAAAAGTCATACAAGTCTCACTGGAGAGTCGTATGAGTTTTCGTGCATGCAAAATTTCAAAATTGAAAAGCGTACAAAAAATCCTAAAAATTCTATAAAACATGGAAAAATTGAATTTTTAGCGAAGCACAGAGGTCCACCTACCAGATGTCTGTACTATCGAGGTCTCTAGTGTCTCCGGCTATGCTCAAATTGATGCAAATGCACAGGTACCTTTGGTTCTACCTTTGTCTTGCTCAGAGGGCTCCACAAGATTTCTAAAGTCAAAAGGTTGAAATGAATTGAAAATGACCCTTTAGGCCTTTATATAGCTTTTGACCTAATTTTCAAAAGTGCTCCATTTTTCATGAAAATTGCACCCCTAGCTAATTTCAATGTTCTGAATCCATTTTCGGGATCAAAATCAAAATTTGAGATCATTTACTATGTCAAAATCATGATTTAAAATTTTCAGACCCAAGATGGTCTACTGCTTGCATAATCGACCTTCCATCATCACAAAATCCAGTATTCAACTTAATTGATTATCTTACATCAAACTATTGAAATTTCAACTTGGTCAACCATGGTCAACCATGGTCAGCTCATGGTCAAACCTCATCAAACTTGGTCTTTTGGACACTCAAACGATGCAGAATGCATTCTCGAACGTGTTTAACCACTTCTCAAATCAATTAACATGCTTCTGAACTATTCAACGCTGAATTTTCTTGTCAGATTTTAATTTTAATCTCAAAGGGGGCATGGTATTGCACATCATTCAAAGTTTGTAATCTAAATTTGGAATCATATCTTTCCTCAGTAATCAAAACAACAACCACGTCTAGTTGCTGCTTCATCAAAAAGACCTCATCACTTGGGGAAAATCAATCATCACTCGGGGCATATCAGATTCATCAAGATCCATATCAATTTGGTATTCTCTTAATCTTGTAAACTGTATCAGTCTTGTGTAACCATCGGTTCATTAGTGTTATTTCCTTGGCTATTCATAACTAAAGGGTTCAGAGGTGATACCAATGTGATTCTTATTGACAATTGGGTCTGGAATCGGTCACTCACTTCTTCACAATCATAAGGTTCAGAATCAGGCATTTTGACACTTTTTCGCAATCATCGGTTCATTGTTGTTATAGTTAACATTATCTTTGGTCATTCAGGACCTAATATATTTGAATCTTTCAATCAATTTTTGTCTCATATCACAATTTCTATCTCATATCAATTTCAATTTCAAACATCAGTTTCAAACATCATACACAGACTGTCTTTGAACCACTGTGCTTCGCACAGTAATTCAAAGAGGGGCAAAATGTAATACCCCAAAAATGGGCTATAAGTTCATTAACTTCCTATATTGACACATCGAATGAAATCGACATCAAAGTCCTAACCTAAGGCACATCTTCACATCAAAATCCTAATTGATTTTATCCTAAATTCTGCATCAGGGAATATTCCTTATTCCTATTTATCCTAATTATCTTTAATTTAATGATTATTTGGCGATAAATCCTATTTATCCTAAAGTTTGATTAATTGAATATTTTGAATATTTAATTAATTAGATTTAATAATGTCACTTAATTATTTAATTGGATTTATTTATATTCATTCCTAAATTGTATTATTTCATTTTGACAATAAATCAAATATCCTATGACGAATTGATTAAATTCTTATTTAATTAATTAATATCAATTGTTAAATTTAATAATATAGTTTTTGAATAAAAGTTTGATTTAATAATTGATTAACCCATAAATCAATTGTTTTATTTTTTAAAATCAGTTAAGTTGAGGATAAATCACTTTATTTATTTATTTAATTCATAATTAATTATGCACATCCAAAAAATAGTTAAACTTTAAAATAGAAAATCAATTCAAGTTGTTTTAAAAATAAACTCAACTCTCTTTTTGAGTTGAAAGCTGATCTCAACTTCTGATTTAAATCAAAAAGTTGTTTTTGCATGATTTTTTGTGAGTTAACTATCTTTAATTCCTTGTTGACTCAAAAATCAACCTGAGTGATTTATGGCTTTCTCCATGCATCCCCTAAGCCTTGGATTTCTATAAAATCAAGGCTTCAACTCTTCACAAATCATCTCACAAGTTTGCATACTTACTCTGCCAAAATCAATCCATGAATTTGCACAATCACGCTGGTGAATCGACATCTAAAAAATTGAAGGTTCTTTGCAAATCAATGACTTTTGTGAGATCAATCTTATTTGCAATTCATTATAGCTTAATTTGCATATCATTTTTTCATCTAGAATAGATTCATATCAGTTTATTTTATCTTATTGCACAGAAAAACCAAAAATATAGATTAATTTGCATTCATCTCATATCTAGATTCTGCATTCAAATCCTTCGTTTAGGTGTCATCAAGGTCACTGATCTCGGTCCAATCTAAGAATACATACTCGCATCTACTAGAAGGCAGTAAATCACCTGGTTAGATTAGTTTCCATTTCACTACACGATTTGGATTTCTGCTAACCTCTAATGTTTTACTGAAGTGTTGTGTCTACAGCTAGGTAGAAAATACACACACACACAAGTATAGGATGAATTGAGTCTTGCATAGTTGATGCAAGGTAGTATATGATGTAGTGATACTATGGTTAAGAGTGCATAAGATAATATGATGTGATGTGAGATTGCAAGAAGTTTTAAGTTTTACAGGCAAGCAGGAACAACTTTTTGGAAAGAAGTGGCAAAAGAATTGAATGCGATTGGTATTATTTGATCATTAAAGAGAATGCAAGTGTTAAGGAGATCAAAGGAGGAGTGATTTGAAGCAATTTGCAAGGATTTGGTGAAAGAATTTCATGTCAGATCTATGCAAACCCTAAATCATAGAATCAAGGTATTTTACTAAGCAAATCTATTAGTCAGTTAGAAAGTTTGCAGAAGATATGGACATTTCATTGATTCACAATGTAAGAGATAAGATCAAACCTAAGACTAAAAGGGAACCAATAGAACCCTTGGAAGAAGACCCTAAATTGTCTTTGTCATCTGTACCAGATGAAGTTCTACATTTAGAGAATGTTAGAAGCTATTTGGGATGTAAACTTGAAACCCTCAGTGATAGTGATTTTACTAAAGAATATGAGAAGCTTTACTATCGAGATATGTCATTGAGAGTAGGGTTTGAACATTTGAAGGATAATGAAATCATAATGTACTCTTTACATTATGAATTTGATGATGAAGAATGCACTAAGATAATTCTAAGCAGAATACATAATGGAAAGTTTTGGTTAGATGACAGAGTGATAGACATTACAACAGACCTAATTCATGAAGTAACTAGTTTGTCTAAATCAGGAGTCATACCATTTAATAAAAATAATGTGAAGAAAACTGTATTGGACAACACTAAATCATCTTACAATGGCAGAGGTATAGTGATTAGCAAGATACAACAAGATGATGTTAGGTATTTGTTTAAGATCCTTACAGTTAAATTTTGTGCTAATTCAAGAGAAGATGACATGGTAGCTAGAATGTTTCATGCAACCTATTTGATGTGTGTTGACAAAGTACAAGTAGAAATGTGTGAAATCTTGAGAATTCAGTTATTTGAGAACTTGGAGAAGATAAAGAAGACTAAGAACTCCCAGTTTAGATTCTCATCATTGATCACTTATATGTTTTTCCACTTGTTAAGAATATTTCCATTTACAATTGGAGATGATTGGAATGATGCTAAGAACACAATGGAAGGGATAAACCAAGTATTAAGGAGACATCTTATTGACAAGTTCAATGAGAGTGCAGTTTTAATGATTAAAACATTTCTAAATTTGATGAAGAACAGATCAAGAATCCCTCAGCCAATTGTTGAAAAGTATAAGAATGAGATATGTTTGTTATCTCTATTGAGAATTAATGATTGTCATTAGTATCAAAGGTTATCAAAGATATCAGTTGGTTACTTATATGAAGCTAGTAGGTAACTATAAGCAAAATAGGCCAGTCGGTTAAGTGTATACACTAAGCATCAGACAGTTTACCGAGCATCAGCAGACACTGATACCGAGCACAATAAACACCGAGCATCAAAATGAACACTGAGTAGTTTATATAGTGTTTATCGAGGATCACAGGAAAATGACATAGTACTCAGGAATGACACATTCTTCTATGCAAAAGGTTACAATAGATCATAAAACATTTTACCAAGATTAAGGATCATTTATTGTTGAGATATTCATTAAATGCAATGAAGATCTTATGTAATATTTTGATCTAGATTATTTTTGTACACCGTAGATCTTAGGTTTTTGTCTAAGATTTGTAAACCTAATTGTGTATAAGCGGCATAATGTTGTATGCTATATATTTTGTATGTTACATGATTTTTGATGTGAACTGATGTCTGAGAAAAGAAGCACTTGAAGTACTTGCCAACCTTCAAGATTATCAGTTGACATAGAAAATTAGTATTTAGAGGATATCAAATTAAGTAGAATCAGATCAGGTTAACCAAGTAGTTCAGAGAAGAGATTCATCATAGTAAAGGTGATATTTTATCAGTACTTTATTGATCTGTATTAGACAATTAATTTATCATTAGCAGATAGATACCTATTACTTTCTAACAATTGTAATAGAGTTTTTGGTTAAATCTCTTAACAGAGTAGACTTGACAGTCTTTTGTAAATCTCTTAACCAAGTGCACACTCAAGTAGTGTTGCTAAAATCCTATAACTAGGTAGATCTAGCTGATCTAATATGTTACTCCTAATAGGGTAAGATCACCAGAAGTGATCAAAACTTGTAGCTCTAATAGGAAAACCTTTTCTATTTGCAGTAGTGAAGAATTTGTGTGTATCATCCCCATCATAGTTTTTACCTTCTAACAAGGGTTTCTACATTACCAAAATACTTGTGTTATGGGACTGTTATATTATTGATTTCATGTTGTTTACTTTCACAAGTTGAATGGATGAATGATACATGTATTAGATACAAGTTATTTTGGGAGGTTACTATTGTTTACTGTTATAGATCTGAAAGGTTTATGAGTAAAAAATTTTGTGGGCACTGATTCACCCCTCCCCTCTCAGTACCCTATCTCTCCTAATTCCAATAATTGTTATCCGAGCTGAGTTCTCTTATTAGATAGTTTAACCACTGAAGGGTAAAGATCTAAGTCTTGGAGAGGTATAAGCTAGAAAATGCTATTGAGAATCAAAAGATTCAGATGCAGATGTTTATTGGACAGTATAAGCAAGCCAAGGAAGGACTGAAGAAATTACTGGTTGAAAGGAAGAACCTAGCTATTCTGTAAAATGAGGTCGGTTACCATGAAGAAGAAATTGATGATATATTTGATCATATTGGATCTAGTTCTGGAAGTATTTCTGATGGATCTAAAAGTATAATCTCTGATTTGTCTGAAAAGAATCAACATTTAATTGAACAAGTGAAAGCACTGCAAATCAGTCAAGAATCTCAAATGGTGAGAATGGTAGAGACAATGAACAATGCTAAACAAGCTGAGCAAGAAAGGAATCTGGCTATTGATGACCGAAGACAAATGACTGAACAACTTCAAGAAAAAGAAAGTGAAATAAAGAGACTCATCGATCGCCATTTTCAAGTATCTAATCAGATGATGACTATGAATCAAGAGGTCAATCAAGTAAATGGAGAATTGTCAGGAAATCTTGAAGAAGTTGCAAGACTCGGAGAGGAGAATGAGAAGATGAGAAATGAAGTGAAAAATCAACATCAACACAATGAAATGAAGAAATTGGCTGAGGATAATTCCAAGAAGATTGATGATTTTTTGGTTAATCAATGAAGATTTGGGAGCAAAGCTAGGATAGGCTATACCGGTGAAGGAGAATCATCACAAAAAGTTGAACAAGTCAACAACAATCAAAATCAAAGATCTAAAGTGTTGACATGTTATCACTATGGCAAACTAGGACATACATCTTATGTGTGTAGAAGCAAAGCATAAGGTAAACCTCCTGTCACTCCTAAGTTCAATGGTTATTTCTATTATTGTGGTAAGTATGGTCACCAAGCTTATGAGTGTAGAGCTAAATAGAATGATATTGCTAACAATACTACTGTGGAGAAAATATGCTATACTTGTAATAAACATGGACACACTACATGAGAGTGTAAGGCTAAGATGAAACAAGTATGGAATCCTAAGCAAAAGACACAGTGCAAGCTGTATCAATTGAAGAGACAAGGTAATTCTTATGTTTGGGATTATAACACATGGGCTAACTACATTGCATGTGGTAGATATGGGCACATTACAATGAATTTTAATAGGAAAAGATGGGTTGGACAATCGAGAAGCTAGACAAGCACTGGAATGGCATGTATGCATTGTCAAAAAGTTGGTCATTTAAGCAAGGACTATAGAGACCGAGCACTAGAAGAAGGTCATGTATTTGAGAGTGGAAACACTATTGCAGATATCATGAGAATAAGGAATAGTAGGTGGAAGAAGGCATCTAATGAGAATGCAAAGTCAAGTAATGCTGTCGGTGAAACCTTGTCCACTGGATTGGGTGACATCGGTACCTCCACTTAAGGTGATATAGGTATGTATGGGACTGACATTTCAAAATGATCACATTTTACATATAGTTCCTTATATATGTTGTGCACATACCAAATTAGCATGAATGAAGATGCATTATGGTTTATATGTTTTGAGCTAACAAAGTTATACAGTCAGTAAAAGTTAGACCGAGTGTTGGTTACCCATTGGTAATCACTATTAAAGGTTAACTGAATGATAGTATCAACCGAGAAAAGAAGTCTTGTGTTAACCAAGCTAAGGAAAGATTGTAGCTGTCATTGAGCTGACAGTTGTCATGAAATAGAAAGTAGGTCAAGCATTTATTGCATAAAGTTTTGAGTGGGAATATCAAAAATTCTATAAATACATAGAATATAGAGTTCATTTTTCACATTGCGATTTCAGAGAGTGAGTTTGAGCAAGAATCTTTCATGCAAATTCAAGCAGTTGAAGATCTAATCGAGCATACTCTTCGATACATTCTGAGTAAGTGAAAACCCTACCGAGCACATTTCTCGTACTTATCAGAAAACCTAATTTTTTGAAATGGCATCTATTGGTGTTTGAAAATGCTTATGCCATCTAGGGCTACCAATATGCCTTGAGACTGATGTTAGGAGTGGTTAGCTCCAAGTGTGAAAGCTTTGCAAGACAACTGGACCAACTATAGGGACAAGACTACCCTCTTCACTTCTAACTCTGTAAAACCATGGCGGGTGCACCTAATATAGTAACTTATGGCATTTTAGGACTTTGGACTAGATTAAACAAAGCAGATGATAGCAAGAGACTACTACATGTTAACCAGACATTCATTGAATCTCAATTGCTATTGGGTATAAAATGGCCTTGTGAAGGGTATTACTACCAACAATAATACTTAAAACTTAAAAGGGTCTTTGATTAATGAGGATAGGGAAGGTAGACAAGAGCCAATCAGACATTGGACTCAACTAAATGTACTAATCCTTGATTACTGCCATTATCCATTGGGCAGACCTCACATACAAATAATGAAACATGAACTGACTCTTGTCAAAGACTCATAGCCATAAATATAAGCATTCTAGCCCATCCACTACTTATAAGATCCTTCTGTAGACAACCAAGATTGAATCTATGTCCCCTCTAAAGTATATTTCACTTGATCCTAGATCAAGAACTAAACACAAGAACATATGCAAAGGTAACCCTATGCAATGGATTAGAAAATCCAAGATTCACAAGAATGACACCAAGGAGAGACTTGGAAGCATGAAAAACTTATATTAAGTATAATGAGTCATGTACATGATCAAAGTAGGACAGAGATCAAACCACTTCAATAACCTGCAAAAGACTTTCAGAAATTCTATTTAGCTTACATGCAATGTGATATAGCCTTGCTACAAACCCCTGGAACTAACTATAATCAAAACCTCTGGACTGATTAAAATTCGAACCCTTTCTAAGTCAAAAAAGCTACAACTTATACCACTAGCTGCCTTGGAAACCCAAAATAGGTTGCAACAAGCTACAAATAGCTAGGGCAAGGGTTTTCACCCACCACACCATCTGAAATAGTCACAAATTTATTACAAGGATGAAAACTAGGTGATCCAGGAGAAAACAAATCCAAGAATGACCTGTAATCATGAAAATCTCAGGGATCAGTACAGAACACCAGGGATAGCCATGAAAACTAGTACAAATCACCACCTACTAAAATCTTCTCGAGCTCAAAAACAAACTCCACCAGGTACAAAACAACTTCTGCAACTGACCACAGGAGCCTTGGATCACATCGCAACAACCAACACCACCAACCAGACCAAGAAACGGCCAAAAAACCATAAATTTTGGTACCTCTTGTCGCAAAAACCATCTGCAGATTTAAATTTGAATTCCAATGGTCAAGTCTTTGGTGCCTAGCTCATTTTAAAATATGGTCATTGATGATCCATCTTTCTCAGCAAATCGGGCGGCCCTTAAAGGAATCTTGGTTTACATTTATGCCTGGTCGTATGATCGCAAGACACCCTACTCATTGTTGCGATCATGCGACTGCAATCACTTAGCCACGCAATGCCAATCACAACCCCTTTGAGAAGTCCTCGGACCTATTGGCAGTCAACAACCATTCAAAATCAAACACGTCAGCAGCACTAGCACCATGGACCACCTTAACTCCG
The DNA here is from genome assembly GCA_027943335.1 of Chamaecyparis obtusa. Classification (NCBI taxonomy): domain Eukaryota; kingdom Viridiplantae; phylum Streptophyta; class Pinopsida; order Cupressales; family Cupressaceae; genus Chamaecyparis; species Chamaecyparis obtusa. Next base: position 568,178 of record BSBK01008676.1, on the reverse strand, counting down.
CAATGGCAATACTCCTTTTTCAAAATTCATAGGCTCCATGCGCTTTATATTTCTTTAAACAAAATCAACCGTCGTCATTACACTACGATGCTAAAAGTCGAGCATCTCACCTCAGCAGTATAATGACAACCACATGATCTTCATAGACTTACAGATGCTCTACTTCCTTTAAAAACTGCGGCCCCACTGACAATATCTAGCTCAGTGCTCGCTGGCCAATCAGAACCGAGCAAGCGGCCCCAATTTATCTGACAAACTAGCGACTGAAGAACTTCCCCCAATTTGTGAAATAATTTCCACCATCGCTGAAAAACTTAGTGATCACACGACCACTATTCGCTGAATCACCAAATAAACTGGGGCACCACCAAAACATTATGTGAACCAGCGAATAGGAAGAGAATTTGTTAGGCCGCTAAACATTTTATCACAACTGCCAAAGACACCAAGAAATTCAACCGGGCCCACGCAGGAAGATCCACGGTTGTCTCATAATTTAATAGACCTGACACACTTCATAAGCTTTTACACCAACCCTTGATTTTATATGGATGTCAAGTCCCACTGCACTTATCCGCCAATGGGCCCCAAGTGACAGATGTCAACCAGTCACATGGTCACATGTTAGAAATTCCTAACATGCGATCATGCGAAAACCAATGAAAACATGTACCTTTGCTTCCTTTCTGACATCGGGACCACCACCAAAGAAATGCCTAAAACAAACAAGATCAATAGCAAGCGCATCATCTCATGAGCATGGAATATTCCTTACACTCATACGCCGACCGTTGATCTCCTCCCTCTACTGCTTGAAGAATCTGGCCCCACCAACCATCGCACTTGCGCACTTAGGACTGACAAACAAGGAGTGCCGGCCAAAGGGAAGAAATGCAAGGTTGAAAACACATAGGGTTTTCAGCAATAGATCGAAAACATCTAGGGTTTTCATGCAGGCCCAAAGGTAGCAGGGAGACCGAAAACATCATAGGTTTTCAAAAACATTGTGGGTTTTTGACACTTAGGCAGATTTTGAAATTATTTCCTACAGACCTTAAAACTTGAATATCTCCCTGGGTTTTGCAATTCAGCATGTGCAATTTGGACTAGAGATAGGTGACACCATAAAGAGCACAGGACTAAGGGCACACATCATAAAACCTCATGGATTTTCATCGCAAGTTAAAACTGTGTAGCAGGGTGGCATAACTTCAAAATTTGCAAGGAAGAGGCCATTTTCACAGGATTTTGCATTGATAGGAAAATGGACTAACAGCATCTACTATAAGTTCATCTAAGGTTGTGGATGAAGAAGTTAATTTAATAGTGTCAACAAGTTATAAGGAACCTCTTTATAAATTACACCCTGAAGTTGCCTCGAAAATAGATTTAGCGGGTGCTTTTTCAAGCATCCCACCTAGGGTTTTGTTGATGGAATATATACATTCATACATTTACTATAAAATTAGGGAAATTGGTGATTTCTATATGTATGTTGCATATCAGGCTCTTTGTGATGAAAATATAAAGCTGAAACTAGAGCAAAAATTGGTTGAGACACTTGGTCTTACTCATGCCCTAGCTTTTTCAAAGGATTTTAAGAATGAATGGATTAGGGTTGTGTTGAGCTGCTATCATGAGGGCATATTTTGGCTAGATAAACTAATCAAGGTCACAAAAAGAATGATTAGTAGGGTTACTGGTTACCCTACTACTGATAAAGCCAAAGCATTTTGAAGCTCATCCTAAGCTGATGTTGAAAAGAATACTGGCGCAACATGGGATTGAAGAGCATTGAAAGTTTCAACAATTGTGGATCCCAAAGTTAAGTTTGTAGCACATGTAATTGGGTACAAGATATATCAGTCGAGTATGTTAAATAGTGTACCCAGTAGTGCAGTCAACATGGCACACAAAATGATAAAGATGGGTCATCAGATTGACCTAGCTGAGCTACTACTGAGATAGGTTGAAGATAACATGAAGAAAATAAAGGCACAAAAGTCCAATACCTATAAGTTTGGATCAGTCCTAGTATGCTTATTTTTCTATCTCTAGAAATTCTTTCCCTTTGTCGGTCACACTAATTGGATAGATGATAAACTGATCCGTTCACAAATATTTGATATTATGAAAGGTCTAGGAGATAATGCTAAGAATGTAATGAATAGTTATTTTGAATATTTTAAAGTGAAGATGAATTTAAGAAGTAGAATTCCTAATGAATTGGTCGATAAATATGCAATGGATATTTGTTTCTTAGTGAACACCGACCATAATATGATAAAAGCTATAGAACCAAGGACAAAATGGCTAACACCTATGGGCTATGAAATTGATTATGATTTTGATTTGAAATCTATTAAGGCATTGCTAGCATTACCGAAGGACCCTAAGGCTGCAAGGTTTGGAACCTATGAAGAAGCTAAGTCTAGAATCAAGAAAGGTTTGGTCATTAGTAAAATGAAAAGGAAGTCTAAGAAGATGAAAAAAAATTTATTCGAGAGATTTGAGAAGGATGTAGACTCATCTAAGAATTCACCGGTTGAACAAGCAACTGAAGGTTAGTTAATGTTGGCTGACAAGGCTTATGATAGTGAGGAGACTGAATTTGAAAAAGAGTTCCATTGATGAGATTGTTGAAGAAATAATTGAGAATGGGAATCTTGCAGATCTGGAACTCAGTAAGTTTGACAATATGTCAAATTAAGACCAAATCAAAATTGAGGAAGCCATCATCTAGATGATGATTTGCTTCAAATGAGTTCCACTAGAGGTTGAATTATCACTACCCAAGACATTAGAGGACTAAGTAAATCAAAAGTGGTCATATGCCTTGGACACCAAGAAGAGGATGAGGGAACAAGCCCTTGTAATGATTGCACTAGATCTATCTCTTGATGAGATTAAAGAACTTATGGATACATATGTACAAAGATTCAACGTCAAGCACTGTGCAATGCAAATAATAGATGAGAACCTAACAGATCTTGATGAGTCTTGTCAACTTATCTGGAGTTCACTTTTAGTTGTCAGAGAGCATAATGAGAAATTTGCATTCCAAAATTTGTCTAAAAGGAGAAAGAATTCAAAAGGTAAAGGAATAATTATTGAGGAGAATGTAGCAAAGAAGAATAAAGAGTCAAAGGTATCTCTTACCGAGGTAATTGATACGACAATTGGTCAAGAAATTAAGAACAGTTCACAGGATGCACCGAATCCAGAAGTGATTCAGATTGAGGATACAAATGACAAGGATATACTCATTGAGGACATCACAAATGGTGATCCCGATGATGGGGATGATGATGATGATGTGAATAATGCACCAGACAACACACTAGATGAAGCACATGTTACTGAGTGTGCATTTCCATCACTACCGGGTGAGCTTCCTGTACTTGTTGAAGATGTAGAGATTTTATCTTAGGAACAACCTGAAGGCTCTATCCCTAAGAAACTTAAAGATACAATAGGGGAACCGAGCAATGAACCTCCTACAGAGACAAACAAGCCTGAAGGAAAAGAGGTTGATAAATCAGAAATCGAAGGTAAAGAGGCTGGTGAAATAAAACTGAATGCACATGATGAGCCTAAGACAACTGAGAACACCCCAATAGACACCACATCTGATGCTCCACCTCATTCAACCAACACACAGGTTACCAAGGAGCAGAAGAAGGAAGATAGTGTGTCTACCAGATAGAACATGCCGAGGATAGAAGACAAAGCTATTGTCACCATTGTCAAGAATTCACCACTTGCATCAAAGAAGAAGAAGAAGAAGAAAGGTAAAGTGCCGGTCACTATAGATGAAGTCATTGTGATACTTGAGTGTGACTTGAGGACCATTAGCTCCAAAGAGTTGAGAAAATATAGGGAGTTATGCACCAAGAAAGCAGCACAAGAAAAGTTGAAACAAGAGAGTAAGAGCAAGGAGATATTGGAAAATGTAAGAGACATCTTACAACATGTCATCCTTGAGATACATGTAGATGAGGACACATTGATTATGGACCAACTTGCTACTCTTGCTAAAGGAATTAACGCCCCAGATGTCGATGCTAACAAAAGAGTTGAAGAGTGGGCAAAGTAAAAATACAAGATAAATTAGCTAATAGAATAAGCCAAGAAGTGGTAGTTAACAAGGTTAAACTTTTAGAGGTAATAATTGAGATTCAATGTATTACTAACTCTATTTGCCAAATCTTGTATAAGCTATGCACTGTTAGAACATTCACTGTAGAGATTAGTGAAAAGATTAAATAGTTTGAGAATGAAATCTCAGTCAATGCACTAGCAACTACAACCGAGACTCAAGCTATTGCTAAGCACATACTCAAAGTTCAAGAACTTAGGTGGTTGATAGCAGATCTCAAGAAATAAGAAGAGCGCATAACTGATCAGGTTACTGAGTTGCAGATAGAACTCCTTCCATACCTAAATTTTTTTGAGAAGCATATTGTCAGGGCACAATCACTTGTTGCAACACTAGAGATTTCTGTGTTGGACAACATATTTGATATGCATGCACAAGTCATTCTTGAGCACATTGCTATCACCAACTTGAAAGAGGAATGGGAAAACCTCTTGGCGTCACTGAAGAAAACCCATCAGCACATTTTTGACAAGCTATAAGTATACAATTTTTGTATTTGGCATTAATATCAAAAAGGGGGAAATCAATGTATATGCCAAATATGTACATTTTTGCTAAGTATACTACACATTACCGAGAGCATGCACCGAGGGGGAGTTATATAGAATATTTAGAAATTTTTGATATGTTATGTATATGGTGGAGATATAAGTTTTTTGAGACATAAGGTCTATATACATTCAAGTTTTGATACTAATGCCAAAGGGGGAGATTGTTATCTCTATTGAGGATTAATGATTGTCATTAGTATCAAAGGTTATCAAAGGTATCGGTCGATTACTTATATGAAGCTAGTCGGTAACTATAAGAAAAACATGCCAATCGGTTAAGTGTATACATAGAGCATCAGATAGTTTACCAAGCATCAACAGATACCGATACCAAGCATAATAAACATCGAGCATCAGAATGAACACCGAGTAGTTTATACAGTGTTTATCGAGGATCATAAGAAAATGACATAGTATTCAAGAATGGCATATTCTTCTATGCAAATGGTTACAATAGATTAGAAAAATTTTTACCAAGATTGAGGATCATTTATTGTTGAGATATTCATTAAATGCGATGAAGATCTTATGTAATAGTTTGATCTAAGTTATTTTTGTACATCATAAATCTTAGGGTTTTGTCTAAGATTTGTAAACCTAATTGTGTATAAGCGGCATAATGTGTTGGAAATTTGGCTAATGTTGATGCATAGATGTTTTCATTATGGAAACATATGATCTCTATTGAGAGCGCAGAATCTGGAAAGCAAGTATGCAAAGTTGAAGAAAGAAATTGTCTAAGTTTGAATACAGTGATCCTGACAGAGCACCTGATGAAGATTTAGTTGGTGACGTCCAATGGAGCAATATTTTTGTTTGTGTAGTTAACTAAAGCTTCTATAGAGTATGAGGATACCCCATCTTAGTGTGCATAAAGTTTGGAGCAGTACGGACAAAGTTATTCAAAGTTTACCGAAGATGGTTTTATAGACAGAGCAGTTTTGGAGACAGTTTTAGCGAAAGAGTTAAGGGATTATTTTTTCTTGTCAAAATAATGACTTAACATTATTAAGGGACAAAATCATAGATGTTTACTCTTGGATAATGATTTTGGATGCTGACCATGTAAATTTATTAGCTTTAATAACTTATATATTAGGCATACCTGAAATGTAATGAAACATAGAAGTGAGATGTAAAAAGAAAGGAAAGATAACTTGTGATAGTTGTATATTATGATAGAAGCAAAGGCTATTGATGTGAAGTTGTAAGCAGTACCATATTACAGTCAGAAACATTTTTGTATTACCTATTTGGGCAGTGAGCTCAGCTGGTGATCAGGTTTTGTAATCTAACTCCTAACAGGGTTAAGGCTTCTAACAAGGCCTAAAGTCCTTTAACCAGGACAGATCTACTATACATTGTAAATTGACTCCTAACATGGTCCAATATCCCTAACAAGATACTTTTGATTAGTGAGCTTTGTGGGTACCATCCCCACTAGGGTTTTCCCTTGGCCAGGGTTTCCTCGAGAACATATGATGTGTTATGAGTTCTTTCTATTTACTGCTATGTTTGTTAATCAGCTTGATAATATTTTTATGCACTAAAGTAATTTGTTATATCCATAAGTGGGCAAAAGAAAAATTTTGTGAAATATTAATTCACCCCCCCTCTCAGTATTTCCTATTTCTAACAATTGGTATTAGAGCACAGTTACTCGGAGAAGGAACATTCAAGGAAAGCTTAGCAGCTTGAGTAAGATCTCTATGGATATGGATCAACTTTAGAAGAATCTTGAAGAAGCTCTTGAACAGATTGATATGCTTACTGATGAAAGAAACTCCTTAAGAAGAAAATATGAAGATGCAAAGAATGCTATTGACAAATTGAAAGGTAAGATTGAAGATCTAAAATCTGAAAAGAAATCTAATATGCTTATTGAAGATTGTGATGAATTAGAAAAAGAAAATGAGATCCTTAAGCATGAGTTGAAGATAGTAAATCTAAAGCTTAGTATGAAAGATGGAAATTTGAGATCTGATAATGAAAAATTTAAAAGTGAGAATGAAGATCTGAGGTTAAGACTTGAAAAGGAAACATCTGAATCTGAAAAAGTAAAAATGCAGTATGTGGAACTTGAGAAGTATAATAAAATTGTGAAAGGTGAATTAACTCAATCTAAACAACAACTTGATAGGCTATATTCAAAAAGTGATAAGACTGAAAAACAAATTTCTTTTGAAGAACCATTCTTTGATAGGATTGGATTTGGATATAGTATGTTTAGAACAAACCATGAAAGTAAGAAGCCAGATCTGAAGACATCTGAAAGTGTGGAGGAAATAAAGCTTGATAAGAACACATTGGAAGGTCCACCTAAAGAAGAACCACCTAGAGAGAAAGATGAATCAAAGCAAGAAGAATCAAAATAGGAAGAATCATCTAAAGGTATGCAAAGAGAATTCAAAGGTAGATGTTTTGCTTGTAACACTATTGGGCACATGAAGAGAGATTGCACAAGTAAGCAATTTAAATCTTTTAATGGACATTGTTATAATTGTCATAGTTTTGGACATAGAGCTAACGAATGTAGAAGACCTAAAGTAATTTTGAATAATTATGATAGAATGATTGGGAATACTAACAATGCAAATAAGAAATCTATTGAAGAAATGAATCAAAGAAAAGTGGTAGTATGTTTTAGATGCAACAAAGTAGGACACATTTCTAGAAATTGCAGGTCAGAGATTAACCAGCAAGGACAGAGATTTGGAAACAATGGAATCATTTGTCAGTTATGCAACAAGTTTGGACACTCAGCAAGATTTTGCAGAATAAACAATGGAGGTTATCATCATAACCCTAACCCTAGGAACAATGCAAGAAGGAATGAAAATGCAGGAAACAAAGAGAAAGGTTGCTGTAGCAATAAAGATGAAGTAGAATTTGACAAAGGCACAAATCAAGGAGGTATAGTCAGCACTGAAAGTAGTCAGGAAGGAAATGTAACCAATGGTAAGGATGAATCTTTACCTGACCCTTCTTTAAGTACTTAAATTATGTAAGTTTCCATAGTTTAGGACTTAGGATTAGTGTAGATTAGGAATTTGAATGAGTTAAGTTTTGTGCAGTTAGATATAGGTTTATTATGTTGTACTAATGCTATGGTTAAGTGCACAAAATAAAATATTGTGTTTTGCAAGGTCGCAGAAATTTTTATGATTGCAGGTTTGCAGAATCAGCTTTTTGAGGTTTTAGCGGCAAAATGAATGAATGTGATGTCAGATCGAGTTAATGTGAAGTGTTATAAGGTCAAAATCAAATTTATTATGATTAAAAAGTGATTGAAAAGAGATTTGAAAGAAGAAAAGTGAGTTGAGGATGATTTGAAGAAGTTTGGAAGCAGTTTGCAGTGACAATCATACCGAAACCCTAGATTTGCAAAGTTGAGGTATTTCTTGATCTTTAATCAGTTGATAAGATGGATATTTCTATGGTTCATAATGTTAAGGATAAGAATAGACCAAAGATTAAGAAAGAACCAGTAGAACCAACTGAAATTGATGATAGTCTAGCATTATCATCTGTACCAGATGGCGTATTGCACATTGAGAATGTTAAAGGATATTTAGGTTGTAAGTTTAAAACTTTGGGAGATGTAGATTTTAGTGATGATTATAGGAAATTGTACAATCAAGACATGTCAGTTAAACCAGCTTTGGGCACCTTGAGAACAATGAAATTATCAAATATTCCATGAAGTATTAATTCAATGATGAGGAATGTACCAAGATCATTTTAAGTAGAATCCACAATGGGAAATTTTGGATGGAGGATAGAGTTATTGATATAACTGCCGACCTAATTCATGAAGTTACTAGATTATCAAAAGTTGGAGAGATTCCATTGAATGAAAAGAACATGAGAAAGATTGTTTTAGATAACACTGGATCTAGTTATAATGGTAGAGGAATTGTGATAAGTAAGATTAAGCAAGATGATGTTAGGTACCTTTGCAAGATCCTAACAACTAAATTCTATGGTAGTTCAAGGGAAGATGACATGGCTACAGGAATGATTCATGTAGCTTATCTTATGTGTGTTGAGAAGAAACTAGTAGACCTATGTGAAATTCTGAAAATTCAGTTATTTGAGAACTTAGAAAAGATTAAGAAGGCTAAGTACACTCAGTTTAGGTTTTCATCTCTAATAACCTATATGTTTTTCCATATTTTGAGAAGATTTCCTTACATAATAGATTGGAGTGACAATGTGAACACAATGGAAAGAATAAACTTAGTTTACATGAAGCACCTTTTTGATAAAGTTAATGACAGTGTGAAGCTTGTATTGAAGACTTTTCAGAATATTGTTAAGAACAAGTCAAGGATTCCTCAATCCTTAGTTGAAAAGCATAAAGATGACATTTTTTTTATGGTTGACACTGATTTCACCTACATTGAAGCAGTTGAGCCTAGAATGGAATTCATAGACCCTCTTGGCTATGAAATATCTAAAGCAGAAATAGTAGGATATGTGAATAGATTGTTAAAGTGTGAGTTGGATGGTCATGCAAATAGGTTTGGAACCTATGAAGAGAATTTCAACTCTGCAATAAGTTTGAGAGAAAAGAAGCAATCTAGTAAGAGAGTTGAATCTACTATGAAGAAAATATTGAAAGAATCTGGTATGTCAAGTCATGAGTTTGACATAGCTAAGAAGACTACAAAAGCCCTGAGGCAAAGTGAAAATCTTGTAATTCCACTTGAGACATCAAGTGCAGATCCTGTTGATCCTATTGCAGTAAAGGTAAAAATTGAAGTACCTGAAAAAGATGAAGGAGATAAATATTTTTCTCCTATTCCTAGAAAAAGAGTAAAAGTGAGTGCAACAAGACCCGACAAGAGACAGAAAGTGGTTGTACCACCTATACCTAGAAATGTAGCAGTAATTAAAGATGATGATGTAGTTTCAATCAAGAAGAAAACTTGGAAACCAAGAATTGAAAGAGTTAATGAAGATATATTGAAGCATGGAGACTTCACTAAGTTGAATAAATTCTATGATCTATATGGATCATTTGATAGATTGAACTTTGAAAACGCAATGGTTACACACATGATTGTGGTAGATAAGAAACTTAGCACTATTCATGGTAAGATCCCAGAAGATTTGTATAACAGACTTGTGAATAGAAAACAAAGAGCATAAGAAGAGGACATAAAGATGAGAGAACATGTAATCAGACAGTTCTGTGAAGTTAAGGATGAAGATCATTTGAAGAGATTCTTGAAGTCTCTTGGAACTTTATTGAGAACTAAGAGAAGAACAATCCTTATAATGGGAGGCAAAAAGGAGGAAGTACAGAAAGAGACAGAGCAAGCAGTAATGCAAGTTCTTGCAGATATAGTTGCAGAAAAGCATGTTGAATCAGACCCTCAGCAGAAGAAATTAGAGGAACTGCATGCAGAGGAAGTGGGTATTGAAGAAGTTCCATCTTCTTCACATATCAATATTGGCAAAGAATCAATGAATATTGAAGGCACCAAAGTGACTTTAGAATCAGATGATGCAGTATTTCATGATCTAGGAAACATTGTTGACAATTTGGCTTTGGGAGAGCAAGAAAAGGTCACAGAATCAGAGAAGAATACAGAGGCAGAGGAAGCACCAACTGTATCAGAATCAGTTCCAGCAGAATGGTCAGTTAAAGGCAAACAAATTTTGATAGAGGCCACTACCTCTAGTGCACCTTCTAAACCAATTGAAGACATTAGTGCACCTGGTAGTAAGAAGAGGCATATTGGTTCAATGTTTGAAGACCTTGGAAAAGAAGTTGAAGATGATGATCAGCTTGAGCTCATCACATCTCTGAATAAAATTATTGGAAAGAATAAGAAGGTGGAAGACCTTGAAGGCAAAGTTAGAGTTTTGATAGAGAAACTTGAGAGTGTGATCAGCACTAAGGTATCTGAATCAGATCCACTTGAGAAAGCTCAATCAGTAATGAATTCTTTTGACTCTGAATTTTCTAACTTGAAAGATATTGCTAGAATAAAAGTTCAGGAAGACTTTGAAGTAGAAATGCAACAAACTTTAAGTGTAAATATTCAGAATGATATTGGTAGTTTAGATGTATGCATAAAGAATTTGAGGAGACATTTTGAGACAGGAAAGAATTTGTACTTACAATGCACTAAATCAAAAATCCTAACAATTGAAGAGGATAAGAAGATTAGAGAGAAGTTAGATGCTATTACAGCTGAGACAAACACCTTGGCAAGCCCTAATGTCAAGATAAGTTCTGTTGAGAAGAACATAAGGAAATTGAAAGATGAAATCAGAATGATAGCAGAGGAGAAGAATAGAAAGATGATCAGGGTTAACATCTTGAGAGAGCATGTCTCAATCAAGATATCAATTGTTGAAGATCAAATTGAGTAGTGTCTTTCAGCAAAGACATCATTTCAGAAGTTTAGCTTCAATTCCCTGCAAGCTTGTCAGACAACAACATATAGATTGAGTACTCTACTCAATGTTGTTGAATCCATCAGGATGATATGGGAGAAATATTTTGAATCTTGGAAGTTAGATTTTGGTGATTGTGTTGCAAGCCTACCGGCTTTGCAATAACTGATAGTAAGGTATAAAGTTTTTGAAATTTTTGTACACCCTATCTTTGTCATTGTTGTCAAAGGGGGAGAGATAGTAGTAGAAAATTGAATATATGTTGAGGAAGGATACTCATAGGTAGAGCTATTCTATGGAGTATGATATTGTATTCATATTGTATAAAGTTTTGGCCACAAATTTTGTATAAGTGTTTTTGATGTTTTGTTTGCACACTTAGCCAATTTTCCCATATGTTGCCACCAATGACAAAGGGGGAGATTGTTGGAAATTTGGCTAATGTGGATGCATAGATGTTTTCATTATGGAAACATATGATCTCTATTGAGAGCACAAAATCTAGAATGGAAGTATGCAAAGTTGAAGAAAGAAATTATCTAAGTTTGAATACAGTGATCTTGACAGAGCACCCGATGAAGATTTAGTTGGCGATGTCCACTGGAGCAATATTTTTGTTTGTAGAGTTAATAAAGCTTCTATAGAGTATGAGGATACCCCATCTCAGTGCACATAAAGTTTGGAGTAGTACGAAAAAAGTTATTCAAAGTTTACCGAAGACAGTTTTGCATATAGAGCAGTTTTGGAGACAGTTTTAGCGAAAGAGTTAAGGGATTATTTTTTCTTGTCAAAATAATGACTTAACATTATTAAGGGACAACATCCTAGATGTTTACTCTTGGATAATTATTTTGGATTCCGACCATGTAAATTTATTAGCTTTAATAACTCATATATTAGGCATACCTGAAATGTAATGAAACATAGAAGTGAGATGTAAAAAGAAAGGAAAGATAACTTGTGATAGTTGTATATTATGATAGAAGCAAAGGCTATTGATGTGAAGTTGTAAGCAGTACCATATTATAGTCAGAAACATTTTTGTATTACCTATTTGGGCAGTGAGCTTAGCTGGTGATTAGGTTTTGTAATCTAACTCCTAACAGGGTTAAGGCTTCTAACAAGGCCTAAAGTCCTTTAACTAGGATAGATCTACTATACATTGTAAATTGACTCCTAACAGGGTCCAATATCCCTAATAAGATACTTTTGATTAGTTATCTTTGTGGGTACCATCCCCACCAGGGTTTTCCCTTGGCCAGGGTTTCCTCGAGAACATATGATGTGTTATGAGTTCTTTCTATTTACTGCTATGTTTGTTAATTAGCTTGATAATCTTTGTATGCACTAAAGTAATCTGTTCTATCCATAAGTGGGCAAAAGAAAAAGTTTGTGAAATACTAATTCACCCCCCCCCTCTCAGTATTTCCTATTTCTAACATAATGTTGTATGCTATATATTTTGTATGTTACATGATTTTTTATGTGAACTGATTATCAGATTAAGTAGAATCAGAGTAGGCTAACTGAGTAGTTCAGAGCAGAGATTCATCACAGTAAAGGTGATATTTTATCTATACTTTATTGATCTATATCAGACAATTAAGTTTTCATTAGCAGATAGATACCTATTTCTTTCTAACAATTATAATAGAGTTTTTGGTTAAATCTCTTATCAGATTAGACTTGATAGTGTTTTGTAAATCTCTTAACCGAGTGCACACTCAAGTAGTGTTGCTAAAATCCTATAAGTAGGTAGATCTAGCTGATCTAATATGTTACCCTAATAGGGTAGGATCACCAGAAGTGATCAAAACTTGTAGCCCTAACATGAAAACCTTTTCTATCTACAATAGTGAAGAATTCATGGGTGTCATCCCCACCATATTTTTTACCTTCTAACAAGGGTTTCTATGTTACCAAAATACTTGTGTTATGGGATTGTTATATTCTTGATTTCATGTTGTTTACTTTCACAAGTTGAATAGATGAATGATACATGTATTAGATACAAGTTATTTTGGGGGGTTACTATTATTTACTATTATAGATCTGAAAGGTTTATGAGTAAAAATTTTTGTGGGCACTGATTCACCCCTCCCCTCTCAGTACCCTATCTCTCCTAATTCCAACAATATTTTATTGTTAACACTGACTTTACATTCATTGAAGCAGTTGAACCTAGAGTAGAGTTCATAGACCCTCATGGCTATGAAATTTCTGAAACTGAAGCAGAAGAATATGTGAACAGATTGCTTAAGAGAAAGTTGGATATACATAGCAATAGATTTGGGACTTTTGAGGAGAACTTCAACTCTGCAAAGTCTATTCAGGAAGAAAAATAGTCAAAGAAAAGAGTAGAAAGTATAATTAAGAAGATTCTAAAGGATATAAGATTGATTGAACATGAGTTTATGCTTGCAAAGAATATAATGATAGCTATTAGAGACATTGGACAAAAGGAATTTTTGTCTATCCCACCCCTATCAGTGGTTGGAACTAGAAATTTTCAGCATAAGGTAAAAGTAGAGCAAGAAGAACAAGAAGTTAGGAAATCTACAAGATCATCTTCAAATCCACTAGGGAAAAGAGTGAAAGAAATAGCTACTGGACTAGGTAAGAGACAGAAGAAAATAGTGCCACCAGTACAAAGGAGAATAGAAGAGATAAAAGATGATGAAGATATTCAAGTGAAAAAGAAGACATGGAAACCAAAGATTGAGAAGGTAAATGAATAGATTATTCATGATGGAGATTTTTTCTAAGATGAACAAGTACTATGATCTTTATAACTATTTAGAAAGATTGAATTTGGAGAATTCAGTTGTGAGACATATGATCCTAGTAGATAATAAGTTCATAATTCAAGGTAAGATACCTAATGATTTGTTTAAGAAGCTAGTTAACAAGAAAAAGAGAGAAATGAAAGAAGACAATAAAATCAGAGAAAATCTTGTGAGAAAACTATGTGATATCAGAGATGAAGATCACTTTAAAGAAAAAATAAAAGAACTTGGAACCCATCTAAGAACAAAGAAAAGAACCATTCAGATAATGGGAGGAAACTTTGAAGAGATAAACAAGGAAACAAAGCAAGCAATAGTAAAGGTAACTACAACTAGTGCAACAACAGAACAGGAAGAGGAAGCTGAGCATCAAAAGAGTCCCTCTCCACCATCAATTAACATTGAAGATGAGTCAATGCATGTGGAAGGAACTAAGATCACATTGGACAGTGATGATAATCCTTTTCAAAATCTTGAAAACATTGTTGACAATTCGGCTCTAGAAGAACGGGACAGATCTAGTGAAGAAGGAAATAAAGAATCAAGGAAAGAGGAAGAAAAGAAAATAGAGAATCAAGCAAGTAAAAAAATTCAAGGATAGAAAGAAGTCCCTAACAAAGAAGAAATTAGTCTTACACCTGAGATTGCAAAGAAATCTCAGATTGGATCGATATTTGAAATATTTGGGAAAGAGGTTGATGATGATGATCAAATGAAATTGATCACATCCCTGAACAAAATAATTGGAAAGAACAAGAAGGTGAAAAGCCTTGAAGGATCTTTGCTGGAAATAATAGAGAAGTTACAAAGTGTTGTGACTAACCAAATAGCAGAAGTAGACCCACTGGAAAGAGCTAAGAAAGTTATGAATGCATTTGATAATGAGTTTACTAACCTATCAGATATGGCTAAAGTGAAGGTTTAGGCAGCCTATGAGACTAAAATATTTCTTGATATAAGTCAGAATATCAGAAATGATATTAACAACCTGGATGTTTGTATAAAAGACTTGAGAAGTAATTTGGATAGAGGTAAAACTTTGTACATTTAGTGTACAAAATCTGAAAACCATGTATCTGAAGTAGTTGAGAAGATTAAGGGTAAAGAAGGAGAAATTTAGTTAGAGACAAATCTTTTAGCCATCTATAATGTGAAGATATTGGATATTGAGAGAAGAATCAACAAAGTAAATGATGAAATAAGGATTCTCAATGATGAAAGGGACATGAAATTGAAAAGATTCTCTCTTCTAAGAGAGCATATTTCAATAAAGATAAGCATTGTTGAAGGACAGTTGGAAGAATGTCTTGCATCAAAGACATCTTTTGAGAAGTTTAGTTTTGCAAACCTTCAAGCATGTGAGATCACATCTTATGGATTGTGTGCACTACTTAGTGTTTTAGATTCCATTAAGAAGGCATGGGAGAAGGAGATAGAGAGCATTAAAGTAAATTTTGCAAATTGTGTTGCAAGCCTATCGGCTCTACAATACTGAATCAAGGTATAAAACTTTTTGAACATAGTTTTTGGCACCCTTTTTGGTCATTGTTGTCAAAGAGGGAGAGATATATAGAAGAAAATTGATGTATGTATGATAAGGAAGTATATTCTTAGGGGGAGTATAGAAGATAGATAAGATTTACGGAGTTATAAGGACACCAAATATTTATTTTTTTATGGCCACAATTTTGAGTTTTGAAGTTTTGAGACTTAGCCAATTTTCTCATATGTTGCCACCAATGAAAAAGGGGGAGATTGTTGGAAATTTGGCTAAGTTATATATCTAGATGTTTTCATTATGGCAACATATAATCTACATGAAGACCACATATGACAGAGAGAAAGTATGATAGAGCGCGAAGCAAAATTGTCTAAGTATGTGCAGTATTTTCCCAGTGTACCTAGGAGATAGTTTTGATTGGTGATGTCGATTAGAGTAAGTTTAGTGCTTGCAAACTTGAACATAGATACTATGATGACTATTGAAGACTCACCTAAGAGTGCAAGTCTATACATGTATGAAATAAGTTATGATAGTTTTACCCAAGACAGTGTTAAAGCTGACAGGACAGAGGAGAAGACAAAATTGGTAAAGAGTTAAGGGATTATTTTGTTTATCAAAATAATGTCTTAATAATATAAAGGGATGACATCCTAGATGTTATTCCTTGGGTAAATATGTATTTTGTGTAAAGCTTTATGTTGTGTACAATCGACTATAAAAGTTATTATTCCTAATAACTTGTATAAATGTAAGGCATATGAAATGCGAAGATATAGATGATGATGTATTGTAATGAGATAGATGTAATAGCAAAAGATAATGATGCAAAGTTGTAAAATACAAGCAAGCAGTATAAGGTTATGTACCTTACCCTATTTTGTAACTAGTTTTCATTGTACATTACTTGTTTGGGCAGTGGGCTCATCTTGTAATCATTTGTAATCAGTACTACCAACTCTTAGTAGGGTTGAGGATTCTAACAAGGCCTATAGTCCCCTAATCAGGACTGAGACACTATATGCATGTAACAAGATCCTAACAAGGTCAACATCCTTAACATGATACTTTTGATTAGTGGATCTTTGTGGGTATCATCCCCACTGGGGTTTTCCTTTGGCCAAGGTTTCCTCAAGAACAAATAATGTGTTATGAGTTCATTTTCTTTATTGTTATGCATGCTCTTTAGTTTACTCTGTTATGCAAGCATAAAGATAATCTGTTATATCCATAATTGGGAAAAAGTAAAAGTTTGTAGAATACTGATTCACCCCCCCTCTCATTATTTCCTATTTCTAACAATCACATAGTACCTCATCATGGTATATATCCTCCAATCTTGAACTTCACTAGGTACTGTTCATTGACCATGACCTTGTGGCCATCTTGTACCTAGGTGATCTGGTATGGATGTGGGTATTTTTGCCTCTTGATCTTTAACTTTGTGACCATATCTTCTGATACCAAATCATCAGTGCTTCCACTATCAATAATCACATCATAACACTTATCCTCAACTTGCACCTAGTGCGAAACTAGCTCCTCCTTTGCTCAGGTTCATTCTCACTACTCAGTAGGACTCTTTTGTTACTTAGGGCTTCTCCTCATTTAGCATCATCAAAATGTGATGATGTGATATAGGAGAATCCTGGGTGTAAGGGAAATCTTACATCACCAAAAATATTTCTGGTTTCTTTTCAATAAGGTTTATCTTGTGCAAAGCTGTTATTTATAGAAACTTACTATTTTTATTAAGTTGGTCATATGAGCTTGGAATGTTTTGATTTCATAGGTGGAGGCTCATCTTAGTCATATTAGTCTGCTATTTGAGTTTCATTGTCATATCATCTGTATTGGTGAAGTTATTGAGGTTTTTGGGTACAAAATATTTGAGCTCAATTTTGAAAGCCTTAGATGCTCTAGATCGCAATCGAACCCCTACTGACTAGAGCTTGTATAAGTCAAGAATTGTATATCAGGTCTTTCCATTTTTGAAAAGTGGTTATAACATCCAAATGAAGATACGTTTAAAAATTTATGGCCTCTGGAAGTTGGGCTACCTAAAAATAAAATTTATAATTATTTTGAGTTGACCCTAATGTAAAAAAAATAAGAAATAAAATAATTCTAAGGGCCGCTAGCTTTAAGGGTTAAATTTCTGGAACCTTCTTAGGTGATGGAAAATTGTCTATATAAGGAACACCCATAATGTTTTCTAGGGTAGTTCTAGGTAATTATTCAAGGCTTTGTCTTACAAAATATTGTAAGGAAAATGCCCATGTAGCTTTGCATATTGTAATTTTGAAATTTGTAATTTCACACTTGTGGAAATAATAAGAAGTCAATTTTTTGTTCTTGCAAATTGTTGTTGTGTCTCTATTTCTATTATGTGTTTGTGGTATTAAGGGGAGTACCCTTCATTAAGTGGTTTAGGGTTTCAACAATAAGTACGAAAATGCCTCCACAAAGGGAATGTGGTAGAAGAGCCAGAGGTGTGTCACCTGAGGTTAGAGCCCTCCAGAGACAAGTGTGAGCTTTATAGGAAGAGATTCACAGAGGCATGAATCTTGTCATAAGAGAGGAAAGTGAGGATTAAGCCAAAGAAGGAAATTTTAATTAGGAAGGAGAAGGAAAAATTCTGAACCAAGAGGAAGAAAGGCTTTTTTGGGCCATTTCCAAGATTGGGAAAAGGCCTAAGATTGAGGTTCCTACATTTTCAAGAAATCTTAACCTAGAGGAGCTGATCAATTGAATTAATGAATTATAAGAATATTTTGAGTGTGAAGATATTGAGGATCTTGATAGGGTCAATTTTGTGAAGGCCAGACTAAAGGGTCATGCGAAGATAAGGTGGCAGGAGATTCAATTGGAGTGAAATAGAAGAGGAAATGAGAAAATTACAAGATGGGATCATATGGTAGATAAATTAAAGTGACAATTAATTCATGTTGATTATGAGATAGATCTATTGAAGAAAATGCAAGGTTTGAAGAAAGCATGGAGATCTGTTCAGGATTATATGGTGGAGTTCTATCGAATCCTCATTAGAACAGGTCATGTGGAAGCTGATAAGGAGAAAGTTACCCATTACCTTAATGGGTTGAGACCAAGAATTCAGAAGGAGTTGAATTTGGTTCAAATTAATAGTATTGAAGAGGCATACCAATTTTCCCTAAAGATAGAGGAAAAGCTAAACATGAAGTTTGAGAGCAGGCAAAGTGAAAGAGGTCGTGGTGGAAGATCCAGTAGATGGTCTTATGGAGGTTGAAATTAAGATCAGAAAAAGAAGGATGAGGTGAGTAGTAGTTAAATCAAAGAGGAAACAATTTCAATCATTTCCATGATCAGAATAATAGAGACTAGAGAGGAAGGGGAAGAGGACAAGGATATGGAAGAGGAGGCTTCCGTCGAATATTTTTTCACTGTGGAGAATAAGGTCATAGGGTATATGAATGTCAAAAATGCCAAGGAATGACAGATAGGAGAACTGAAGGCTAGGATAGAGTTGCACATGTGGATGAAGATGCTAAATCATCACATGTCTGAAGATGCTAAAAGAGTAGAAACCTTGATTAACAGAAGAGTCCTATTGAGTGGTGAGAATGAACATGAGAAAAGGAGGAGCTTTTTTCGCACTAGGTGCAAGTGTGAGGATAAGTATTGTGATGTGATTATCGATAGTGGAAGCACTGATAATTTGGTTTCAGAAGAGATAGTCACCAAGTTAAATCTCAAGAGGCAAAAACACCCACATCCATACCAGATCACCTGGGTGCAGGATGACCACAAGGTCATGGTCAATGAACAGTTCCTAGTGAAGTTTAAGATTGGTGGATACCATGATCAGGTACTATGTCATATCATACTTATGGATGCATGTCATATGTTGCTTGGTAGATTATGACAGTTTGATAGGTGTGTTGTACATGATGGTCATATGAATACCTATTCCTTGACAAAGGATGGAGTGCGACATAAGGTAAAGCCATTGAAGCACATAGAAGAAAAGGTATGTAGTAATACAAGAATAAGTTTTGTTGATGGAAGAAAGTTCCTAGAGTGTATGAGGCATGAGCATATATGTTTTTCTTTAATTCCAAAATCTGGTAGAGAGGAAGTAGAAGATGTAACTACAAAAGTTGCATATTTGTTGAATGAGTTTTAGGATATTGTATTTGATAATGTGCTTGATGGTCTACCACTTGTAAGGAAGATAAGTCATCAGATGGACTTGATTCCAGGAGCCAGTTTTCCATATAGGGAAACACATAGAATGACACCAACAAAAAGTGAAGAGTTGAACTGACAAGTACATGAGTTGTTGTAGAAGGGGTTGATTTGAGAGAGTCCAAGTCCATTATCCATTCCTCTTTGGTGCTAATACCAATAGTATTAGCACCAAAGAGGAATGGATAATGGAGGATGTGTACATATTCTAGGGTTATCAACAATATCACAATCAAGTATAGGTTTCCATTGTCACGGATGGATGATATTATGGACTTTTTGAGTGGAGCTATGTATTTCACAAAGATCTGAAGAGTGCATATCATCAGATTCAGATCAAAGAAGGAGATGAATGGAAGATTGCCTTCAAGACAAAGGAATGACTGTTTGAGTTGTTAGTCATGCTTTTTGGGATAACCAATGCACCGAGCACTTTCATGCATCTCATGAATGAGGTTTTGAAAGAATTTTTGGGTAAGTTTGTCATTGTTTACCTAGATGATATTTTTATCTTTAGTAAGACATTGGAGGAGCATATGATTCATATTCATATGGTGTTTGAGAATTTAAGGGAAGAGAAATTATTGATTAATTTGAAGAAGTGCAATTTCGTGAAGAAAGAGTTAGTGTATTTGGGATTTTTAGTTTCAACAAAAGGTCTAATAATGGACCCAGAGAAAGTGAAGGCTATCCTTGAATATTACACTACTCCAAGGAGTGCTATTGAGGTAAGATATTTTCATGGTTTGGCTAGATTTTACAGAAAGTTTATCAAGAGTTTTAGCAGTATTTGTGGACCCTTGACTGAAATAATGAGAGGGGATAGGAAAGAGTTTAAGTGGAATATAAGGGTAGATAAGAGTTTTAAACTGTTGAAACAAAAAGTTATAGAACAACCTATTTTAGCACTTTCAAATTTTAATAAGGTGTTTCAAGTAGACTATGATGCTAGAGGTACTACAATAGGAGTAGTTTTGAGCCAAGAAGGTAAACATGTTGCTTATTTTAGTGAGAAGTTAAATGATGCGAAGAGGAAATTTTTTGTTTATGATTAGGAATTTTATGCTATATTTCATCCATTGAAAAAGTGGAGACACTATCTTCTTCCTAGTGAGTTTGTTTTGTATACTGATTATCAAGCTTTGCAATATTTGAATAGTCAAGAAAATTTTAATCATAGGCATTTGAAATGGGTTGAGTTTTGTAGAGTTACACATTTTTTTGAAACATAGGAGTGGAAAGTCTAACAGGGTTGTACATGCTCTTAGAAGAAGACAACTTTTGTTGACAGAGATGTAGATTGAGGTGGTTGGATTCAAGGAACTCAAGCTTTTATACCTAGAGGATCCATATTTTGGTTAATCTTGGAAAGCTTGTATAGAACCTGTTACTCTAGACAAAACAAAGTGGTTGGATTTCATCACCTAGGATGGTATGCTATTCAAAGGGAGTCAATTATGCATTGCACAAAGTTCTATGAGGGAGAATCTTGACAAGGAGAAACATAGTGGAGGATTGGTTGGACATTTTGGTCGAGATAAAACCCTTGTTTTGGTTAGTTAGAATTATTACTTGCCATAATTGCAACAAGATGTCAAGAAGTTTGTATAGAGTTGTTGAGTATGTCAAATGGAAAAAGGAGTAAAGCAAAGTATAGGGTTGTATCAACCATTACCTATACCAGAGAATCCATGAGAGGATATCAATATGGACTTTGTTCTTGGTTTACCAAGGACTTAGCAGAGACATAATTCAATTTTTATGGTGGTTGATAGATTTTCAAAGATGGCACATTTCATTCCCTACAAGAGCATAGGTTCAGATCAAGACACTAAGTTTGTTGGATATTTATGGCACACATTGTGGAAGAAGTTAAAGACATATTTGAAGTTCATTTCATCACATCGTCCATAGACTGATGGACAAACACTGGTGGTGAATAGAAGTTTGGAGAATTTACTAAGATGTTTGGTTGGAGATAAGCCAATAGGATGGGATTTGATTTTACCAGAGGTAGAATTCACATAAAATAATTTTGTAAACAGGAGCACTGGTAAATCACCATTCCAAATTATATATGGAAGTAGTCCTAGAAATGCTTATGAGTTAAGGAAGATAGAAAAAGGAGAGATAAGTAGTGTTGAAGCTGGGGATTTTGTAGAACATTTTAAGAACATCCATGAGGAGGTGAGAAAGCACATTACCAAGATGAATGCATAGTATAAGGCTAAGGCAGATGATAAAAGAAGGCATAAGGAATTTTAGGTTGGGGATGAAGTCATGGTTCATTTACAAAAGGAGTGATTTCTAGTAGGTACATATAACAAGTTGAAAATGAAGAAGTTTGGGCCATGTAAGATATTGAAGAAGCATTATTTAGGAAATGCCTATGAGGTAGAATTGCCTATTGAGTTGAATATTTCACTAGTATTTAAAATTTTAAATCTGACAAAGAATCATGAAGGGGGTGTTGAAGATGGGGTCATAGAAGCACAGTGGAGTATTCTAGCAACTACTTCAGCTATCAAGGAGATTGAGGATATACTGGATAGGCATGTTGGTAGAAGCACAAAGAATAGGACATATGATGAATATCTGGTCAAATGGAAAGGATGACCTATAGAAGATTCATCATCGCTGGAAAGAGAGGAGGTTAACTATCTTGGTTTTCCTCTTCACACCTAAGATGTGATACAGTCACTTCTCAAATTACCTCAAGTGTCTAATGCAAGAGCATCCTAGGTGTAAGGGAAATCTTGCATCACCCAAAAATATTTCTAGTTTCTTTTCAATAAGGGCTATCTTGTGCAAAGATGTTACTTATGGAAACTTAATATTTTTAGTAAGTTGGTCATATGAGCTCAAAATTTTATAATTTCATAGGTGGAGGTTCATCTTAGTCATATTGGTCTTCTAGTTGAGTTTCATAGCCATATCATATGTATTGCTGAAGTTATTGAAGTTTTTGGTTACAATATCTTTGAGCTCAATTTTGAAGGCCTTAGAGGTTCCGGATCGCGATCAAACCCTAGCTGATTGGAGCTTGCACAAGTGAGGCATTGTAGATCAGGTCCTGCCATTTCTAAAAAGTGGCTATATGACAAAGTCAAGGTTGGTGAATCCAACTAAGGACTACCTAACCTTGCAACCAAACTAATACGTAATGGAAATACACAACAACAACAATAGATCTAATATAGAACAAAAATCTTTATTCATAAAATCACCAATTACATGCAATGTGTCAAGCTATAAGGCCTTCCCGATTACAACCATATACAAAGCAAGAACAGTCTACAAGATCTCACAGGATCCAAATCTTTTCCACAACATTAGTATTTAGGTAGCCCAGGTCTACAACACGCAGCTCATTGGTAGGCCTCCAAGAAAGATCTAAACTTGTACTCAAACTTCCAAGAAATCTCTTGTTCCCAAGCTTGTAGGCTACTAACACCACTACCAAAACATCTAATGCCCCAAACATCTACCCAAACATCCACTTAAATACTAAATCCTAGCTACAAGTTAGCTCTATAGAATATACAAATATTAAATGCCAAAACATTAGTCAGCTCTCAAATAGCCTTACAAATAAATAGAATCTCCAAGATGGCCCCAAATGGTCATCAAATCAACATAGAAGAATGAAACATGCCAGATCTAGGTCCTCTCATGCCCAACGGTCAATCCATAACTTGAGGAGCGTGATCCAAATCAATGGAACCAGTCGACCAAGCCGATCCATCCAAAAAAACCAAGTCAGTAAGAAAGAACACTGAGCAACAAAGAAATAAATGAGCACCAAAAATTGACCATGCCAAGCATGATTGAGCAACATAGTTATCACCGAGTGCTAGAAGAAATAGATTCCTTCAGTTACCAAGCATTCTTCAGAGACCAAGCACCCCGGTAAACACAAAACTAAGCAACCAGTCTCCCAAACCGAGCAAGTACTCTACCAAACCAAGATCAAAACTAACAATCTACTTTCAAAGAAAAATAAATTTTTGGTTGATATAGGATTGCCAAGAATCCTAGGATGCTCCTGCATCAGACACCCTAGGTAAGAAAGATTTTCTTATAAGGAAATTAGGAACGTCTTAAGGGAATCAGAACAGGTATGCCATATCTATTCTTAACCCATATCTCCTCTTGTCCTTCATCCCAAGTTGTCTTCACTTCATTCATTTCTCCTTGCAATAGGTTCTTCTACTTTCCATTTTTCTTATCCTTCTGGTTGGCAACTGATAACAATAGACTTTGACCACTACCAATCACAACAATGCCTTGCTAAGGTTCATCCTCTCTGGACTCCTCAATCAACTTAGCATCAACTGCATCCCTCCGCATCATAAATGTCACCATATGTTGTACTGTCTCTTGTTGGAAATTTGGCTGAGTTGATTGCATAGATGTTGTCATTATGGAAACATATGATCCACATGAAGATTGCACAAGTCAGAGAGCAAGTATGACAAAGCGCATTGCATATTTGTCTAAGTGTGAGATAGTATTTTTACCAGTGTACCCGAACATAGTTTTTGTTTGTGACATTGACTGGAGTGAGTTCAGTGCTTTCACACTTGAACATAGACTCTATGGTGACTAATGATGACCCATCTCAAAGCACAAGTTATTACAGCATGCATGGAAGAAGTTATGATAGTTTTACCGAAGACAGTGTAAAGCCAACATGATAGTATATGAAGGCAGAATTGGTAAAGAGTTAAAGGATTATTTTGTTTATCAAAATAATGAATTAACAATATAAAGGGATGACATATTAGATGTTTACTCTTGTTTAAAGCCATTGGTATATATATATGTAATTGTAATTGTAAAGTGTAAAAAATTGTAATTGTAATAAGCAGCAAGCATTTGTAGAAGTATGATGCGAAGTATATGAAGCATAGGTAACAGCAATAGTGAAAGATCAGTGAAGATATATTGATGCAAGAAGTATAAGGTTAAGTACCTTGACCTATTTTTTAATCAATGTATATTGTATATTACTTGTTTGGGCAGTGGGCTCAGTTGGTAATCACATTTTGTACTACCAACTCCTAATAGGGTTGAGGCTTCTAACAAGGCCTATAGTCCCTTAATCAGGACTGATACACTATATGTTTGTAATAGACTCCTAACCAGGTCAAAATCCTTAACAAGATACTTTTGATTAGTGGATCTTTGTGGGTACCATCCCCACTGGGGTTTTCCCTTGGCCAGGGTTTCCTTGAGAATAAATCATGTGTTATGAGTTCTTTAGTTTTATTGCTATGCATGTTGTTTAGCTTCTTATGTTATGCATGTGTAATTATAATCTGTTATATCCACAATTGGGCAAAAGATAAATTTTGTAGAATACT
Source organism: Chamaecyparis obtusa (assembly GCA_027943335.1). Taxonomy (NCBI): domain Eukaryota; kingdom Viridiplantae; phylum Streptophyta; class Pinopsida; order Cupressales; family Cupressaceae; genus Chamaecyparis; species Chamaecyparis obtusa. Next base: position 543,177 of record BSBK01008676.1, on the reverse strand, counting down.
AATTCACCCCCCGCTCTCATTATTCCCTATTTCTAACAATTGGTATCAGAGCTTAGTTACTTGAAAAAGAATCAATCAAGGAAAGCCTAGCAGCTTGAGTAAGATCTCTATGGATATGGATCAACTATAGAAGAATCTTGAAGAAGCTCTTGAACAGATTGATATGCTTACTGATGAAAGAGACATTCTAAAAGGAAAATATGATGATGCAAAGAACCTCATTGAGAAATTGAAAAACAAATTAGAAGATCTGAGATCTGAAAAGAAATCTGAAGTTCTTATTGAAGATTATGATGACAATTTGGAAAAAGAAAATGAGATCCTTAAGCATGAATTAAAGATAGAAAATTTGAAGCCTAGTTTCAAAGATGGAAATGGCAAGAATGAAGCAAATCTGAAATCTGAGAATGAAAGTCTAAAAACTGAAAATGAAGGACTGAAATCTAAACTTGGAAATGTAACATCTGAACTTGAGAAAGCCAATTTGCAGTATGTTGAACTTGAGAAATACAACAAGATTTTGAAAGGCGAATTGACTCAATCCAAGAAACAACTTGAAAGGCTATATTCAACTAGTGAGAAGATTGATAGACAAGCATCTTTTTAGAAACCATTCTATGATAAGACTAGTCTTGGATTCAACACTCTTAAAGCAAATGATGAAAGCAAGGAACCAGATCTAAAATTATCTGAAAGCTTAGATAAGAAGAAGTCTGATGAGATCAACAAATTTGAAGATACACCTAAAGAATAAGAATCATTGAAGCAAGATGAATCATCCAAGGGTATGCAAAGAGAATTTAAAGGTAGATGTTTTTCTTGTAATACTATTGGTCATATGAAGAAAGATTGCATAGGTAAGAAATTTAAACCTCTTAATGGTTACTGTTATAACTATCATGGATTTGGACATAGAGCTATTGAATGTAGGAAACCTAAATTTATTGAGAATAATAATAATAGTAGAATGTTTAAGAATACTAACAATGCAGATAAGAAACCTATTGAAGATATGAATAGAAAAAATGGAGTAATATGTTATAGATGCAACAAGGTTGGGCACATTGCTAGAAATTGTAGATCACAGATTAATCCACCTAGACCAAGATATGGAAGCAATGGAATTGTTTGTCAGATATGCAACAAGATTGGACATACAGAAAGGTTTTGCAAAATGAACAATGGATTTTTTCATCCTAACCCTAACCCTAGAAATCATGAAAGAAGAAATGAAGCTGCAGGTAATAGACAAAAAGGTTGTTGTAGCTGTAGACACCGAAAAATCCTTCAGAAAATAAATTATTTTTGTTTTTTGAAAATCCTTGATGACATCATCATTTATTAATTAATTAATTATTTAATTAATTAATTTATTTTTATGGCATTAAATCCCTCTCTCTTAATTAAAAATCTTTAATTAAGGAATCTAGCCTAAAAATGTCATTTGGACATTATCCCTAATTTATTAATTATTTAATTAATAAATTGCCCAAAAACTTCAAAAATAAATTAATTTATTTTTAATTTATTTTTTATCCCAAAGTTGGCCAAAATTCTAAAAAGCACTAAACTCTTCTAGAAAGTCCTAAACCATCCTCTAAATGGGTCAAATCCCTAATCTAGTCCCTTCAAACCCTAAGCCTAGATATTTAATATTTATTAAATTTACCTTTAATAAATATCTAAATCTCACCAAAAGCCACTTGCCCATCCCTTTCTCCTAATCCTAATCCTAATCCCCTTTCTAATCTTGTCACACTCCATTAGCAAAAGGTTTACCAAAACTTATGCTAACCTCCTCTTAGTCATCCTCCTTAGTCAACAAGGATTGCCACCTCTTGGCCACCTCTTGCAAATGCATTTAAGGATGCATTTAAGCCATCCTTATCTTTCTTACATGCATTAATAATGCATTTAAGACCTTCTTATCCCTTCCTTGCCACCTCTTGGCCTTGGGCACATTTACCAAATTGTGCACATGCCCTCAAACTTTCAACTCAATCCTCCCTTGACACTTGTCCTTGACTCAACCCTAACCTTAGCCCTAACTCTGACTCATCCTTTTAACCGAAGACCTTCCCTTTTCCTATAAATAGCCTCACTTCTTTGAGCAAACAATCCTCTCTTATCTTTTAACTCTCAAACTCAATAGCAAAGTTATAATGCCATTTTCATTCTAGCATAAGCATAAACTCATCATTTTAGATCATTTCCAAGCTTAAATCACATCTAAATTAGCTTAATTGGATTAACATAGATTTATTTCTTGTTTAATCAATTTTAGTTCATCTTTTAGCTTTGCATATTTGTGTGTTCTTGAGGCCTTTGAGGCAAAATAGGTTCCTCATACCTATTTTGTGTCATTTTGGGTCTTCATTAATCTCAAATCATCATTTATCTTGCATGCTCCAAGTGCTTGAGTTTGCACACCCACATCCATCTATATCCAAGCATATCAAACGGTGCATGGGCGCATCCATTTTAGGCTTAAACTGAGGTGGCTTTGATTTTAGTTTGTTTACCATTAAATTTGATTTGATTATATGCTATGACGTTTGTTTGTCTTTGGCTTTCAAAACAGGTTTAGGTGCACGCTCAAATCCTAGTCTACAGTAGCAATACAGATGAAGTGAAGTTTCTTAAAAGCACAGATCAAGGAGACATATTCAACATTGAAGGCAATTAGAAAGGTGAAGTATCGAGTGGTAAGAATGAATCCTTACGTAACCTATCTCAAAGTACTTAATTTATGAAAATTATAGTAGATTAGGAACTTAGATTAGTGTAAAAGTAGATTTATGATGAATTAAGTCTTGTGCAGTTAATGGAAGGTAGTTTATGATATTATGATGCTATGGTTAAGAGTGCAAAGAAAAATATTATGTTTTGCGAGATCGCAAGAAGTTTTAAGTTTTGCAGGATAGCAGAAACAACTTTTTGGAAAGAAGTGGCAAAAGAATTGAATGCAATGTTAGAAAGTAAAGTCCACCAAGATAATTGAGAGGTGGGGGGTGTGAATCAATTATTAGATAATTATAACTTTTATCATCTTCAACAACATTAAACCATATAAGCAATATAATTACCAACCATAGAAAGATATTCATACACAATTACACAATAACACAAGTTATGTTGACTAGGGAACCTCTTGATCAAAGAGTAAACCCTAGTGGAAATGATGCCCAAAAAAGATGCACTAATATTCTTTTAAAAGATTCTAACCCTGTTAAGAGTTATGGAAGACAGAAGGACCCACTACCCAAATAGCTTCAGGGTAAGATCACTGAACTCACTATCAAAATAATCTTTGCATTATTCAATAGAATAATATGTTACCTCTTCTTTGACTATGCCAAACCGCACTCACTGTTACATCAGATCTCAATTTTAGATCTCTGTACTTCGCATATCTTCTTTCACAATTTCACTCTCATACTTAGCTCTTTTCTTTAATTCATGCATACCACATCAAATCTCTACACTACAATGAGGAAAAAAATTCCTTCCTTTATACCACACTCAAATATTTACAAATGAGTCGGCACACAATTATAAAATAAAATATTCCACACACTACACCAAAATTACATAAAATTATCGGCTTCCAAATACAATAAATCTTCACTCATGTGACTTTGAAGTTTGTGCTATCATCCACATCACTATCAGTGTGTCTCTAACTTCCCTTTAACTACACAAAGCCAGATTCCATCCCGATTAGGAGATATCATCCGATTGCCAAAAATGGCTACTCAGGAACACTGCCTGAATACTGCTTCCACCAAAATGATCATAACTTTCATGAATAAAAGAATTTTTGTCTGCGCTCTTAACCATAGACATATAACATATCAAAGAGTATATCCTCAATGTTGCATAGCTCCAACTAAAATATCCCATGTGCACTAATCAAAACACTATCTACTTCTGTGTAAGTCTTTAGTAAAACACTGTGTTGACATCAATGACAATCATAGTCATGAATGCAACAACAACTGCTACAGAATGGGTGCCAAAAACTTTAGCATTCATTCCTAACATGCGATGTCAGAACTAAGTGAGATTGAAGTAATAAAAGGTTATGATTGGTGTTATTTGATCATCAAAGCAAACACAAGTGTTAAGGAGATTAGAAAGTAGTGATTGGAAGCTTTTTGCAATGATTTGGTGAAGGATTTGAGAGCCGAATTTGTGTAAGCCCTAAAATCATGAAATTGAGGTATTTTACTTGATAGATCTATGAATCGGTAAAAGGAATTTGAAGTAATCATGGATGTATCTTTAATTCACAATGTTAGAGATAAAAATAGACCTAGAATGAAGAGGGAACTAGTTGAACCTCTGGAAGAAGACCCTAAGTTAGCTTTATCATCTGTACCAGATGAAGTTTTGCATTTAGAGAATGTAAGAAGTTATCTTGGATGCAAGTTAGAAATCATCAGTGATAGTGATTTTACAAGTGAGTATGAGAAGATTTACAACCAGGACATGTCATTGAAACAAGGATATGATCATTTGAAAGACAATGAGATTGTTAAGTATGCATTGCAGTATGAGTTTGATAATGAAGAATGCACTAAGATAATCCTTAGTAGAATTCATAATGGGAAGTTTTGGCTAGAAGATAGAGTAATAGACATTACAATTGATTTGATTCATGAAGTCACTGGACTATCTAAATCTGGAGCTATTCCTTTAAATGAGAAGAACATGAGAAAGATAGTCATTGATAACACTAATTCATCCTATAATGGCAAAGGAATTGTAATTAGTAAGATCCAACAACTTGATGTTAGATACCTATGCAAGATCCTAACAACCAAGTTTTGTGCAAATTCAAGAGAGGATGACATGGTAGCTAGAATGGTACACAGCTTATTTGATGTGTGTTGACAAAGTCCTAGTTGATATGTGTGAAATTCTGAGAATTCAACTATTTGAGAACTTGGAGAAGATTAAGAAGACAAAGTATGCATAATTTAGATTTTCATCTTTGATCACTTACATGTTTTTTCATCTTTTGAGGAGATTTCCTTACACCATAGGAAATGATTGGAATGATGGACAAAATAAAATGGAAAGGATTAATGTAGTATACAGAAAGCATGTTATTGACATTGTTAATGAGAGTGCAGTACTTGTTATTAAGACATTTCAGAATATTGTGTCTAGCAGATCACAGATTCCATAGTCTCTTGTGGAGAAATACAAGAATGAAATATGTTTTATGGTTGACACTGACTTTACATACATTGAAGCAGTTGAACATAGATTTGAGTTCATAGACCCTCTTGGCTATGAAATATCTGAAACTAAGACAGAATAATATGTGAACTAGCTATTTAAATGCAAGGTTGACACCCATAGTAATAGATTTGGAACTTTTGAAGAAAATTTCAACTCTGCAAAGGCTATACTTGAGGAGAAACGGTCTAAGAAAAGAGTTGAAAGCACTATTAAGAAAATATTGAAGGATACATGATTAACAGAGAGAGAATTCTTAGTGGCAAAGTAGACAGTAGCAACAATCAAAGATATTGGACAAAAAGAGATTTTATCTATACCTCCCTTATCATCTAGTCCAGCACTAGTCAAGGTGAAAGTAGAGGAACCTAAGAAGGAACAAGTAGCAAGAAAACCTACTAGATCTACTTCCTCTACACCAACCAAGAGAGTGAAAGAAATTGCTACTAGACCTGGTAAGATGCAGAAAACATTGGTGCCACCAGTACCTAGGAAAATTGTAGAAATTAAAGATGATGACACTTCTGTGAAGAAGAAAGCATGGAAACCTAGAGTTAAGAGAGTGAATGAAGAAATTATAAAAGATGGAGACTTCACTAAAATGAATAAGTATTATGACCTTTATGACTATTCTAATAAATTGAATCTTGAAAATGTAGTGGTCAAGCATTTGATTCTGGCTAATAAGAGTTTTGACTCTATTTAGGGAAAGATACCCGATGACTTATTGAAGAAACTTGCTAACAGGAAGATGAGAGCACAAGAAGAAGACAAATCTATCAAAGAGAATCTTGTGAAGAAACTATGTGATGTAAGAGATGATGATCATCTTTAAAAAATTTTGAAGCCCCTTAGCACCCATTTAAGGACAAAAATGAGAACCATTCAGATTATGGCAGGATAATATGAACAAGTGGATGCAGAGACTGAACAAGCAATAATCAAAGTTATGGCAGAAATTGTTGGAGAGACATTAGTTGTAGTAGAGCAAGAAGAAGAAGTAGAACAAGAGGATATTCCCTCTCCACTGGCTATTAACATTGAAGAAGAATCTATGAATGTTGAAGGTACAATGATAACCTTGGATACTAATGATAATGTATTCAAGAATCTAGAGAACATTGTTGACAATTTGGCTCTTGATGAGCCAGATAGAATGGAAGAAGCAGAGCAGACCCAATTTACTATTGAAGAACCCAAAGTATCAGAAGTACAAGAATATGTACCCTCTATAGAAGAAATCAGTCTTACTCCTGAGATTGGAAAGAAGAAACAATCTGGATCTTTGTTTGAGGATTTGGGAAAAGAAGTGGATGATGATGATCAAATGGAATTGATCACATCTTTGAACAAAATCATTGGGAAGAATAAGAAAGTTAAAATTCTAGAAGGATGTCTGAAGGACCTAACTAAAAAGCTACAAAGTATTGTGACCACACAGATTGTAGAAGCAGACCCTATGGACAAGGAAAAGAAAGTGATGAGCACTTTTGATGATGAATTCACTAACCTAGCTGATATTGCAAAAGTGAAAGCATAGGCAGACTATGAGGATAGAATGTTATTGAATATCAGTCAGTACATCAGCAATGATATCAATACTCTTGATATCTATATCAAAGATTTGAGGAAACATTTGGAGACAGGAAAATCTTTGTACATACAGTGTACAAAATTAAAAAATTTGATAGTTGAGGAAGATCAAAAGATAAAATTGAAGGAAGCTGAGATTCTGAATGAAACAAACCTTCTATCTAACCCTAATGTGAAGGTTAGTAATGTTGAAAAGAAAGTTAGGAAACTTTTTGATGAAACCAGAATTTTACAAGATGAGAAAGACAGGAAGTTAAGGAGATATACTCTTTTGAGAGAGCATGTTTCTATGAAGTTAAGTGTTATTGAAGAGAAGTTAGAATATTGTCTTACAGCTAAGACATCTTTTCAGAAATTCAACTTTGAAAACCTCCAAGCTTGTCAAATAGCATCTTATGGACTAAGCACACTACTCAATGTGGCAGATTCCATTAAGAAGTCATGGAAAAAGGAGATAGAAAACATGAAGAAAGATTTTTTAGATTGTGTTGCAAGCCTACCGGCTTTGGAATAAATAAATTGAGGTATAACTCTTTTTTGATACAATTTTGTAGCCCTCGCTACCGTTATTTTGTCATTGTTGTCAAAGGGGGAGAGATATTTAGTAGAAAATTGATAGTATATGATAAGAGTTGATACTCTTAGGGGGAGTATTGCATTATAGATAATATTTTTGAGGAGTTATAAGGATAGTATATATATGTTATACTATGGCCACAATTTTGTCAATTTTGAGATTTTGGAGTTGCACACTTAGCCAATTTTCTCATATGTTGCCACCAATGAAAAAGGGGGAGATTGTTGGTAATTTGGCTAAGTTGATTGCATAGATGTTGTCATTATGGAAACATATGATTGACATGAAGATCACACAAGTCAGAGAGCAAGTATGACAGAGCACATTCCATATTTGTCTAAGTGTGAGACAATATTTTTACCAGTGTACCTGGACACAGTTTTTTTTTGTGACATTGACTGGAGTGAGTTTAGTACTTACACACTTGAAAATAGACTCTATGGTGACTAATGATGACCCATCTCATAGCATAATTCATTACATCATGTACGGAAGAAGATATGATAGTTTTACCGAAGACAGTGTGAAGCCGATAGGACAGTATATGAAGGAAGAATTGGTAAAGAGTTAAGGGATTATTTTGTTTATCAAAATAATGACTTAACAATATAAAGGGATGACATCTTAGATGTTTAATCTTGGTTAAAGCCATTGGTATATATATATGTAATTGTAATTGTAAAGTGTAAAAAATTGTAATTGTAATAAGCAGCAAGCATTTGTAGAAGTATGATGCGAAGTATATGAAGCATATGTAACAATGATAGTGAAAGATCATCGAAGAGATATTGATGCAAGTAGTATAAGGTTATGTACCTTGACCTATTTTTTAATCAATGTATATTGTATATTACTTGTTTGGGTAGTGGGCTCAGCTGGTAATCACATTTTGTACTACCAACTCCTAATAGGGTTGAGGCTTCTAACAAGGCCTATAGTCCCTTAATCAGGACTAATACACTATATTTTTGTAATAGAATCCTAACCAGGTCAACATCCTTAACATGATACTTTTGATTAGTGGATCTTTATGGGTACCATCCCCATCAGGGTTTTCCCTTGGCTAGGGTTTCCTCAAGAACAAATCATGTGTTATGAGTTCTTTAGTTTTATTGCTATGCATGTTGTTTAGCTTATTATGTTATGCATGTGTAAAGATAATCTGTTATATCCATAATTGGGCAAAAGATCAAGTTTGTAGAATACTGATTCACCCCCCCCTCTCATTATTCCCTATTTCTAACATCTCTATCAAAAAGACCATCTGCCTCTTAATCTCCACAAACTCTTTAGATATATCATTCTCCTTCTCTTTAAAACTAGGTTTTGTAGGAATAGGTTCATCCATCCTGTGTCCTCGAGGTTTGTCATAAGGATAACACTTGATAACTCCATATCCCTTAGCCCCTATCTTCTATAAAGGTAACAACTTATGCCTCAATCCTTCATGCCTAACCACATAAGTGTTAGCACGACCATCAAACAAAACATTTATATCAAATTGCCAAGGTCTACTGAGCAACAGATGACAAGCATCCATAGGCAATATATCACACAATATCTCATCATGATAAGATCCAATATGAAAATTAACTAAGCATTGTTCTTGATGTAGGAGCATCCTAGGATTCTTGGAAATTGTGTATCAACCAAAAATATGTTTGTCTTTAAAGGTAGATTATCACTTTTGATCTTCATTTGGTGGATTACATGCTTGGTTTGGGAGACTGGTTGCTCAGGTTCTTTGTTTACCGGGGTGCTCGGTCTCTAAAGAATTCTCGATAGCTGAAGGTGTCAGTTCATTGGCGCTCAATGATAACTACATTTCTTGATCATGCTTGGTGTGGTCGGTTGACTAACACTCAATTATTTCCTCTTTTGCTTAGTGTTCTTGCGTATTGACCTAGTTTGTTTGGATGGATCATCTTGGCCAACTAGTTCCACTAATTTGGGTTGTGCTCCTCAAGTTATGGATTGATCGTTGGATGTGAGAGGACCTAGATCTAGCGTGTTGCATTCTTCTATGTGGATCTGATGACCATTTGGGCCATCTTGGAGAGTTTATCTTATTTTTAAGGCTATTTGAGAGCCGACTGATGTTTTAGCATCTAATATTTCTATATCCTGTAGAGCCGACTTGTGGCTAGGATTTAGTATTTAAGTAGATGCTTGGGTAGTTATTTAAGGGATGAGATTGTTGGGTAGTGGAAGTTAGTAGCCTGCGAGCTTAGGAACAAGAAGATTTCTTAGAATTTTGAGTACAAATTTAGATCTTTCCTGGGTGCCTACCAGTGTGCTATGTGTTTTAGACCTGGGCTAGCTAAATATTGATGTTGTGGGAAAATATTTGGATCCTATGAAATATTGTAGACTATTACTTTCTTTGTATCTGGCCATAACCAGGAAGGCCTTACAGCCCAACACATTGCATGTAATTGGTGATTTGATGAATAAATATTTATGTTCTATATCAAATCTGCTATTCTTGTTTTGTATTTCCACTACATATTGGTTTGGCTGCAATGTCGGTCAGTCCTTCATTAGATTCACCAACCTTGACTACATCAGGTGGTATCAGAGCAAAGTTTGTTCATTTTTTAGTGAAGTTTGTTCCTGTTTGAGAAAAGTCTATTCCTGTTGGAGCCAAGTGGATCTTGTGTGTTTGTGTTTGGATCTTGATTTGAAGATGCCTTCGAGGAGAAATCATGAGATCTCAGAGGAAGAAGTTTTTGGTGAATTTAGTCTTGATAATTTTAGGACTTTGCAGAAACAAGTGCAAGACCTAAAAGAAGAATTGAGAAAGAAGAAGCCTACCTTAAAAGAGGGTAGTGATGATGAATATGAGGAAGAAGATCATTTTGAAGAAGCTGTAGAAGAAGCTAGAGATCCAAAAGAGAATAGAATCCTGAAATCTATGTCTAAAATTGGGAAAAGACCTAAGATTGAAGTTTTTGCATTTGTTGGAAGCCTTAGGCTAGAAGAGATGATTGATGGGATTAATGAGATGGATAAGTACTTTGAGTATGAAGAAATAGAAGATCATGATAGGGTTAGATTTGCAAAGACTAAGTTGAAGGGTCATGCAAATATTTGGTGGAGAGAACTTTAGTTGGAAAGACGTAGAAGAGGAAAAGAAAAGATCATTAAATGGAACTGAATGGTGGATAAGTTGAAGAAGCAATTCATTCTGGTGGATTATGAATTGGACATGTTTAAGAAGATGCAAGCTTTGAAGTAGACTAACAAATCAGTGTAGGAGTATACTGAGGAGTTTTACAGAATCCTGATTAGGACTGGTCATTCTGAAAGCTAATAAAGAGAAGGTTGCTAAGTATGTCTATGGTTTGAGACCTAGTATTCAAGAAGAGTTACTTACTATTCGGATGACAATAATATGAGATGCTTATCAGATGGAATTAAAGATTGAAGAGAAGCTAAACAAGAAGTTTGAGGGAAAACATAACAATAGGAACCGAGGTGGTAAAACTAGTGAGACAGTTGTTGAAGAGAATCCTATGAAAGCTAATATGGGGTCTAGTAGTGGTTAAATTACTAAGAATGCTGGATAGAGAGGAAGGTGGAAGAATGAGTTCACTAGTACTTGTTATAACTATGGTGAAGCTGGTCATAGAAGTTTTCATTGTCCTAAGAAGAGGGTGGCACTGACTGTTGAAGAAGAAATTATGAATTTTTTAGGAAAAGGTGAGACTCTTATTACTAGGAGGTTAGCTGCATGTGTCCATGAACCAGTACAAAGAAGAAATTTGTTCAGAACTAGATTTAAGTGCAAGAATAAGGTAGCTAATGTCATAGTTGATGATGGAAATTCTGAGAACTTTGTTTCAGAAGAGATGGTTAGTAAGTTGAATTTAGAAAGAAAGAAGCATCCTAATCCTTATCAGATTAGTTGGATACAAGATGTGTCTAAGGTTAGGATTCAAGAACAATTCTTGGTTAATTTTTAGATTGGATCTTACTAGGATGAGATATTGTGTGATGTGTTACCTATGGATTCTTGTCATCTGTTGCTCGATAGACCTTGGAAATTTGATATAAATGTTTTGTTTGATGGTCATGCCAACACTTATGTGGTTAGGCATGAAGGAGCTCATCATAATTTGTTACCTTTGTAGGAGACATGGGTTAAGGGATGTGGAGTTATCAGGTGTTGTCCTTATGACAAACCTCAGGAGCAAAGGATGGATGAACCTATTCCTACAAAGCCTGGTTTGAAAGAGAAGGAGAATGATATATCTGAAGAGTTTGTTGAGATTAAGAGGTAGATTATCTTTCTGATAGAGATGGTACAGAAGATGATGACATTTGTGACATAGAGAGATGCAGATGATACTGAGTTGATTGAGGAGTCTGAAGAGGATGAGCCTTACCGAGGCACTGATGTGATCAATAGTGGTCAAAATTAGTTGTTATCAGTTGTTGACTGGAAAGATAAGAAAAGTGGAAAGAAGAAGAACTTGTTGTAGGGAGAAATAAGTGAAGCAAAGAGTACTTGGAGTAAAGGACAAGAAGAGATATGGTGAAGAATAGATTTGGCATACATGTTTAGATTCCCTTGAGATGTTCCTGATTTCCCTATGAGAAAATCTTTCTTATTTGGGGTGTTTGATGCAAGAGCATCCTAGGATTCTTGGAAATCCTGTATCAACCAAAAATATGTTTTGTCTTTGAAGGTAGATTGTTAGTTTTGATCTTCATTTGGTGGAGTACTTTCTCAATTTGGGAGACTAGTTTCTTAGGTTCTGTGCTTACCGGGGTGCTTGATCTTTGAAGAATGCTCGGTAGCTGAAGGTGTCAGTTCACTGGTGCTCGGTGATAACTATGCTTTTCAATCATGCTTGGTGTGGTTGGTTGATTGGTGCTTAGTTATTTCCTCTTTTGCTCGGTGTTCTTGCTTATTGACATAGTTTATTTGGATGGATCAGGTTGGCCAACTAGTTCCACTGATTTGGGTCGTGCTCCTCAAGTTATGGACTAACTATTGGGTGTGAGAGGACTTGGATTTGGCATGTTGCATTCTTCTATGTGGATCTGATGACCGTTTGGGGCCATCTTGGAGATTCTATTTATTTGTAAGGCTATTTGAAAGCTGACTGATGTTTTGGCATTTAATATTTGTATATCCTGTAGAGATGACTTGTGGCTGGGATTTAGTATTTAAGTGGATGTTTGGGTAGATGTTTAGGGCATCAGATGTTTTGGTAGTGGTGTTAGTAGCCTGCGATCTTGGGAATAGGGAGATTTCTTGGAAGTTTGAGTGCAAGTTTAGATCTTTCCTGGATGCCTACCAGTGAGTTGTGTGTTGCAAACGTGGGCTAGCTAAATAATGATGTTGTGGGAAAAGATTTGGATCTTGTGAGATCTTGTAGACTGTTACTTGATTTGTATTTGGTCATAACTGGGAAGACCTTATAGCCTGACACATTGCATGTAATCAGTGATTTGATGAATAAATATTTATGTTCTATATCAGATCTGCTATTATTGTTTTGTATTTATGCTATGTATTGGTTTGGCTGTAAGGTCGGTCAGTCCTTCATTGGATTCACCAACCTTGACTGCATCAGTTCTTCAATCCTAACCTTAGACACATCTTGTATCCAACTAATATGATAAGGATTAGGATGCTTCCTTCTTTCTAGATTCAATTTACTAACCATTTCATCTGAAACAAAGTTCTTAGAACTGCCACCATCAACTATGACATTACATACCTTATTCTTGCACTTACATTTGGTTCTGAACAAATTCCTTCTTTGCACTAGTTCCTGGACACATGTAGCTAATTTCCTAGTAATAAGAGTCTCACATTTTTCTGCAACATTCACAATATCCTCTTTAGTAATCAGTGAAACTCTTTTCTTAGGACATTGAAAACTTCTATGACCAGCTTCACCATAGTTATAACAAGTACCAGTGAACTCATTCTTCCACCTTCCTCTCTATCCAGTATTGAAATTCCTAGTGACTTGACCACTGCTAGATCCCACATTAGACTTAGGATTCTCTGTCATATTACTTTCAGCAATTGTCTCACTAGTTTTACCACCTTGGTTCCTATTGTTTTTTCTTCCTTCAAACTTCTTATTCAGCTTATCTTCAATCTTTAATGCCATCTGATAAGAATCTCTGATTGTTGTCATCGGAACAATAAGTAATTCTTCCTGAATACTAGGTCTCAAACCATAGAAATAATGAGCAACCTTCTCTTTATCAGCTTCAGAATGACTAGTCCTAATCAAGATTCTGTAAAACTCCTTGGTATACTCCTACACCAATTTGTTAGTCTACTTCAAAGCTTGCATTTTCTTAAACATTTCCAATTCATAATCCACTAGAATGAATTGCTTCTTTAACTTATCAACCATTGGGCTCCACTTAATGATCTTTTATTTTCCTCTTCTACCTCTTTCCAACTAAATTTCCCTACACCAAATATTTGCATGAACCTTCAACGTAGTCTTTGCAAATCTAACCCTATCAGGATCTTCTATTTCTTCATACTCAAAGTATTCATCCATCTCATTAATCCAATCAATCAGCTCCTCCAGCCTAAGACTTCCAAAAAATGCAGAAACTTCAATCTTAGGTCTTTTCCTCATTTTAGACATAGCTTTCAAGATTCTATTCTCTTTAGGATCTCTAGCTTCTTCAAAATGATCTTCTTCCTCAGATTCATCATCAGTACCTTTCTTCGGTGTAGTCTTCTTCTTTCTCAATTCCTCTTACAGATCTTGCACTTGTTTCTGCAAAGCCCTAAAATCATCAAAGACTAAATTCTCTAGTAGCTTCTTCCTCTGAGATCTCATGATTTCTCCTTGGAGGATCTTCAAATCAAGATCTAGACACAAAAACACAAGATCCACTCAGCTCCAATAGGAACAAACTTTGTGTTGATACCACCTGATGCAGTCAAGGTTGGTGAATTCAATTAAGGACTATCCAACCTTGCATCCAAACCAATACACATCAAAAATACACAACAACAACAAGAGATCTGATATAGAACATAAATATTGTATTCATCAAATCACCAATTACATGCAACATGCCAGGCAGTAAGGCCTTTCTGGTTACGATAAGATACAAAGCAAGAACAGTCTAAAAGATCTTGTAGTATCCAAATCTTTTCCACAACATCAGTATTCAGCTAGCCTAGGTCTGCAACATGCAGCTCACTGGTAGGCATCCAAGAAAGATCTAAACTTGTACTCAAACTTCCAAGTAATCTTCCTGTTCCCAAGATCGTAGGCTACTAACACCACTACCAAAACATCTGATGCCTTAAACATCTACCCAAACATCTACTTAAATACTAAATCCCAGCCACAAGTCGTTTCTACACAATATAAAAATATTAAATGCCAAAACATTAGTCGGCTCTCAAATAACCTTACAAATAAATAGAATCTCCAAGATGGCCCGAAACGGTCATCAAATCTACATAGAAGAATGTAACACACCAGATCTAGGTCCTCTCATGCCCAACAGTCAATCCATAACTTGAGGAGCATGACCCAAATCAATGGAACCAGTCCGCCAAACTGATCCATCCAAACAAACCAAGTCGGTAAGCAAGAACACCGAGCAATAGAGAAATAACTGAGTGGCAGAAACCGACCATGCCAAGCATGACCGAGCAATGCAGTTATCACCGAGTGCCAGAAGCAACTAACACCTTCAGTTACTGAGTGTTCTTTAGAGACTCAGCACACTGGTAAACACATAACCAAGAAACCAGTCTCCCAAACCAAGCAAGTACTCCACCAAACCAAGATCAAAACTAATAATCTACTTTCAAAGACAAATATATTTTTGGTTGATAAAGGATTGCTAAGAATCCTAGGATGCTCCTCCATCACTATAATAGCCAAAAAGAGCTACGTTTAAAAAGTTATGGCCTCCAAAAGTTGGGCTACCTAAAAATAAAATTTGTAATTATTTTGAGCCGACCTTAATGTAGAAAAAAAGAAAAAGAAAATAATCTAAGGGTAGTCAGCCTTAAGGGCTAAATTTCTAGAACCTTGTTGGGTGGTGGGAAATTGTCTATATAAGGAAGGCTCGTAGTGTTTTCTAGGATAGTTGTAGGTAATGTTTCGAGGCTTTATCTTACAAAATATTGTAAGAAAATGCCCATGTGGCTTTACATATTGTAATTCTGGAATTTGTAATTCCACACTTGTGGAGATAATAAGAAGCCCATTTTCTATTCTTGCAAATTGTTATTGTGTCTCTATTTCTATTTTGTGTTTGTGGTATTAAGGGGAGTACCCTTCATCATGATTTGACATCTTCATCCACATGTGAAACTCTAGCCTAGCCTTCAGTTCTCCTATTTGTTGTTCCTTGGCCTTGTGGACATTCATATGCCCTATGACCTTCTTCTCCACAGTGAAAACATGTTCCAAAAAAGCCTCCTCTTCTTAATCCTTATCCTCTTCCTCTTCCCCTCCAATCTCTATTATTCTGATCACGAAAATGATTGACATTATTTTCCCTTTGATTAGATCTTCCACCATGACCTCTTCCATTTTGTCTTCTTTCAAACTTCTTGTTCAAATTTTCTTCTACCTATAGAGAAAAATGGTATGCTTCTTCAATAATGTTCATTAGACCAAATTTAACTCCTCCTAAATGCTTGGCCTCAACCCATTAGAGTAATGGGAAACATTCTCCTTATCATCTTCTGTATGGCCCATTCTGATGAGAACTCGATAGAACTCCTACATATACTCCTGAACAGATCTTCTTGCTTGCTTCAACCCATGCATTTTCTTCAGTAGATCAAGCTCATAATCAACAAGAATGAATTAACTCCTTAATTTATCTACCATCTGATCCCATCTTGTGATTTTATCGTTTCCTCTTCTATTAATTTGCTCCAATTGAATCTCTTTCCGCCAAATTTTTGCATTACCCTTCAGTTTGGCCTTTACAAACTTGACCCTATCAGGATCCTCGATATCTTCATACTCAAAATATTCTTCTAATTTGTTGATCCAGTTGATCAATTTCTTTGGGTTAAGATTTTTTGAAAATGTGGGAACCTCAATCTTAGGTCTTTTCCCAATCTTGGAAATGGCTCAAAAAAGCCTTTCTTCCTCTTGGTTCAAAATTTCACCTTCTCCTTCCTGATCAAAATTTCCTTCTTCCTCAGCTTCATCCTCACTTTGATCTCTTATTGCAAGATTCATACATCTGTGAATCTCTTCTTGCAATGCTCACACTTGTCTCTAGAGGGCTCTAACCTCAGGTGACACACCTCTGGCTCTTCTGCCACATTCCCTTCAAAGAGCCATTTTTACAGTTATTGTTGAAACCCTAAACCACGGTCTTGGTGCAAATCACCTCATAGTCAGCGATCTGTCTACACACTCAGGAACTCCTACTTTGATACCACTTGATGAAGGGTGCTCCCATTAATACCACAAACAAATAACAAAAATAGAGACACAACAATAATTTGCAAGAACAAAAATAGGCTTCTTATTATCTCCACAAGTGTGGAATTACAAATTTTAGAATTACAATATGCAAAGCCACATGGGCATTTTCCTTACAATATTATGTAAGATAAAGCCTCGAATAACTACCCATAAATTCCCTAGAAACACTACGTGCCTTCCTTATATAGTCAATTTTCCACCACCTAAGAAGGTTCTGGAATTTTAGCCATTAAGGCCAACCACCCTTAGAATTATTTAATTTTTATTTTTATTACATTAAGATCTGCTCAAAATAATTACAAATTATATTTTTATGTAGCCCAACTTCTAGAGGCCATAAATTTTTTAACCATAGCTCCGTTTGGCTATTATAACCACTTTTCTGAAATGGAAGCTCCTGATTTACAGTGCTTGACTAGAAAAAGCTCTTGTTAGCTAGGATTCGACCTCATTCCGGAGCCTCTAAGGCCTTCAGAATTGAGATCAAATATTTTGTACCCAAAAACCTCAATAACGTCACCAATACAAATGATATGGAAATGAAACTCAACTGACAAACTACTATGACTAAGATGAACCTCCACCTATGAAATCATAACATTATGAGCTCATATGACCAACTTACTAAAAATAGTAAGTTTCCATTAATAGTAACTTTGTTCTAAAAACAACCCTTATTGAAAAGACAAAACAAAAATATTTTTGGTTGATGCAAGATTGCCCTTACACCCAAGATTCTCCTGCATCAATTTGATAGCATGATAATTTGAAAGTGTGGTTTTTAATTATGAGAATCAACTCTCATTATATAGAATTTTGGGATTTCAACTAGGATTCTATGATTGAAGAGACGACTGAAATTGATTGAATAGTGAACTAGTATTGATTAGATAGATGACTCTATTGACCAAATAGAGAAGTGACACTAGTTGGTAGTGAAGTGGGTGCATGACTACATAGATTG
This sequence comes from Chamaecyparis obtusa, assembly GCA_027943335.1. Lineage (NCBI taxonomy): Eukaryota > Viridiplantae > Streptophyta > Pinopsida > Cupressales > Cupressaceae > Chamaecyparis > Chamaecyparis obtusa. Next base: position 525,332 of record BSBK01008676.1, on the reverse strand, counting down.
ACTTGTGAATTCATTTGATTGTGAGTGAATTGAATAGATTGGAGAGTTTATTGGATTGATTGATTAGTGAAGCGGATAAATTGATTAGTTAGAAAAGGTGACTGGATAGTTGATATAATTGATTGGATAGTAAAATTGGAAGTCAATGTTAGTCATAAAAGGTGGAACTAGAAGAATAATTAGAATTAAATAAATTGAAAAAATCTATTTAATTATGCATGTGAGAAATAAATAAATAAATAAACTTTATTTATTTTAGGAAGAATTAGTTAATATTGGAGAATTAAATAAATTGGACATTTATTTAAAATTAGGAGTTAATTAATTAAGATTATTATATAAATGTGGTGATGATAACAATGAGGAAAATATTAATTAAATAATACATTTATTTAATTAAAGTAAAGATAAAATAATAATTAAATAATAACAACTATTTAACCCATTTATAGAAGAATAATTAGGGAATCTATAAAAAATATTAATTAGGGACTAATAATTAAATAATTATTTAAAATCATTTAATCATGGAATCATGGAAAATTATGAATTAGAAAATTTAATGTAGAGAAATGAGACTAATTAATTACATAATAAAGATTATTTAATCAATTAAGATGAAAGTTAGTAAAATTGTCATGCATGGGCGGCAAGACAATTTTAGGTATAGGGTGTTGAGCCTTCACCACCAAATGTGAATGATCCTTCATCATATTTCTCGACTTTCTCTAAAAACTCTTCTATCGTCTATCATGTAGTTTGAGCAACAAGAATCAATGATCCAAGATTTGAACTATTCTTTTGCATGCATAATATGATCTTGATAGTTTCTTTTGTAGTATTATGATTTCTACATCTTCCATTGTCATTCTCCTTGATAGCCAAGAAAAATACTTCATCATTTGACTTATATTCATCTTCATGCTCAAAAGAATAAGACTCCATAGAGATTTCTTTTTCTTTTTCTGTGTCATTACTATCAGTCCTAGTACTTCTATTATATATTCTATAACTATCTTTCCTTTCACCATCATTATGTGAGGTCCCACCCTGACCCATCCTAGCTCGCTTATTGTTTTGACATTTGGTTTACCTTGTTGATACTTTGTTTAGAGACACTAGATGTATTTTGGATTTAGTTTTCCTATCATTAGACCTTATGAGATGGTTATTATATATGTTGATGATGTTATTCGTACTCTATATATGCTTGTAATGGTTTCATGCTTACCTTATGATATATGCAATGGCTCGATTCTACATTTGTAATGTTATCTTATAGAATAGAAAATGTTGATAGTACAATGGTTCGATGGTTAACTTAGGAATATGTTTATGATTCATGATATGCAGTTCTTTATGTATTGAGTATAGATGCTATTATTGTATCTACTTCATGTTCGATATGATTATATATGCAATGGATTTATGTGGTACTGACATCTAAATTGAGTGTGCAAGTTGTGACCATGGTTGTAAAATGGGGAAACGAGAATGGGTCTATGTGAAACAATTTAAAACCAAGGTCAGCTCTAAAGAAGAGTACGACCTCATTGTAACATGTTTTTATTTGTAAAAGTGATGCATGTGTGTATGTGGATGATAAATGTTTGTAAATGTTATATTAGATGTAATTTCATTTTGTGAAAAATGTTTATGTTAAATGTCCACTAGGCATGCCAAGTATGTAATGTGATGTGTAAATTTTGTGAGTTGTCACTTGACACTTTTGTGACATGGCATGCCCTAGTGGAATGTGGACCCCACCTTCTTTTCTTGGGCTAATTTGGGAATCCCTAGGCTTAGATAGTGGTTTAGATAACCAAGATTTAAGTAATCATTATGCCATTTTTGGATGAAAGCTTAACTAGGGTTTTTGAGAGTGTTGGTGTAATTAAATATTCCTAATTACACTTTACTTAATCTTACTTAGGTTAATGCATTGCATAGTAGTTTGTGATTGAGACACCTAGGAGTGTGCACATCTATTAAGCACATGGTGTAGGAGAAATTCCACTTTTGGTGTGATAGTTGTCATCACATACCTCATTGTGTGTGAGATCCACCTTTTGTGCTCTTATCACATTATCATCCTAATCCAATGCACATACTTCATTGCATAATGGAGGATGATCCACATTTGGTGGACAGGTGATTACACCTAGCATAGGTGATAGCTTATCAGCTCCTTATCATTGTCTCTTATCTCCTTTCCTATATAAGGAGGCCTATTATGTACATTTTAATCATGTCCATGATCAATAATATCATTCTTGCATCTTAATGCAATTGTCTTGCCAATCTCTTGTGGAAGTTATCTTGGTCTTGCATTCGATCTTGGGGGTGTTGTAGAGTCACCTAAAACTATAACAAAGGTGTTATGTGGAGTCCTAGAGAGTAGTTAACATTGGGTTTTAGTGCCCCAAGTCATGTACATGGGTTAGGGGGCCTATTTTTACCATTTCCACTTCCCTAGACCACTATTTTGCCTCTTTAAAAGGACCATTTTTGGTAAACTCAAAATTTGGGGAATGTTTCCAAGATATCACACCCTTTTCTTGTTTTGTTTTGCATTCCTTGTCCATGGCTAAGGCAAGTGTCATGGGAGCTAGAATCTAGAAACCAACTTTCTTAGGAATGAGGGTATGAGAGAGAAATGGAAAGTCTTTGAGGAAGGGAGATATAGGAATTAGATTTCACTTCTATGCTATGCTTTTTTTGGGAAGTAAGTGAGAAGAGGACTTGAGAGATTTGCTAGTAGATTTGAGAAAGGAAGCAAGCTAGGAAGCAAGGGAAATCTCTTCTTCAAACCACCAAATTTCCATTTCTTAGGAGAAAGGTTTGTGAAATTCTAACATGTATATTTTTGTGTAATTTTATTGAGAAGAAGAAACTTGTGTGAATCTTTCAAATTTGTTGCATCTTATGTGTGAATCTTGCATTGTGTTGTTTCAATGTGTTTTTGGCTTGTACTTGTTTTACCATCTTGTTCTTGCCATATGTTTATGGGTGTGCAAGATTCCCCTCATTCTTGGGAGAATTTGAGGATGGTCTTGGGGTGATGGGCCTAGTTGGGAAGTCAATATGTTGAGAGCTAGGATGTATGGGCATCCTTGAGAGCCTACTCATGTTTTGATTTGTTTTGGGGGCCATAAGGGATGTGATTATATTCTTGATGTTGAGATGTTCATTGGAAGAAGCCTTGTGAAGGCATGCAAGAAAGTATGGAAATTCTTTTTTATTTATGTATGAGTAAGATGTCTTCATATGTGAAGTTTCCACCATCAACCATCCATGGATCTAATTTTGATCCTTTGTGTAAGCTTGGGAAAAAGGGAGTAAAATTTTGGATGTATATGTCTCAATGTGTAATTTGTATGTTTTTGTGAGTTTTCATGTTTTTCACCTACCCATTGTTGTTTCCCCTAGCTCAGGGGTGGCCATGAAATGGCCTAGGCTGGGAGGTGAGCCTCCATGGTCATGTGGATGATGTTTTTATGTTGCAGGTAATGTTTCTTGGTGAAAGATGAAGTTCAAGTTGAAGTTTCAAGTTTAAGTTGAAAGAAAGGATATTAAAGGAATGTTATTAGTGTATTTAATTTAATTAACCTTGCTCTTCTCCAATTGTACTCTAGAATATTGTAATTGTAAAAGTGAAAAGGATTTACTACTATTGTATTTCAAAGCTATTTCATAGTTAAATTATTGTTTCTTTAAAAGTTAAATTGTTGTAATCTATAATTTTGTATCATAAATTTAATTCCCTGCAAATGCAAATGATGGATAAATTTAGAGATTTATTACTGTATTATTTAACTTCAAATCCTGTGTAAAAATCTATAGTGATAATATAGTTTAAATTTTTATTTATTTATTCAAAGATTTCATGTTTTACTATATTAAAATGGACATTAGATTATGTTAAACTGTTTAAGTATGTTAAAATCCTCTGGGCATTACACACTAGATTTGTTATTGTCTTCTCTCAAAGGAAATTCAATAGCATAGTGTCCTACTCTTCCACAAGTAAAAAATTTGAAGGGTAACCTACCTTTATATTTTTTGGATTCTTTCTCCAATCTTTTAACAAAATTTTCTCTTCATCCAAATTAGATTCATCTTCAATATTCTTAACTACCTTGAAAACAACATCTTTCTTTTGATAGTGGTTCTCCTCAAGTTTAGAAAGCTTGGAATTAGTGAAAATGCCATAGAGCTCCTCCAAACTGTATTTCTCCATATCATGACTCTATTGAATGACAATAAATAAGGTATTGTAGGTCTTAGTAATACTTGTGATCACCTTTAGTAGCACTTCATTATCCTCTAAGATGCCACCAAAGCCCCTGATTGAACTGATAATATAATTTATACAATGCAAGTATCCTTCAATGTCCTCATCCTCATATTTTTTGAGTCTTGAATTTGTGCTTCAGGTTATGCAAACTAATTTTATTAATCTTCCTATCTCCCACATATATGCGTCCAAGCTTCTCTCAGACATTAAATGTGATTTTACAACCGATGACTTTCAATGATTCTGAATAACCCAAACCAATGAAAATAACATTTCTTGCCTTTGTATTTTTCTCACGTGTTTTCATTTCATATGGTGTACAAGAACACTAAATGCCAAAGGAAAATAATGTTTTCTAATAGCATCAAGAAGTCCATATGGCATGGAGTTCAAAAGTGATTCAATCCTCTCCTTCTAGAAAGTATAATTCATTCCATCAAATTTAGGTACTTTGTTTCCATGCTCATTATCCATCTCTGATCTACCTCAATCAATTAAGCTTCTTATATAGGAACCTTGTTTTAATACAAATTGTTGAACACTATTGAATGTTGAAAGAAGGGTGAATTAGCATAAATAAATTCTTTATAACTCTACCACAATTCTTAATTACTTTTTATTGATCCAAATATATATAAAGAAATGATATAGTAATCAAATCACACATACATGAACACTATATTTATATGGAAAAACCAATATGGGAAAACGGCGGTGAGAATGTTACTCACTATATGAAACAAATGATTACAAAGTTTTAGGTCAAAAGCCAATAAACTCACTTTCCCTAATATTTAGGCACACTAGCAAGGAGCTAACTATTCTTAAGAGATATTGTACAAAATATTAAGATCTTCATAAAGATACTAAAATAGCACAAAACCTTCTAGTAGACATAGAGAACATATGAAAATATTTAGGATCTTCTGATCAGATTCTGTAGCCTCTTTGTTTGATTTATTAATTATCACTTTTTCTCTACCTTATCTGCTTTACTTCATCTTAAAATTCCATCCACTTATACTTCACAAGTACCTCACACACTCTCATATGAAATTCATCCATTCAAACTCATATATATTGTGATTTGTCCATCAAAAACATCAACAATGACAACCATGAAAAATATAAGCATTATTAGAGTAGGGTGGTGCATGTGTTTTTGATATAGATGTGAATTGCAGAATTGAGAAATATATGTTGTAAGAGGATATGTGAATTGCAGAGATTTGGTGAAGTAGTTGGTATGGTTTGGCATAGGAAGAGGAGCAAAGATAAGTTGCTGAGATCAGTAATTGTTGGTATTATTCTGTTCGAATAATACAAAGATCAGTTGGATAGTGTGTCCAGTGATCTTTCCCTTGAAGCTATTTGGACAGTGGGTCCTTCTGTCTTCCATAACTCTTAACCTAGTTAGAATATTTTAATAGGGATTCAAAGTCTCCTAATAGGGATTCATATGTAATGAATGTATTTCATAAGGCTCCTAACATAGTCCATCCTCTCACAAGGAATTTTCATATTAGTACATCTTTTGTGGGCATCATTCCCACTGGGGTTTACTCTCTAATCAAGAGGTTCCCTAGTCAACATATCTTGTGTTATTGTGTTGTTGTGTATGTTTATCTTTCTATGGTTATTTCTTATATTGATTACTGTAATACCCCAAAAATGGGCTATAGGTTCATTAACCTCTTACATCAACAATTTGATTGAAATCGACATCAAAGTCCTAACCTAAGGCACATCTGCACATCAGTTTATCAAAAACCTAATTGATTTTATCTTAATTCTGCATCAGAGAATATTCCTTTGTCCTAATTTAATTATCTTTGATTTCATAATTATGTGGCGATAAATCCTATTTATCCTAAAGTCTGATTAATTGAATATTCTGAATATTTAATTAATCAGATTTAATTCTGCCACTTAATTATTTAATTAGATTTAATTTTATTTGTTCCTAAATTGTATTATTTAATTTTGACAATAAATCAAAAATCTCATGACTAATTGATTAAATTCTTATTTAATTAATTAATGCCAGTTGTCAATATTTAAAATATAGTTTTGAATAAAAGTTTGATTTAATAATTGATTAACCGATAAATCAATTGTTTTAAATTTAAAATCAGTTAAGTTGAAGATAAATCACTTTATTTTTAATTAAATTCATAATTATCTATGCACATTCAAAGGAGCAGTTAAACTTTAAATCATAAAATCAATTCAAGTTATTATCTTTTGGAAACTCAACATCTATTTTGAGTTGAAAATTGATCTAAACTTTTGATTTAAGTTAAAAAAGTTGTTCTTGCATGATTTTGCATGATTTTGCAAGTTGATCTATTTCTAACTTCTTGTTAACTCAAAAATCAACCTGAGTTTATCAAGAGTGATTTATGGTTTTTCTTATGCATCCTCAAACCCTATATTTCTATAAAATAAAGGCTTAGCTCTTCACAAAATAACACTCAAATTTGCACAATTACTCTGGCGAATTTGCGATTGAAGGATTAAGCACTTGTGACAGGCGATTTGTGAGATCTTTCATTGTTGGTCATAGCTTTTCATAGTTTTCATATCATAGCAATCATTCATTCATATCATTCTTAGAATAATCTTCATATCATTTCGATTCATTCTAGATTAGATTCATTCAAGTTTTTCATCCTAATTGCATACAAAATCCAAAAAAATAGATTAATCTACATCCATACAGTTTTTCATTCTTTTGCATTCAAATCCTTCATTTAGGTGTTGCATTGTCACTGATCTCAATTTCAATCTGAGAACATCATACTTGCACCTACTAGAAGACAATAAATCACCTGGTTAACTTAGTTTCAATTACTTGCAGATTTTGATTTTGCTAACCTCTAATGTTTCACTAAAGTGTTGTGTCCGCAGCTAGGTACAAATTTCACACACATTTCTGGCACCCACCATGGGGCCTTGAAACCGGTTTTCATTTCCTTTCTATCAATTTTTATCTATTTTTTGTCATTTTCTAATCAATTCTATGATTTTATTCTCTGTCCGTACAATTTTTGTATGAGTTTTGTCAAAAACTCATGCCAGGACCCTCTGAGTGTCATATGACATTCAACATTTCTGAGGCTCATACTAGTAACTATAGATTATCTTTTGGAGACTTCTTTGTCATGCAGGCAAATACCCAGTATCATACGCGTTTCCAAAAACTCATGCCAGAGGTGACCCACTGTCGTATGAGGTTTAGATTGTCGTATGAGAGGTAACCCATTATCGTACGAGTTTTGTTGTTTCATATTTTTAGGCAGTTTATCAGATTTGATTTTTAGATTTGGACTAACGACTAACCCTAACAATTGAACTCTGTTGTTTCTGATTGATATTTCCTGATTCTGATTGGGAAAGCGCAACTAAATTGCTAAAATAGGTAAAATCTACTAAGCGAGTTGTGAGGAATTCAGGTATTCTTCTACAACTAATAAAACTTCAATTTGGACATTTAAAATGAACTCTCTTGTGTCAAGCTTGTGTGACTTTTCCTACTTTCATGTCACAGACTTTAGTTTTTGGGCTATAAAACGAACATAGATTTTCTTTCTGCATATCTATTACACATAGTAAATAGGCCCTATGAACACTATTTTTGGATGATCTTGAGAGAGTGGGCTTCTTTCACTTGTTCATGCATGTGAAGCTCTTCTTGATGAAGGACCCCCTTGTAGGCAGGGAGGATATTGGGATTATCTTGCATTCTACTGGGTTTTTGAGTCTTCAACTTTTGATCAATACATTCTTTCTCTAGAGAGGTTGATAGACCATAAGTTGTTGACATCATAGATCTTGGTGAGATAATTTCAGTCTTAGCATGTTGAATTAATCTATCTGCTTTGTCTTGGTGAAGTGAAGAGGTTAGGGGATTATGCTCTACTTCCTTTTTGGATAGTACTAGAAACCCAGATCCTTGAATTTGATCTAGTCCCCCTATGGTATCTTTTGTGAGTCACCTTTAGAGAGGGTTAACCATAGTGGACATTCCCTTAATTAGGTCAACCACATGGATAGAACCTCAAGTGGTAATAGCCATTTTTTCCATGGTAGCAATAGCCGCTATATAAATTTCCTTGTGGAGGAAATCTTCACATGTGTGGTCTCTTGTTGGGCTATCAAATCTCTCTAGTAGCTCCTGATTGATTAAATTATCAGACTATGTCAAAACCATGGTGTGCCTAGATTGGAGTTTGCCCTCTTGAGATCATAAAGGTTGCAGATTCAGACCATTAATACAAACCCTAGCGAGGCCAATTTTTCATTTTCTAGGAATATGTGCATTATTGAAAAACTTTTTGGAACATACACAAATAGCACTCCTAGGGATTAGCACATTAAGTTACTTGATTGTTAATGCACAGGTTTTCTTTGTCCCCTATTCATTATTTTTAGACGTGCTTGAAATCACTTGCTTGATGTTCTGCGTGCTTGTTTACTTACTTGGTTATTGAAAATGAATGATCCCAAAACAAACTTCAAATCTGGATAAAAAACCTTACAAAACACACTGATTCTGAAAATTGAAATTGCAAAATCTGACACAAAATTCCTTTGTGGAGTCCAAAGTCATCCCATAGGATCAGAAATTCGTACAAGTTTTGAGCATTTGTTGTATCAGAACCCCTTGATTATCGTATGAGAGCCTGTATATTGTCGTACGATTTTTTTCAAAAATTACAAGAAAAAATAAAAAATTTGCTAGCAACTGTCGTACGAGCCTGTAGAAAGTCGTATGAGAATTTTTGAAAAATTGCTAGAAACTTGCCAAAATTGCCAGAAACCCAGTTTTTATAGCCTACTTCCAAATTTTGTCAAACAAATTATTGTGTCAAGGACAGAGAAAAAACTAGAAAGAATTCAATCATTTTCCTAAAGTGGTCTCTTGAGTTTGATTTAGCCTTCTGATTTATTGATTTGAGTCTTTTTCATCTTTTGTCAATCCCAATCAGTCCAGAAATGTGACTCTACTTCAAGAAAAATTCCTCAGAAGTCATATGGACTAGGGGATAAATTGATCACAAAAATGGCATATACTAGAAAAGGACCTCTAGGACTATAAGGTAAGGGTCTTCTATCACCTCTTGACCATCATGGCCAAACAAACAAGAATACAACAGGCCTAGGATATAAGAAGAAGCCTTTCTATCTTAGCAAGAACTCCCCACATGTCTTAGAATAGATTGAACCAATAGAGGAAACAATAGAACAATCTAACAGTGATGATTCAGACACCACTGATGAGCTCATTCCTTATGAGAATTTTCCTAAAGAAATAAAAGGCCTTCTTGAAGCGGAGGATGATCCAATTAAAAGAATCAATGTAGTAGACACACAAGAACCTACTATAGAACAAGAAACAGTTGCACCACAAGCTGATCTCGAAGGCAATCAAATAGAAAAAGAAGAAGGTGTCAACTATTCTGAGACATATTCTCACGAGTATGAATTCAAATCAGAATTTGAGGGTAACCCTTCTTGGGGTATCCATCCTGACTTTACACATGTTCTTAGATTTCCTAGAGGTCTAGAATCAAAAGATGAATCAAATGATTATGAATGGGGAGTCATTCTAGAGGAAGATGAGCTTATCACTGAAAAACATATTGATGTTGTTCACCAATATGCACCTAAACCCAATGTAAGTCTAGAGTGACATAATGAACTTAATGAGTCTAATCCACCTATGGCTGAATTAGACTCCCACAATGACATTGAGCCTATTTATGAATTGAAAATTTTGCGTTGTAATATCACCTTCAAACTCGAGAGTCGGGTTAGGACCAATGATGGAAGATCCATATCTGTAAACACTATTTCCCAATCTTTCACTGCTTTGACTATCCAACATCCCAAACTTCTTGACCAAACCTCCACAAATCTGAGCCAAGGTATCTATAATTTTCCAAATGACTATGCCCTTGCTTACTACCTCAATGTAGTTGAGCCTATGATGACTTCCATTAGTGAACTGAGCGTTAGCATGATAGAGTCAGAAATCAAGTATCTTAGTCAAAAGAATAAGAGTAAATGTAATGCCCCGCTAGGGAACCCAGAAGAACTTAACCTAAAACATGCAACTAAGTTTGTAGAATATTTTTTTCAAAGTTAACAATCAATAACATCAAAGTTTACAATGCGGAAGCAAAGCATAACATAAAACAACTAACATAGGTTACAACTCTCAAGGTTCCTTAACGAAGATTATGAAAGAGTTAATTAATTAATATAAGATAAAAATATGAATCCCAAGATTACATCTGAAAGATAATAACAACATCATATGCATGATTACATAAATACAATTGGTACCCTAAGGTAACCATAATAGTAAGCATCCACTGCACATGTCGCAGGGTATGTGAATACAACAACTAAAAGGAAATACAACATGATAACTTTGAAAATCTGAAACAATGATACAAGATCATAAGAGAAAGAAGAACAAGAAAGAACAACTACAACATGGATCATCCAGCCTTGGTGCATGAATGTCAGAATCTCAAATGGTAAAAGAATCACTACCACCTGACCTCATGAACCTAAACGGTCCACTCCCACCGTGCTGAGGAGATAACATCAGATCCCACTCAAATAACAAACAACAACAACAACCAAGGAAGAAGGTCCTGAAAGCTTCTAACTCAAAGATACTACAAGTATAACAAGGTATAACATACTCTACTAGAGGCAAACACAACAAAAAGTGTCATCACATAAGTCAACTCTAGGGTTATCCTGGTAGTCCCTTCAGACCCTAGCGCTCTAGTGACTCTATGTGGTTATAGTAACCTCTCATGTAGACAAGGTACTACCTATGCCATATCCAGTCCATATAGGCGGCAAGTATCATCTCAACTCCCATCCTAGTTAAACTCAATCGGGAACTCAGGCATGGGCGAGGCACAAATATCTTTTTAGGTTCATTTTAGATTCCCAATGTTTATTAATTATCACTTATTAAACTACTTGTAATTTGATCTCCAGGTAGCCACTTCCGGGCTCCGGCACCAATTCACAAGCCACTTCCTGATATACACTTAGAAGACCTACTCTAGGTTTCACAGAATCAAGACTAATCTCTGAGTTAACACAACTCAAGAATCTTCATAACTAGATTGAACATGCAAAACCAGAAACATGTAAAACCAAATACATCATAAAACAGGTTCACCAACACAACATAATATGCATGGCAAATAAACATGTCAGAAAAGGATACCCAAAACCCACCTCCGGATTTTAATCCCAAAAGATGACTACAGCCCCTAAAAATCAATCAAAAACTAATTGAGATAATACTTTACATACCAATTGCAAAATGATTAAGGATTGCCTTACTAAAAATTCACACAGGAATAAATGCAATTCTATTTCGCAAAAGATCCTATTTCAATCTATGCTTTAATCATAAACAATCTTAAGCATTATGAAATTTATCTAACTTTCAAATACAACTAGCAATTTAGATATTCCAATTAATACATAATTTACCCAATAAAAATTTAGAATCAAACTAAGTAAAAATATTGCCAGTCCAATCTAAATTACTTAATGTTCAAATTGAAGAAAATTCACAATTATAACTTTATACAAATCATTTAATAATATAAGAATCAAATTAAAAATTAAACTATCTTAATAAAAGAATTAATAATTATAATTAACTAATTAACAAACATATTTATTCTAATACTAAATAAATTTAAAATATTAATAAAATAAAATAACAAATTTAAAACTAAACTAATTAACAAATATAATTAATAACAAAATAAAATAAAAATCCCAAATCTGTCACAATCTGTCTCCAAAATTTCTCCTCCAAAACCTATGTCTTCGAATAATGGCAAAAACTCCCAATACATAAAGGAATATCCTTTCTCATGCATGAATTCGAACTCAACTCCAAGAGGGCTTTGCATGAAAATGAACTTTAGTTCATGGTTCAGTCTCAGTTGAACTGGAGTCTCCTTTCCTCTTTGACTTGAGTTGAAAATACTTAACCAAACTTCAACTTGAATTACTAATTCAATTTCATGCAATTATGAATGTGCAACATAATGCATTTAATTAATTAATAATTAAAACATTTAGTTAACATAAATAACACATGTCAAAATAACTTTCAATATAATAAATATATTTTATTTAAACAAAGATTAAATTTCATGATTAAATATTTTAAAAGTGAGGATATTTAATTAATTCACATTAATTAAATAATTCAACCACACTCAAATTAGCATAAAATTAATTTCCAATTAATTAATGCATCAACTATATAATAAAATAATAATTAAATAAAAACATTTATTTAATTACCATTTAAAATACTATGCCACAACTAAAAATAGCATGATCTAAAAATAGAAATCACATCAAACGCCACAATCAAAGAATCAGAAAGATCTATAGACACACATTCAAGCTCAGGACTTAGGTGTAAACTCTTGCCAATTGGACGAGTTTAGAAGGGCAGAAACACAGAATCTTGTCCCCTATAGTAGGACAATATTTGGCTTAGGTTAGGATTTGGAATTGAATATTATCTCCCCTCTTTTACCATTGAGATTAGCGATAGGGCACGCTCATCTTGACAATTCAGGGAAGTCGATGCCTGGTACCTACAAACCTGCATAAGAGACAAGCATGTGCATATATAAAGATATAACAGACAATGGCGGGGATCGGCCGATCGTGTGGATCTCGCAAGCAAGTAACTACGACTTCATCCCTCAACCACATCAAACACGTCAAATAGAAATATAAAACAAACACATCAACCATACACATGCAAGTATGGAGTCAGTAAAATCATAAGTTTTAATGATTCCCTAACATATATTCTATCATCAAAGTAATCATATCATTTATAAAATCAGACTAGGGGCGAGGTACTACAATAAAAATAAAAAGAAAAGGAGTTTTGAGGGTGAAAACACTTTGTGGCAGTCTCAGAACCTACAAAAGTAAAAATAAAAGATGTATCCAAAGGTGAAAACCTCTCTGAGGTGCCTAAGGATGAGATATTTGATGTCCTTCCAAGTCATTTACAAGATAGATCTCTAGTTCTAATTGAGCCCACTCAATCTATCAACTTGGGAACATCAGAAGAACCACGTTTGATCCATGTAGCACAATCCTTATCAGAAGAAGAAAAGAAAAAATTTACTACATTCCTAATAGAAAAGAAGATCAACTTTGCATGGAAATATTCAGATATGCTAGGGTTGGATCTTGATCTTATAATGCACCATTTGTCCATAGGTCCAAGAGTCAAACCTGTTAAGCAAAAATTGAGAAAGATGCATCCACATGTTGCACTCTTGGTCAAAGCTAAATTAGAGAAACTACTAAAAGCCAAATTCATTTGTGTTATTGATTATGCTGAATGGATTTCAAATATTGTACCTGTATCAAAACTAGACAAGTCTATAAGAGTATACACAGATTTTAGAGATGTAAACAAAGCATGCCCTAAGGATGATTTTCCACTACCTAACATTGATATGATAGTGGACATGACTGTGGGCTTCGAGATGTATTCTTTGATGGATGGTTTTTTTGGATATAATCAAATAAAAATTGCTCTAGAAGATCAAGAGAAAACTGCTTTCACATGTGCGTGGGGAACCTTCTATTGGAATGTCATGCCATTTGGGCTTAAGAATGCAGGTGCTACATATCAAAGAGCTATGAAATCTATCTTTCATGACATGATGCATCGAACTATGGAGGATTATGTTGATGATACTTTAGAAAAATCTATGATAAGATTTGAACATCTAAATGATTTGAGAAAAATACTAGATCGATTGGAGAAGTTTAGTCTCAGACTAAACCCTATGAAGTGTGCTTTTGGTGTCACTTCTGGAAAGCTATTAGGCTACATTGTTTCAAATAAAGGAATTGAAGTAGATTCAGCTAAGGTCAAAGCTATCATGGAGATGCAACCTCCAAAGAATATCAATCAAATGAGAACATTACAAGGGAGAGTACAATATATTAGACACTTCATATCTCAACTAGTAGACATATCACAACCTTTCACAAAGACATTACATAAAGGTGTGACCTTTGCATGGAATGAGGAATGTGAAAAGAACTTTAATCATATCAAGAAATATCTGTCAAATCCTCCTATTTTGATGCCTCCTATACAAGGGAAGATATTGATCTTATATGTCTCCACCATAGGTACATCATTGGGGGCATTACTAGCATAGCATGATGAGAACAAGAAGGAAAGAGCTATATACTATATCAGTAGAACATTGGTAGCATATGAGAAGAACTATTCAATGATTGAGAAAGCTTGTCTAGTTGTGATCTTTGCATCACAAAAACTGAGACACTACATGTCAGCTCATACCACATACTTGGTAGCTAAGATTGATCCACTAAAGTACCTACTAAGCAAAGCTTCCCTCATGGGTAGATTAGCTAAATGGGTGATGCTATTAAGAGAATTTGACATTGAATATGTTGAAAAAAAATCTATCAAAGGCTAGGTTATTGCTGATCAACTGGTCGACGCACCTTTGTTTGATGATACACCAATGCAAATGGAATTACCACATTCCTCTATCATGAATCTTTATTCTAGAGCATGGAAGCTATTCTTTGACGACTCCTATACATAGAATGGATCTGGAGTGGGCATATTGTTCATCACTCCTCAAGGATGCTCAATCCCTAAAGCATTCAAAATCAAGTTCCCTTGCACATTAAACAATATTGCTAAATATGAAGCTCTTCTTAATGGCATGAAGATAGAAATTGAATGGAGAGTGACAGAACTACACATTCATGGAGACTCACAACTTGTAATACACCAAGTCAATGATGTGTATCAAACAAAAGATGGAAAGATAATCCCATACAAGAGAATGGTAGATGATCTAAAGAAATATTTCATATCTATCACCTTTGAACAAATTCCTAGAACAGAGAACAAAGCTACTGATGCTATGGCAACACTATCTACTTTATTATAGCAGCCTAAACATGAGCTACACTATGAGTTCCTGGTGGAAGCACTATCTTATCATGCATATGATTCCCCCAAAACTTGCATGATCTACACTATTTTTGGTCATGATTCATCCTAATACAAAAACCTTTTCTCCTATCTCCAAGACCAAATCATTCTTGATATCTTCAACCACCATGAGAAATGATACCTTATCCGAAATGCATCCTGGTATGTCATCATTGGTAACGATCTATACAAATGAGGTCTAGATGGTACACTCCTTAGATGTTTAGAATGAGAAAAGTCTCAACGTACATTAGAGGAAGTCCACAGAGATATATGTGGATCACATTCTAATGGTTTAACACTAGCTCAAAAACTTATTAGGGCTGGGTACTATTGGCGTGAAATAGAAAAAGAGGCTATCAAGTTTGCAAAGAATTGTCAAAAGTGTCAAGTACATGGTAACTTGATTCATGCACCAGGGAGAGATCTAATTCCCTTCACTACATAATGGTCTTTTCACCAATGGGAATTTGATCCTATATGAGCCATACATCCTCATTCTTCTAATGGAGATACCTATATCGTTATAGCTACAGACTATTTCAAAAAATGGGTAGAAGTAGTCCCTTTGACTCAAGCAACCAGAAAACAAATTTCTATGTTCATTCTAAACTACATCATATGTCGGTATGGTATTCCACACTCTATAGTCATAGATAATGGTGGACAATTAAAAAATAGAGACTTAGATGATCTATGTGTCAAATTCAAGATTACACAACATTGATCATCAATCTACTATCCTCAAGGGAATGGACAAGCAGAGGCTTAAAAAAAGAATATATTGAAAATATTGCATCGTACAGTTAATAAAATAGGAAGAGACTAGCATCTCATGATTAATCTAACTCTTTGGGCCTACAAAACAAGTATCTGAACACCCATTGGGGCTACACCATTTGCTTTAGTTTATGGGTCTAAAGTGGTACTGCCTATTGAGGTTGAAATCCCATCACTAAGAATCAGAATGCATGGTCTAGTAACTAATGATGACTACAAAGTGTCTACGTTGCAAGAACTTGAACTACTAGATGAGCACAGAAAAGAAGCGTATGATCATCTCAGAGTATATCAGAAAAGAATGTCTAGAGGTTACAACAAGAAAGTCAGACAAAGAATTTCATGTTGGCGATCTAGTCTTGAGAGAGAATCCTAAAAATCAATCACATAGAGAACGCAAGGGGAAGTTTGAACCCAACTGGTTGGGTCCCTTTATTATCACTGCTACTTTTGGCTCTGGTGCCTAGCAACTCTCAATGATTGAAGGAGAACAGCTCTGAGAACCAATCAATGTTCTCCACCTAAAGAAATTCTACGCCTAAGGCATTCAACATTCAAAAATGTCTTGAAAAAATTATAAAAATTAGAAAAAGTCTTGAAAAAAATGATCATCCTAGTGAAAACCTAGCAAATAGGCACCTTGATGTATAACAAAAAAAATCAAAAAGAGTAAAAGTACAAAAAAATTGAAAAAATGAAAAATACAAAAAAATGAGAAAAAGAAAAAGTGCCTTGGTGAAAACCTGGAAACAGGCGCCTTGGTAGCAAAAATAGAATCTCTGCCAAGATGGTGAAAACCTGACAAATGGGTGCCACTTGTTCAAAATGCTCCATCTATCAGCGCAATCTTGGTCTTTCCTAGGTTTCAGTCTTGCTTTAGTTTGTACATATCTTTTGGTTTGTTTTCACATTCCTATTTTCAATAAAGTCAGTTTGTACACCAATCAGCTCAAGCATCTGTATCCTATCAATGTTTCAAACTTGGGGGAAATCATAGTCATATCTTATGGCCTCCCATGTATCTTAGACATGTCATATCCAGTCAGAGTCCTTTGAAGCTACATCTGAGCTAGTCTGTCAATCTCCTCTCCAGAAAAGATTTTGCATCTACAACAACACAATCAAACATCAACACAAATTGAAAACAATCCATGCTTCACATGATTTTATCTCTTTGTATGCTTACTGATTCACATTGAGATTTTTGCATATTGTGTCCCTTCGAGCTCTTCGATGATGTCTTTTATAGGATTTAGAGAGTGATGACTGGGGGCATAATTTTTATTTTTTTTCTGCTTGTATGTGAAAATCTAACAACTTTGGAAATTATGGATTGAAATGGTGTCTATCTGTAAGAGCCTCTATCTTGTATTGGATGGCCATGAGTACCCCGACCATTGATACCTGAAAAATTCAAGGAAGTTTGATCTAACTATTGTCTTTTTGAGTGAATTCTTACTCCTACTATGAAACGTGATCTTACCTAAGGATGTGAATGATAAAGGGTCACTACGGGTGATTCACATTAGATTTAGAATGATCTCTTGACTATTTGATGTGTTTCAATCGTAAGGCGTATTCAGGTCATCATGACGTTTATGTTTTGATGCTTATACAAATTGCTATATCAAAATGGAAATGATATTCATGTCATCCTGGAGTTTGTGCCTTGGTGATTATATCTAATCTGACATTTCAAAAACAAAATCAATATTCATATGTCCATCGTTGTCTAACTGGTGGGTGTTGTATTGATTCTTGCGCATACAAATCAATATTCATGTCTATAGTTTCCTAACTAGTGGATGTTGTATTGATTTATCTGGTTACCTACTAAAAGTTCAATGATGAAAACAAATTGACACATGATCAGTGACTAGGTCCTAGGTCTTAGGTTTGCATTTCATTTTGCACTTTGCATGATTGCATTTATCTCACAATTGCCCAAATCAGCTTGATGCTTAATGATTCTCCAAAACTACGCTAAACATATCATAAGGATTGAGTATCGCATGAAGGTCTTCTTAAAAAATCACCAAGCAAACACCCCTAGCTAATTTTGATGTTTTGAACCCATTTTCGGGATCAAAATTGAAATCTGAGATCGTTTACTATGTCAAAATTGTGATTTAAAATTTTTAGACCTAGGACAGCCGACTGCTTGCCTAATCGACCTTTAATCATCATAAAAATCTATAGTTCAACTTAACTGATTATCTTACATCAAACTATTCAAATTTTAACTTGGTCAACTCATGGTCAAACCTAGTCAAACTTGGTCTCTAGGACCTCCAAACGATGTAGAACACATTCTCGAATGTGTATGACCACTTCTCAAATCAATCAACATTCTTTTAAACCATTTAATGATGACTTTTCTTGTCAGATTTTGATTTTCATCCTGAAGGGGGCATGGTATTGCACATCAATCTAAATTCTGTCAATCAAATCTTTCCTCAGTAATCAAGACAACAACCACGTCTAGTTGTTGATTCATCAAAAGACCTCATCGCTTGGGGCACATCACTTGGGGCATATCAGATTCATCAAGATCCATATCAATTTGGTATCCTAATCCATCTTGTAAATTATATCAGCTTTTCATAACCATCGGTTCATTAGCATCATTTCCTTGGTTCTTCGTAACTAAAGGATTTAGATGTGATACCACTACAATTCCTCTAGACATTCAGGTCTAGAATCAGGTCACTCACTTCTTCGTAATAAAAAGGTTTAGAATCAGGTGTTTTGACACTTTTTCGTAATCACCAGTTCATTGTTTCTATAGTTAACATTATCTTTGGTCAATCAGGACCTAACATCTTCAAATCTTTCAACCAATTTTTGTCTCGGAAGAATCGGGCCACTCACTTCTTCATAATCATAAGGTTCAGAATCAGGCATTTTGACACTTTTTTTTAATCACCGGTTCATTGTTGCTATAGTTAACATTATCTTTGGTCAATTAGGACCTAAAATCTTCAAATCTTTGAATCGGTTTCTGTTTCAGAACTGGTTCATCTTTCAAATCAGTATCATACATCTTTATCAAACATAGACTAATCTTTGAACCACTGCACTTCACATAGTAATTCAAAGAGGGGCAAAATGTAATACCCCAAAAATGGGCTATAGGTTCATTAACATCTTACATCAACAATTCAATCGAAATCGACATCAAAGTCCTAACCTAAGGCACATCCGCACATCAGTTTATCAAAAACCTAATTGATTTTATCTTAATTTTGCATTAGAGAATATTCCTTTATCCTAATTTAATTATCTTTGATTTAATAATTATGTGGCGATAAATCCTATTTATCCTAAAGTCTGATTAATTGAATATTCTGAATATTTAATTAATTAGATTTAATTCTGCCACTTAATTATTTAATTAGATTTAATTTTATTTGTTCCTAAATTGTATTATTTAATTTTGACAATAAATCAAAAATCTCATGACTGATTGATTAAATTCTTATTTAATTAATTAATGTCGGTTGTCAATATTTAATAATATAGTTTTGAATAAAAGTTTGATTTAATAATTGATTAACCAATAAATCAATTGTTTTAAATTTAAAATCAATTAAGTTGAAGATAAATCACTTTATTTTTAATTAAATTCATAATTATCTATGCACATTTGAAGGAGCAGTTAAAATTTAAATCATAAAATCAATTCAAGTTGTTATCTTTTGGAAACTCAACATCTATTTTGAGTTGAAAATTGATCTAAACTTCTGATTTAAGTTAAAAAGTTGTTCTTGCATGATTTTGCATGATTTTGTGAGTTGATCTATTTCTAATTTCTTTTTAACTCAAAAATCAACCTGAGTTTAACAAGAGTGATTTATGGTTTTTCTTATGCATCCTCAAACCCTGGATTTCTATGAAATCAAGGCTCAACTCTTCACAAAATAACCCTCAAATTTGCATAATTACTCTGGCAAATTTGCGATTGAAGGATTAAGAACTTGCGATAGGCGATTTATGAGATCTTTCATTGTTGGTCATAGCATTTTATAGTTTTCATATCATAGCAATCATTCATTCATATCATTCTTAGAACAATCTTCATATCATTTTGATTCATTCTAGATTAGATTCATTCAAGTTTTTCATCCTAATTGCATACAAAATCCAAAAAAATAGATTAATTTGCATCCATACAATTTTTCATTCTTTTGCATTCAAATCCTTCGTTTAGGTGTTGCATTGTCACTGATCTTGATTTTAATCTAAGAACATCATACTCGCACCTACTAGAAGGGAGTAAATCATCTGGTTAGCTTAGTTTCAATTACTTGCAGATTTTGATTTTGCTAACCTCTAATGTTTTACTGAAGTGTTGTGTCTGTAGCTAGGTAAAATTTTCACACACATAACTACATGGTTGAAATCTGATAATGGTAATAAAAAAATTTATTATCTGATAACCGTTTCACCCCCCCCCCCCCTCTCAGTTATCTTGGTGGACTTTACTTTCTAACAACTAGTATTAGAGTAGTAGGTCCTTGAAGGAAAACTTTAACAACTTAAGGAGATCTATGGTGACTCATTTCAGGAAGGAAAGCCCTAAGTTTGATGGAGTGAACTATGACAGCTGGAAAGAGAAGATGAAGACACATTTTCTATGTTTAGGACTAGGATACTGGTTAATCACAAAGAATGAGAAGACTATCATTGAAGAAGAGAAAATTAAAGAATGTATTGATACAAAGAGAGACCTATTCATGTCTAACATACTTGCCAAAGAAGCACTTTTGTCAGCACTTCCAGAGAATGAATAAAGTCAGGTAAAAACTCTAAGGACATCTCATGCAATTTGGTTATCTTTATAATCTACTTTTGAAGGTGATGTGCATGCAAAGAGACTTAGATTACAAAATTGGATATGTTCATTTGAAGATATAAAAATGATGGAAGATGAATCTGTTAGAAGTTATATTGGTAGGATATTGGAGATTGTTGCAGGTATCAAAGCTTGTGAAGGAAACAAGATTGAGGATGAAGTGATATGGAAGATCTTAAAGACATTGAATCCTATATTTAAGTAGATAATGGAGATGATTGAACAATTTATACCATGTACTAAGAAGTTTACCGGAGAAACTCTTCTTGGAAGATTAGAAGAAGCAGAGATAGGCTTGAGATAGTTAGGAGATCTACCTAGAATTGAGACAACATTCAACGCACTTAGTGTTCACCCTAATTTTTCAAGAAGTATTAGTGTCAGTGGAGATTATTATAGTTGCAACAAATCTAAGACCAAAGAAGATATAAAGATTGAGGAAGGAATTTCCTTTCTTGTGAAAAGAGAACCTGAAGGTAAGAAATTCTTTAAATGTTGGAATTGTCAAGAATATGGTCATTTTGCATATAAATGCCCTAAGAGAGTAAAGAAATATAAGAAGAAATTTAAACCTAGAAAATATAAAGAGTGTTACTATGCTAATGATGAAGAACTTGAGGCTAGTGTTGAGAAATTCTTAAGTGAAAGTGATAATGAGAATGATGATATAGGATTTGTAGCAATAAAAGAAGAAAACTCTAAAACTAAAGTTAGAGAAGAAAAAGATTTAGTTTCCCAAATAGAAAAGAAAACTGATTGGTTCATAGACAGTGGTTGTTCACATCATATGACTAGAGCTATGAAGAAATTTATAAGGTTTAACAACTATGATGGAGGAATTTTTAGAGTTGGAAACAAATAACCTTGTTTGATAAAAGGAATAGGATCCATTACTCTTGATGGAAAGACTAATACTAATGATGTTTAGTTTGTGTATGGATTGAAACATAATATTTTGAGTGTTGGATAGTTAGTTGATAAAGGATATCAATTTTGGTTTACTGAGAAAACCTATGTGATCAATGATAAGGATGGTAATTTGATTGGAACTAGATCAAGAACTAGATGTAATGTATTTCAGTTGAATCCTGTTGAGATGACATATTTGATTACTAAAATTGATGACAATTGGTTATGACATAAAAGGTTGTTAGAAATAGGGAATACTGAGAGGGGGGTGGTGAATCAATATTCTACAAACTTTATCTTTTTCCCAATTATGGATATAACAAATTATCTTTACACATGCATAACATAAGAAGCTAAACAACATGCATAGCAATAAAACTAAAGAACTCATAACACATGATTTGTTCTCGAGGAAACCCTGGCCAAGGGAAAACCCCGGTGGGGATGGTAGCCATAAAGATCCACTAATCAAAAGTATCCTGTTAAGGATGTTGACCCTGTTAGGAGTCTATTACAAACATATTGTGTATTAGTCTTGATTAAGGGACTATAGGCCTTGTTAGAAGCCTCAACCCTATTAGGAGTTGGTAGTACAAAATGTGATTACCAACTGAGCCCACTACCCAAACAAGTAATATACAATATACATTGATTACAAAAGAGGTTAAGGTACATAACCTTATACTACTTGTATCAATATCTCTTCGCGGATCTTTCACTATCGCTATTACATATGCTTCATATACTTTGCATCATACTTCTACAATTACTTGCTACTTGTTACAATTACTACTACTACTACTAATACTCTTTACAATTACAAATACATTTACATATATACCAATAGCTTTATCCAAGAGTAAACATCTAGGATGTCATTCCTTTATATTGTTAAGTCATTATTTTGATAAACAAAATAATCCCTTAACTCTTTACTGGTGTTGCCTTCATATTCTATCCTGTCGGCTTCACACCGTCTTCGGTAAAACTATCATAACTTATTTCATACATGCCATACTAACTTGTGCTCTGATATGGGTCATCATTAGTAACCATAGAGTCTATGTTCAAGTTTGCAAGCATTGAACTCACTCCAGTCAATGTCACAAAAAAAAATTGTGTCTGGGTACACTGGTAAAAATATTGTCTCATACTTAGACAAATATTGCAATGCACTTTGTCATACTTTCTCTCTGACTTGAGTGATCTTCATGTGGATCATATTTTTCCATAATGACAACATCTATGCAATCAACTCAGCCAAATTTCCAACAATCTCCCCCTTTGTCATTGGTGGCAACATATGAGAAAATTGGCTAAGTGTGCAACTCCAAAATCTCAAAATTGTCAAAATTGTGGCCATAGTATAACATATATATACTATCCTTATAACTCCTAAAAAAATCTTATCTCTAATATAATATTCCCCCAAGAGTATCAATCCTTATCATATACTATCAATTTTCTGCTAAATATCTCTCCCCCTTTGACAACAATGACAAAATAACGGTAGGGAGGGCTACAAAATTGTATCAAAAAAATTTATACCTCAATTTATTTATTGCAAAGCCGGTAGGCTTGCAACACAATCTGCAAAATCTATCTTCATGGTTTCTATCTCCTTTTCCCATGATTTCTTAATGGAATTTTCCACATTGAGTAATGCGCTTAATCCATAAGATGCTATTTGACATGCTTGGAGGTTTTCAAAGTTAAATTTCTAAAAAGACATCTTAGCTGTAAGATAATCTTCCAACTGTTCTTTAATAACACTTAACTTCATAGAAGCCTGCTCTCTCAAAAGAGTATATCTTCTTAATTTCTTGTCTTTCTCATCTTTTCTAATTCTAATTTCATCAAAAAGTTTCCTAACTTTCTTCTCAACATCACAGACCTTCACATTAGGGTTAGATAGAAGGTTTGTTTCATTTAGAATCTCTGCTTCCTTCAATTTTATCTTTTGATCTTCCTTAGCTGTCAAAGTCTCTGATTTTGTACACTATATGTACAAATATTTTCCTGTTCCCAAATGTTTCCTCAAATCTTTGATACAGATATCAAGAGTATTGATATCATTGCTGATGTACTAACCGATGTTCAACAACATTCTAGCCTCATAGTCTGCATGTGCTTTCACTTTTGCAAAATCAGCTAGGTTAGTGAACTCATCATCAAAAGTGCTCATCACTTTCTTTGCCTTGTCTAGAGGGTCTGCTTCTACAATCTGTGTGGTCACAATACTTTGTATCTTTTCAGTTAGGTCCTTTAGACATCCTTCAAGACTTTTAACTTTCTTATTCTTCCCAATGATTTTGTTCAAAGATGTGATCAATTCCATCTGATCATCATCATCTACTTCTTTTCCCAAATCCTCAAACAAAGATCCAGTTTGCTTCTTCTTTCCAATCTCAGGAGTAAGATTGATTTCTTCTTTAGAGGGTACAGGTGCTTGTACTTCTAATACTTTGGGTTTTCAACAATAAATTAGGTCTGCTCTACTTCTGCAGTTCTATTCGGTTCATCAAGAGCTGAATTGTCAACAATGTTCTCTAGATTCTTGAATACATTATCATCAGTATCCAAGGTGATCCTTGTACCTTCAACATTCATAGATTCTTCTTCAATGTTTATAGCCAGTGGAGAGGGAATATCCTCTTGTTCTGCTTCTTCTACTTGCTTTGTTGCAACTGATGTCTCTCCAACAATTTCTACCATAACTTTAATTATTGCTTGTTCAGTCTCTGCGTTCACTTGTTCATATTGTCCTGCCATGATCTGAATGGTTCTCATTTTTGTCCTTAAAAGGGTGCTAAGGGGCTTCAAAATTTGTTTAAGATGTTCATCATCTCTTACATCACATAGTTTCTTCACAAGATTCTCTCTGATAGATTTGTCTTCTCCTTGTGCTCTCATCTTCCTGTTAACAAGTTTCTTCAATAAGTCATTAGGTATCTTTCCCTGAATAGAGTCAAAATTCTTATTAGCCAGAATCAAATGCTTGACCATTGCATTTTCAAGATTAAATTTATCAGAATAGTCATAAAGGTCATAGTATTTATTCATTTTAGTGAAGTCTCCATCTTTTATAATTTCTTCATTCACTCTCTCAACTCTAGGTTTCAATGCTTTCTTCTTCACAAAAGTGTCATCTTCTTTAATTTATACAATTTTCCTAGGTACTAGTGGCACCAAAGTTTTCTACCTCTTACCAGGTCCAATAGCAATTTCTTTCACTCTCTTGCTCGGTGTGGAGAAGGTAGATCTAGTAAGTTTTCTTGCTACTTGTTCCTTCTCAGGTTCCTCTACTTTCACCTTGACTAGTACTACACTAGATGATAAGGGAGGTATATAAAAAATCTCTTTCTATCCAATATCTCTGATTGCTACTACTATCTACTTTTCCACTAAGAATTTTCTCTCTGTCATTCCTGTATCCTTCAATAATTTCTTAACAGTGGTCTCAACTCTTTTCTTAGACTGTTTCTCCACAAGTATAGCCTTTGCGGAGTTGAAATTTTCTTCAAAAGTTCCAAATCTGTTACTGTGAGTGTCAACCTTGCACTTAAGTAGCCTATTCACATACTCTTCTATCTTAGTTTCAAATATTTCATAGCCAAGAGGGTCTATGAACTCAATTCTAGGTTCAACTGCTTCAATGTATGTAAAGTCAGTGTCAACCATAAAACATACTTCATTCTTGTATTTCTCCACAAGAGACTATGGAATCCTTGATCTGCGAGACACAATATTCTAAAATGTCTTAATAACAAGTACTACACTCTCATTAACATTGTTAATAACATGTTTTCTATATACTACATTAATCCTTTCCATTGTAGTTTTTCCATCATTCCAATCATTTCCTATGGTGTTAGGAAATCTCCTCAAAAGATGAAAAAACATGTAAGTGATCAAAGATGAAAATATAAATTGTGCATACTTTGTCTTCTTAATCTTCTCCAAGTTCTCAATTAGTTGAATTCTTAGAATTTCACACATATCAACTGGCACTTTGTCAACACACATCAAATAAGTTATGTGTACGATTCCAGCTGCCATGTCATCCTCTCTTAAATTTGCACAAAACTTGGTTGTTAGGATTTTGCATAAGTATCTAACATCATGTTGTTGGATCTTACTAATTACAATTCCTCTACCATTATAGGATGAATTAGTGTTATCAATGACTATTTTTCTCATGTTCTTCTCATTTAAAGGAATAACTCCAGATTTAGACAGTCTAGTGACTTCATGAATCAAATCAGCTGTAATGTCTATCACTCTATCTTCTAGCCAAAACTTCCCATTATGAATTCTACTAAGGATTATCTTAGTGCA
Organism: Chamaecyparis obtusa; assembly: GCA_027943335.1. Lineage (NCBI taxonomy): Eukaryota > Viridiplantae > Streptophyta > Pinopsida > Cupressales > Cupressaceae > Chamaecyparis > Chamaecyparis obtusa. Next base: position 499,070 of record BSBK01008676.1, on the reverse strand, counting down.
TTCTTCATTATCAAAATCATACTACAATGCATACTTAACAATCTCATTGTCTTTCAAATGATCATATCCTTCTTTCAATGACATGTCCTGGTTGTAAATCTTCTCATACTCATTTGTAAAATCACTATCACTGATGGTTTCTAACTTGCATCCAAGATAACTTCTTACATTCTCTAAATGAAAAAATCCATTTGGTATGGATGATAAAGCTAACTTAGGGTCTTCTTCCAGAGGTTCTACCGGTTCCCTCTTCATTCTTGGTCTATTTTTATCTCTTGATTCCGTGATTTTAGGGCTTGTGTAGATTCAGCACTCAAATCCTTCACCAAATCATTGCAAAAAGCTTCCAATCACTTCTCTTTGATCTCCTTAACACTTTTATTTTCTTTGATGATCAAATAACACCAATCATAACCTTTTATTACTTCAATCTCACTTAGTTCTAACATCACATTGAATTCTTTTGTCGCTTCTTTCCAAAAAGCTATTTCTGCTATCCTGCAAAACTTAAAACTTCTTGCAATCTCGCAAAACATAATATTTTTCTTTGTGCTCTTAACCATAGCATTAGAATATCATAAAATTCCTTTCATTAAATCCACAAGACTTAATTCATCATAAATCTACTTCTACACTAATCTAAGTTCCTAATCTACTATAATTTTCATAAATTAAGTTCTTTGAGATAGGTCAGGTAAGGATTCATTCTTACCACTTGATACTTCACCTTTCTGATTTCCTTCAATGTTGAATATGTCTCCTTGATCTATTCTTTTAACAAACTTCACTTCATCTGTATTACTACAACAACCTTTCTGTCTATTACTTGCATCTTCATTTCTTCTTTCATGATTTCTAGGGTTAGGGTTAGGATGAAAAACTCCATTGTTCATTTTGCAAAACCTTGTTGTATGTCCAATCTTGTTGTATGTCCAATCTTGTTGCATATCTGACAAATAATTCCATTCCTTCCATATCTTGGTCCAGGTGGATTAATCTGTGATCTGCAATTTCTAGCAATGTGTCCAACCTTGTTACATCTATAACATATTACTCCATTTCTTCTGTTCATATCTTCAGTAGGTTTCTTATCTGCATTGTTAGTATTCCTAAACATTCTACTATTATTATTATTCTCAATAAATTTAGGTTTCATACATTCAATAGCTCTATGTCCAAATCCATGATAGTTATAACAGTAACCATTAAAAGGTTTAAATTGCTTACCTGTATAATCTCTCTTCATATGACCAATAGTATTACGAGCAAAACATCTACCTTTAAATTCTCTTTGCATACCTTTAGATGATTCTTCTTCTTTAGGTGTACCTTCAGATTTGTTGATCTCATCAAACTTCTTCTCATCTAAGCTTTCAGATACCTTCAGATCCGGTTCCTTGCTTTCATCATTTGCTTTTAGAGTGTTAAATCCAAGACTAGTTTTATCATAGAATGGTTTCTGAAAAGATGTTTGTCTATCAATATTCTCACTAGTTGAATATAGCCTTTCAAGTTGTTGCTTGGATTGAGTCAGTTCACCTTTCACAATCTTGTTTTATTTCTCAAGTTTAGCATACTGCAAATTGACTTTCTCAAGTTCAGATGTTACATTTCCAAGTTTAGATTTCAGTCCTTCATTTTTAGTTTTTAGACTTTCATTCTCAGATTTTAGATTCACTTCATTCTTGCCATTTCCATCTTTCAAACTAACCTTCAAATTTTCTATCTTTAATTCATGCTTAAGGATCTCATTTTCTTTTTCTAAATTGTCATCACAATCTTCAATAAAAACTTCAGATTTCAGATCTTCTAATTTGTTTTTCAGTTTCTCAATGAGGTTCTTTGCATCATCATATTTTCCTTTCAGAGCATCTCTTTCATCAGTAAGCATATCAATCTATTCAAGATCTTCTTCAAGATTCTTCTGTAGTTGATCCATATCCATAGAGATCTTACTCAAGCTACTAGGCTTTCCTTGAATGATTCTTTTATGAGTAACTAAGCTTTGATACCAATTGTTAGAAATAGGGAATGCTAAGAGGGGGGGGGGGGTGAATCAGTATTCTACAAACTTTATCTTTTGCCCAATTATGGATATAACAGATTATCTTTACACATGCATAACATAAGAAGCTAAACAACATGCATAGCAATAAAACTAAATAACTCATAACACATGATTTGTTCTCAAGGAAACATTTGCCAAGGGAAAGCCCTAGTGGGAATGGTACCCACAAAGATCCACTAATCAAAAGTATCCTATTAAGGATTTTGACCCTGTTAGGAGTCTATTACAAACATATAGTGTATCAGTCCTAATTAAGGGACTATAGGCCTTGTTAGAAGCCTCAAACCTGCTAGGAGTTGGTAGTACAAAATTTGATTACTAGCTAAAGCTACTGCCCAAACAAGTAATGTACAATATACACTGATTACAAAAGAGGTTAAGGTACATAACCTTATACTGCTTGTATCAATATCTCTTCACTAATCTTTCACTATCACTATTACATATGCTTCATATACTTCACAGTAAGAGATTTGCCTAAGATTGTGAAACCTACTAACGTGGTTTGCAAAGAATGTGTTATGGCTAAGTAAAAAAGAAGTTCATTTCCTAGTAAGAAGATCACATCAACAGAGAAGTTGGAAATTGTTCATACAGACTTGAGCGGTCCCACAAGGACTAGAGGATTCTATGGTGAAAGGTATTTTATGATTCTTGTTGATGACTTTACTAGAATGATGTGGATTGTATTTCTTAAAGATAAATCTAAAGTATTTGATAAATTTAAATTGATTAAGAATAAAGTTGAGAATGAATCTAGAATGAAGATTAAATGTTTAAGGTCTGATAGAGGTGGAGAACTTACTTCTAAGGAATTTAATACTTTTTGTGAAGTGAATGGTATTAAGAGACAAATTTTAGCCTGTAGAACACCTGAACAAAATGGCATTGCATTAAGAAGGAACAAATCAGTAATTGAAGCAACAAGAGCTATGTTATTTAAAAATAATTTGGCGAAGACATTCTGGAGAGAAGTAGTGAATACAGTAGTATATACAATGAACAAAGTACAAATTAGAGAAGACACAAACAAGACAACTTATGAACTATGGTTTGGACATGTGCCATCAGTTAAGTATTTTAGAATTTTTGGAAGTAAGTGTTATATTAAGAGAGATGATGACATTGGTAAGTTTGATCCCAGAAGTGATGATAGTATATTTCTTGGTTATTCATTGAAAATAAAAGCTTATAGATGTTTCAATAAAAGGATTAAGACTATTATTGAGAGCGCAAATGTTAAAATTGATGAGAAGTTCAAAATTTAGAAAAGAATGCTTGATTATGGATCTGATGAAGAAGTTCATCCTAGAATTGATCAAGAAAATGTTGAATTAATTTATGAAACTAACAGTGATTTTTAGAATGAGAGTCACATTGAGGAGATAAGAGAAGAACCTGGAGTTGAAGCAAGAACTGAGACTATGACACCTAATAGGAATCTAGCAAGAAATCATCTAGTTGATCAGATTATTGGAAGCATATAAAAAGGAGTTCTGACAAGGAATAAGGTACAAGAAGAACTATGTTTGATTTCTCAAATTGAACCTAAAACTACTGATGAAGCTTGTAAAGATGAAAGTTGGATTAAAGAAATGATGGAAGAGCTAGATCAAATTGAAAAGAACAAGACTTGGAATTTGGTCCCTAGACCTAAAGATAAAAATGTTATAGGAACTAAATGGGTATTTGGGAATAAGATGAATGAAAAAGGAGAAGTTGTAAGGAACAAAGAAAAATTGGTATGTAAAGGATACTCACAACAAGAAGGAATTGACTATGAAGAGACTTTTGTACCTGTTGCATGAATTGAAGTGTTAAGTGTGTTTTTGGCTTATGTGGATTATAAAAAATTCAAAGTGTATCAGATGGATGTGAAGTCAACATTTCTGAATGGAGAATTAGAAGAAGAAGTCTACATTGAGAAGCCTGAAGGTTTTCCCTTGACTCATGAAGGATATATGGTATGTAAACTGAACAAAGCTTTATATGGACTAAAACAAGCACCTAGGACATGGTATGCAAGATTGAAGAAATATTTGATAAAATTCGGATTTAAGAAAGGCACAACAAATAGTAATTTATATATGAAAGAGATTGAGAATGGCTTATTGATTGTAGTTATCTTTGTTGATGATATTATCTTTGGAGGTGAAGATGAAGCTAGTGATAAATTTGCTGATGAAATGAAAACAAAATTTGAAATGAGCATGATTGGTGAGATGAAATATTTTTTAGGATTAAAGATAGCACAGAACAATGATGGTATTTTCTTATGTCAAGAAAAATATATGAAAGACTTGTTGTAGAGATTTGGAATGGAAAATTATAAGCCGGTTGGCACACTTATGATAACTGGTCATAAGTTATCTACCACAAATAAAACTCCTGCAGTTGAGCAAAAGAAGTACAGATTGATGATTGGAGGATTGTAGTATCTAACTTATACAAGACCAAATATATCACATGCAGTTGGAATTGTTGCAAGATTTCAAGCTAATCCTATAGAGTCACATTATACAGTAGTAAAAATAATATTTAGATATTTGAAAGGCACAAATGACTATGGGTTATGGTATGAAAAATCTAATGACTTTACCCTATGTGCATATACAAATGTAGATTGGGGAGGCAATGTTGATGAAAAAAAGAGTACAAGTGGTGGAGCTTTTTTTCTTGGAGGAAGATTGGTTTCTTGGCTAAGCAAGAAACATAATTGTATTTCACAGAGCACAATAGAAATAGAATATGTAGTAGTAGAAAACAATTGTAATCAGATAATTTGGATGAAACAAACGTTGAAGGATATCAAAATCAAATTCGATGAGCCTAATGTTATACACTATGATAACACTAGTAGAGTAAGTATGTCAAAGAATCTCGTGTTGCATTCTAAGACAAAGCATATAGAAATCAAGTATCATGTTGTAAGAGAGAAAGTTGTAGAGAAAGAAGTCAGACTTGAGTATATAAGTACAAAAGAGAAGATTATAGATATATTTGCAAAGCCCTTAGCTAAAGATACATTTGAGTATTTGAGAGGTATGGTTGGGGTTATGCCCCAACCTAATTTTGTGAAGTGATATAGATTGTTGCATCAGTCCAGTGGTATATGAGCTCTATCTTTTCTGGACTGTATACTAGTACTTTCTCTATGGGGGAGTATGTGTGTTTTGAACTGAGTCATAAAGGACTCTTGTGAATGTGTTTTCTGAAAAGTGTCTTTTGATATTGAGGTTTATGAAATAGATTGACATAGTGATGTTTTATTTGTCATTTATGTCAATGGGGGAGAAGGATACATGAAAAAAATATGTTGGAGGAGCAGAAACAATATAAAATGAAAAACCTGTAATATTTCTAAGCAGTAGTGTTGCAATTTGGTATTTATGGAACTTGGATGCTTTTTCATCTATGTTGCCATCAATGCCAATGGGGAGATTGTTAGGAATGAATGATGGATATGTCCTATGGGGGAGTATTTAGAATCATTCTATAGCAGTTGTATGTTTCATTCATGACTGTGATTTTCATTGATGTCAACATAGTGATCTACTGGAGATTAGCCGAGAACCAGATAGTGTTTGAATTAGCACACGTGGAATATTGCAGATCAAGATATGTGAAGTTGAGGATTTATTATATATTGTGTCTTAAGAACATGTTCAAAAGAACACACATAAATTAAATTATTCATGATATTTATGTGTAATTTAGTGAAATTAGTATTCAGACAGTATTCCTAACAAGCGGCATATGGTAATTGGATGATATCTCCTAATCAGGATAGAATCTGGGCATGCAAAGTTTTATAGTTGATGAAGACATTTTGGTGGTAAATTGGATGAGGAAACATGGTTAGAGGTCACATGTGTGAAGAGTTATTTTGTTTTGAATTTGACAATTTTTATGTAATTGTGGAATATTATGTAACATGTGAAGGTTTATATTTTGTAATTGGTTAAGCCTTGTTGGCCAACTCATTTGTAATTATTTGAGTGTGGTATAAAAGAAGTATTTTTTTCCTTAATTTTAATATGATATGATGATGAGATATAGATGTGAATTGTAGAATTGAGCAATATATTATTGTAAGAGGATATGCGAATTGCAGAGATCTGGTGAAGCAGTTGGTGTGGCTTGGCACAGGCAGAGGAGAAAAGATAAGTTATTGAGATCAATAATTGTTGGTAGTATTATGTTCATATAATACAGAGATAAATTGGACAATTTGTTTAGTGATCTTTCCCATGAAGCTATTTGGACAGTGGGTCCTTCTATCTTCCATAATTCTTAACCAGGTTAGAATATTTTAATAGGGATTCAAAGTCTCCTAACAGGGACTCATATGTACCGAATGCATTTCATAAGGCTCCTAACAAAGTCCATCCTCTCATAAGGAATTTTCATACTAGTACATATTTTATGGGCATCATTCCCACTAGGGTTTACTCTGTGATCAAGAGGTTCCCTAGTCAACATATCTTGTGTTATTGTGTTGTTGTGTATGTTTATCTTTCTATGGTTATTTCTTATATTGATTACATGGTTGAAATCTAATAATGGTAATAAAAGTTGTTATTATCTGATAACTGATTCAACCCCCCTCTCAGTTATCTTGGTGGACTTTACTTTCTAACACCTTTTACATATTCCAACCCTCTTACTATTCCTTCTAATCCTCCACCAACATCTTTACATTTTCCTTTTGCCTCCTATAACTTTTCTAGTACATCCAATTTGTTTATGCCTACTATTGCATTTTTTAATCTAATCATTGTAATACCCCAAAAAATGGGCTATAGGTTCATTAATCTCCTATATTGACACATCGAACGAAATTGACATCAAAGTCCTAACCTAAGGCACATCAGCACATTATCGAATCATAATTGATTATCCTAAATTTTGCATCAGGGAATATTCCTAGCAATATTCCTATTTATTCTAATTATCTTTAATTTAATAATTATTTGGTGATAAATCCTATTTATCCTAAAGTTTGATTAATTGAATATTTTGAATATTTAATTAATTAGATTTAATACTGCCACTTAATTATTTAATTAGATTTAATTATATTTATTCCTAAATTGTATTATTTCATTTTGACAATAAATCAAATATCCTATGATTAATTAATTAAATTCTTATTTAATTAATTAATGTCAATTGTCAAATTTAGTAATATAGGTTTTTGAATAAAAGTTTGATTTAATAATTGATTAACCCATAAATCAATTGTTATATTTTTAAAATTAGTTAAGTTGAGGATAAATCACTTTATTCATTAAATTAATTCATAATTAATTATGCACATCCAAAAAATAGTTAAACTTTAAATCAGAAAATCAATTCAAGTTGTTTTAAAAATAAACTCAACTCTCTTTTGAGTTGAAAGCTGATCTCAACTTCTGATTTAAATCAAAAAGCTGATTTGCATGATTTTTGTGAGTTAATCTATCTCTAAATTTTTGATAACTCAAAAATCAACCTGAGTTTATCAAGAGTGATTTATGGCTTTTTCCATGCACCTCCAAAGTCCTGGATTTCTATAAATTAAGGCCTCAGCTCTTCATTTTGGATCTATCCAGGAATTGCATCCTCACACTGGCGAATTGGTGATCGAAGAATCCATCTTTGCGAATCCAAGCTGTTGTGAGATTTTCATTATTTTTAAGCATTCATATCATTTAGCATATCATTGTTAGATTAATTGCATGTCATATCAATTTTTCATATAGAATAGATTCATATCAATTTGTTTCATCTTATTGCATAGAAAACCCAAAAATATAGATTAATTTGCATTCATCTTATATTTAGATTCTGCATTCAAATCCTTCATTTAGGTGTCATCAAGGTCATTGATCTCGGTCTAATATGAGAATATCATACTCGCACCTACTAGAAGGCAGTAAATCGTCTGGTTAGATTAGTTTCCAATTCATTGCACGATTTTGATTTTAACTAACCTCTAATGTTTTACTGAAGTGTTGTGTCTACAGCTAGGTACAAAATTCACACACACATTTTTGGCACCCAACATGGGGCCCTGAAATGGGTTTCCATTCAATTTCTATCATCTTCTTGTCATTTTCTATTCCAAGTTGTGATTTTTAATTTCTATCCATACAATTTTCATATGATTTTTGTTAGAAACTCGTATTAGGAGGTACCCACTATCATACGAAAGTTTATTTGATCGAGGATTGTACCATCAAAAACATAGTGTCATTTGGAAGCTCTTTTGTCATATGATCTAATACCCATTATCATACGAGTTTCTGGATTATCGTTTGGTATGTGACCCACTATCGTATGAGTTTTAGTGCTAGGTTTCAATTGTCATTTCACTTTTTCAATTAGTTTTCCAGATTTGATTTCTAGATTTGGATTAACAACTAACATTAACAATTGAAATTTGTTGTTTCTGATTGATTTCTACTGATTTTGATTGGGAAAAGTGTGAGAGTTGATAAAAATAGGTAAAAATATACTAAGCTCATTACGAGGAATTTAGGTAATCTTCTTAGCTGATAACATTTCAATTTGGACTAAAACAAACTCTCACATGTTAAGCTTGTGTGACCTTTATTGCTTTCATATCACAGATTCCATTTTGGGCTATAAAAACAAACATAGATTTTCTTTTTAGCATCTTTGTTACATAGTAAATAGGCCCTATGAACACTATTTGTGGTTCTTGAGAGTGTGGGTTTCTAGTGAAACTCTTCTCAACAAAGGAACCCTTATAGGTAGGGAGGTTACTAAGAGCGTCTCACGTTCTACTAGGTTTGTGCATCTTCAGCTTTTGATTGATACATTCTCTCTTCGGAGAGGTTGATAGATCATAAGTGGTTGACATCATAGATCTTTGTGAGATAATCTTGGTCTTAGCATGTCAGATTAATCTGTCTGCTGTGTTTGGGTTAAAAGTGAAAAGGCTAGAGAACTATGCTCTACTCCCTTTTTGGGTAGTATCAGAAACTCAAATCCTTGAATCTGGAACCAGTCTCCATGTGGTATCTTTTGTGAGTCACCTTTAGAGAGGGTTAAACATAGTGGAAATTCCCTTAATTGGGTCAACCACATTGATGGAACCTCAAGCGGTAATAGCCATTTTCACCATGGTAGCAGCAGCTGCTATATAAATGTCCTTGTGGAGGAAATCTTTACAGGTGTGGTCTCTTGTTGGGCTATTAGATCTCCCTAGCAACTCCTGATTGATTAATTTCTCAGATTGTGTCAAAACCCCGATGCACTTGAATTGGAGTTTTCCCTCTTGAGATCACAAAAGTTGGAGAATCAGACCATTACTAAAAACCCTAGTGAGGCCAAAATTTCATTTTCTAGGAATATGTGCGTTATTGCAAAACTTTTTGGAACATACATTGTTAGCACTCCTAGGGATTAGCACATTCAGTCACCTGGTTGTTCATGTGCAGGGTTGCTTTGTCCCTTGTTCATTATTTTTAGATGTGCTTGAAATCACTTTCTTATTGTTTTGCATGCATGTTTATCTATCTGGTTACTAAGAACGAATTAATCTGATACAATCTTCAAATCTAGACAAACAATTTTGTGAACAATTTGAAACTAAAAACTTAAAAATTGCAAAATCTAATGTCAAACACCTTTCTGGAGTCAAAATTCATCTTGTAAAGTTAGAAAGTCATACGACTTTTGGAAAGTGTCATTTCATTACCCCCAGATTGTCGTATGGTAGCTGGCATATTGTCGTACGAGTTTTACTGCCAGTCAATTCAAAAAGTCAAAAATCCTGCTATCAACTATCGTGTGAGTTTTTCAATAGTTGTATGAGTTTGTCAATTGTTGTTTCATAGCCTACTGACTATCGTACGAGCCTGCAGAAAGTCATTTGAGAAATTTTGAAAAATTGCCAGAAAGTTGCCAAAACTGTCAGAGACCTAGCTTTTCCAGCCTATTTCTAGAGTCTGTCAAGAATAGAGCAGCAACTATTGAGAATCCAATCATTTTCCTAAAGTGGCTTTTTGAATTTGATTTGGCCTTCTATTTGATGGATTTGAGTCCTTTTCATCTTGTGTCAAAACCTTGTCATAACTATCAATCTTCAATCCATCTTCAAAATGACTAAGTGTTGTGAACTCATGTCTGCTATCTTTTGTGCATCTACCCATACATCCAAGGCATAGTATCCTTCATTTACATCTAATCTAAGCTTCAATCAATCAAACCTTGACAAGGTTGTGTCATTTGATCTTTTTGAATCAGATCTTTCTTTAGTTGTCTTCATTGTATTGTTTTGCTTCACCCAAGGTTAATGGTGGAAACTAGAGCTTCCTCTCACAAGAAATCAGGGGAAATATCTCATACCTTACCTTTGACTCATATCTAGGGTCCCACTCTTGAACAACTATACAATTCTGATCTTTATGAAGACGATGGTCTTGGCAACTTTCAATTAAAAACTAGTTACATTCCTCCACCATCGACTCATAGAGGTAATCAACAAAATCCTCCTCGATCTATCCTAGGGAGTCTTAAAAATCCTACCATGTCTCAAGTAGGGACAAACCAAGGCTCTCAAAGAGCTTAATCTCAACATGGTGCAAATCAAGATCCAACACCTGAAGAAATTGCTCGGTATCAAAATGACGATGACTTCAAAAGAATGATGAAGCATTTCTTGAAAGAAGATTGAGAAACATACTTTTTACAATTATCTCATCAAGGAGCTAAACTTCCTCCCAATTTTAATGTGGAAGATATCATTACACATGAGGAAGAAACTCCTATTTTGGCTATGATGAAACAAATGCACACCATGCAAGTAAAACTTAACAAAATGGAGAAAGAAAAAGAACCTAAGGAGTTCTCCATGGAGGCCCTATGTCCTTTTCCATTTGATAAAGACTTGTATATGCCACCATTCCCTAAAAGGGTGGAAATGTTGAAATATGATAAGTATGATGGAAACTCTAATCCTCAAGATCATGTCAGAGAATTATGTACTCAATCTATGGAGTTCATGCATGAACCAACCTATCTAATGCATCTTTTCCCTCGATCTCTAGGAGGGGCAGCCATTCATTGGTTCTCTAGGATGCCTCCTAAAATCAAAACCTTTGAGGAGTTGATCAAATTTTTCTATCAGCAATACTCCTACAACATCCAACATCTAGTCACCATGATTGATATCTGCAATCTCAAACAATATCCAGGAGAACCATTCCTAACATTTCTCAAAATATAGAGAAAGAAATTCTCTCTATATACTAGGCCTATTCCAGAAATTGAGAAGCTAGAAATCTTCATCAACAATCTTGTTCTAGAAATCAACTACCCTTTACAAATGCAAAATCATACATCTTTTGACAAGATGGTAGATAATGCAATCAAAATTGAAAAAGTACTTGTGAAAAAGGGGGATGTCACACTTCAAAAGGACAAGTATGAATCTAGTTCTAAGGATAAGAAAAAAAATTGGAACAATAATAAGGGCATCGTCATAGATGGCGTTGTTGATAATCATGCCCCATCTAAAGCACCTACTTTCAATCTAACCATTGGTACTCAAGCCATCAAAGATTTGGAACAAAAGGTGTCTAAATCATCTCAAAAGAAGCCAAAATACAAATCTTGGTCCGCTGATAATAAATGAAAGTTCACTCCTCTTGGAGAATCTTTAGAATCAGCTATGAGAACTTTTCTGGCTAATAACATCATATCTTTGCCTGAGATTTCACAATCTGATCTTGATCCTAAGCTGAAATGGTGGAGAGAGAATGAATTCTATGATTTCCATCGGGGTAAAGGTCACAAAACTAATAACTTCTTGAGCTTGAAGCATACCATTCAAGACAAGATTGATAAAGGAGAAATCATGATTGATAATCCTAAAAGTAATAATGATCACACAACATTCACTGAACCATTTCCAAAGCATAGCCAAGGAGATTCTTCTTCTTAGCCTAATGTGGGTGCTAAGGTTAATTATGCCTATCTTGGAAATAATACTATTATCAATATGGTTGAACCAAGCCTATCTGAGCATTGCAATGTCATCACAATTGTAAGAAGAGATAGAGAAAATCAATCAACTAACATAGTTACTCGATCACAAGCTTAGGCAGACCTACAAGGATAAATCCTAGATCAATCAAATGTCCCTAAGGTTCCTTTCAATCTATTTTCCACTTCTAAATAGAGGGGAACATCTAAATATTCAAATCCTAAGGACATGAGGCCTACTTCATACAGTATCGTTCAACAACTCCAACATACTAATGCTAAAATATCCATGTTTGAGTTGCTTCGGATATCTCTAGCTCATAGAGCCATTCTAGACAAAGCTCTGCTTGGATCCAATGTTCCTGATAACCTTGATTTAGGTAGATTCCAGGCTATGGTTGGTCATCTTACGTGTCCATAATATATCTCCTTTTCAAAGGATGATGATAACCCCTTGAGTCATCCGCATAACCAGCCCTTGCATATTGAAGTCTTGATCCAAAACCATCGTGTCAAAAATGTGTTGATAGATGGAGGCGCTGGTCTAAATATTTGTTCTTACAGCTTGATCACACAATTGGGATTTTCAGAAACAACCATTGATCCTAGAAAGAAAATAACTATCAAAGAATATGATGAAGAAGAAAGATCCTCTAAGGGAACAATTGTCTTGCCTATCAGAATAGGTCCTATCATCAGGGATACTATCTGTCAAGTTCTTGATATACCTATGGCCTACAACATCCTTCTAGGAAGACCCTGGATACATGAGATGAGAGCTATTCCTTCCACATACCATCAGTGCTTGAAATTTCCTTGTGATAGAGTAGAGGTAACCATTCCAGCTTACATGTCAACAACTTGCAATGCATTGAAGGAAAATGTGGATAAACTTGTTCCTAATAATAGAGAATCTTCCACTAAGAAAATAGATGTAGCATCCACCTCTAAGATGGAAGACATTGCAAAAGAGGTCAATATCAAAGAAAATGGTATGGGAGAATATACTATAGAACTAGTTTTTTCTTTGACATCTCTCCCTATCTCACCTAAGTCTTATGGGAAAGCTCAAAAATAGTTCAAACCAGAATCTAACGAACCTCTTGAGGCATATAAAGGAAAATTTATTGTAGAGAAAGTACCTAAGCAAGAATTTGAAGAAGATGAAGCTATGATTGCATGGCTTTACAAAGATGAACCTGAATCCCAAGTTGTTCCACCTAGTGACTCTAAAGTATTGAAGGTTCCTTCTAAGTCATATGGCCCAAGGGATAAATTGATAGCTAAGATGGGATATAAAGGAAAAGGACCTCTAGGACTATAGGGTAAAGGTCTTCTATCACCTCTTTAACACTGTGGTCGAGCCAACAGGAAGACAACAAGTCTAGGATACATGAAGAAGCCTTTTTGTCTTAGCAAGAACTCCCCACATGTTCTAGAACAAATTGAGCCTTCCATGGCAAATCAACTAAAGAAGGAAATAACTGAACAATCTCATAGTGATGATTCTGACACCACTGATGAGCTCATTCCTTATGAGTGTTTTCCTAAAGAAATCAAAGACCTCCTTGATGCTGAAGATGATCCAATAAAAAGAATTAATGTAGTAGAAACATAAGAACCTACTATAGAGAAAGAGATAGTTGCAATAGAAGAACTAGCTAATCTCGAAGGCAATCAAAAAGAGGAAGGTGGTACTTATTCTAAGATAGATTCCCATGAGTATGAATTCAAATCAGAATCTAAGGGTAACCCTTCTTAGGGTATTCATCCTGACTTTACTCATGTTCTTAGATTTCCTAGAGGCATAGATGAAGAATATAATGAATATGAATGGGAGCCATTCTAGAAGAAGATGAGCTTATTATAGAGAAATATGTTGATGTTATTCACCAATATGCACCTAAACCCAACATAAGTTTAGAGCGAAATGATGAACTTATCGAGTCTGATCCACTGATGGCTGAAGTGGACTATCATAATGACATTGAGCCTATTCGTGAATTGAATGTCTTAAGTTGTAATATCACCTTTGAACTCAAGCGTTAGGTTAGGACCAATGATGATAGATCCATATCCATAAACACTCTTTCCCAATCTTTCACCACTTTGACTATCCAGCATCCTGAACTTCTTGATCAAACCTCCACAAATCTAAGCCATGGTATTTATACCTTCCTGAATGACTATGTCCTTGCTTTCTACCTCAATATAGTTGATCCTATGAGGACTTCCATTAGTGAACCAAGCATTAGCATGATGGAGTTAGACATCAAGTATCTTAGTCAGAAAAATAAGAATAAGAATAAAAAGAAAAGGAGTTCTGAGGGTGAAAACCACTTTATGGAAGTCTCAAAACCTACAAAAGTAAAAATAAAAGACATCCGAAGGTAAAAACCTCTCTGAGGTGCCTAAGAATGAGATATTTGATGTCCTTCCAAGTCATTTATAGGATAGATCTCCAGTTCTAATTGATTCCACTCAATCTATCAACTTGGGAATAGCAGAGGAACCACAGTTGATCCATGTAACACAATCTTTATCAGAAGAAGAAAAGAAAAAATTTACAACATTCCTAACAGAGAAGAAGATCAACTTTTCATGGAAATATTTAGATATGCCAGGGTTGGATCCTGATCTTATAATGCACCATTTATCTATAGCTCCTGGAGTAAAACCAGTTAAACAAAAATTAAGAAAGATGCATCCTCATGTTGCACTCTTGGTAAAAGCTGAATTAGAGAAGCTCCCGAAAGCTAGATTTATCCAAGTTATTGATTATACAGAATGGATCTCTAATATTGTACCTATTTCAAAACTAGATAAATCAATCAAAGTGTGCACAGCTTTAGAGATGTAAATAGAGCATGCCCTAAGGATATGATATGATAGTGGAGATGACTATGGGCTTTGAGATGTATTCTTTAATGGATGGTTTTTCTAGATATAATCAAATAAAAATTACTCCAGAAGATCAAGAGAAAATTGCTTTCACATGTGCATGGGGCACCTTCTGTTGGAATGTCATGCCATTTGGGCTTAAGAATGCCGATGCTACATATCAAAGAACCATGACATATATTTTTCATGACATGATGCATAGGACTATGGAGGATTATGTGGATGATACTTTAGCAAAATCTATGATTAGAACTAAACATCTAAATGACTTGAGCAAGATACTAGATAGAATGGAAAAATTTAGTCTCAAACTAAATCCTAAGAAGTGTGCTTTTGGTGTCACTTTTGGAAAACTCTTAGGATACATAGTTTCAAAGAAGGGCATTGAAGTTGATCCAGCTAAAGTAAAGGCTATAATGGAGATGCAACCTCCAAAGAATATTAGTCAGATGAGGACATTGCAAGGAAGAGTTCAATCTATCAGATGCTTCATATCTCAGCTAGCAGACATATCACAACCTTTTACAAAAACATTACATAAAGGTGTGACATTTGCGTGGAATGAAGAATGTGAAAATAACTTTAACCATATCAAGAAGTATCTATCAAATCCTCCTATCTTGTTGCCTCCCATTCAAGGGAAGCCTTTGATCTTATGTCTCCGCTACAGCTACATCACTGGGGGCATTGCTTGCACAACATGATGAGAACAAAAAGGAAAGAGCCATATACTATATCAGTAGGACATTGGTAGCATATGAAAAGAATTATTCTATGATTGAGAAGGCTTGTCTAGCTGTGATCTTTGCATCACAGAAACTGAGACATTACATGTTGGCACATACCACCCATTTGGTAGCTAAGATTGATCCACTCAAGTACCTACTAAGCAACGCTACCCTCACGGGTAGATTAGCTAAATGGGTCATGCTCTTAAGTGAATTTGATATTGAATATGTTGAAAGAAAAGCTATAAAAAGATAGGTTATTGCTGATCAATTAGCAGATGCACCTATGGTTGATAATACACCAATGTAAATGGAATTTCCAGATTCCTCTATCATGACTCTTTCTTCTAGAGAATGGAAATTTTTCTTTGATGGCTCCTATACACAGAATGGATCAGGCGCAGGCATATTATTTATAACTCCTCAAGGATACTCCATACCTAAAGCATTCAGATTAAAGTTCCCTTGCACAAACAATATTGCAGAATATGAAGCCCTTCTTAATGGCATGTAACTAGCAATTGAGTGGAGAGTAACAGAGATACACATTCATGGAGACTCTCAACTTGTTATCCATCAAGTCAATAATGTGTACTAGACTAAAGATGAAAAGATTATTCCATACAAAAGAATGGTAGATGATTTAAAGAAGTATTTCATATCTATCACATTTGAGAAAATACCTAGAATAGAGAATAAGGCTGCTAATGCAATGGAAACATTATCTACTTTATTATAGCAGCCTAAACATGAGCTACACTATGAGTTCCTGGTGGAAGCACTATCTTATCCTGCATATGATTCTCTTGAAACCCGCATGATCTGCACTATTGTTGGTCATGATTCATCCAGATACAAAAACCTATTCTCCTATCTCCAAGACCAAACCATTCCCAATACCTTCAACCACCATGAAAAGAGATACCTTATCTATAATGCCTCCTGATATGTCATCATTGGTCATAATCTATACAAACAAGGTCTAGATGGTACGCTACTTAGATGTTTAGAATGAGAAGAGTCTCAATGTGCATTAGAGGAATTCCATGATGGTATTTGTGGGTCACACTTGAATGGTTTAACACTAGCTCAAAAACTTATTAGGGCTAGGTACTATTGGCCTGAAATGGAGAAAGAGTCTATCAAGTTTGCTAAGAATTGTCAAAAGTGCCAAGTGCATGGCGACTTAATTCATGCTCCAGGGAGAGATCTAATTCCCTTTACTACACAATGGACTTTTCATCAATGAGCCTTTGATCTTAGAGGAGATATACATCCTCATTCTTCTAATGGACATGCCCATATAATCACAACTATAGATTATTTTACAAAATGGGTAGAAGCAATCCCTTTGACACAAGCAACTGGAAAACAAATATCTATGTTCATATTGAACTATATCATATGCAGATATGGGATACCTCATTCCATAATCATAGATAATGGTGGAAAATTCAAGAACAAAGATCTAGATGATTTATGTGCTAAATTCAAGATTACACAACATTGGTCATCTATCTACTATCCTCAAGGGAATGGACAAGAAAAGACTTCTCATGAAAATCTATTGAAAATCTAGCACCGTATAGTTAATAAAATAGGAAGAGATTGACATCTCATGATCAATCTAGCTCTCTGGGCCTACAGAACAAGTATCAGAATGCCTATTGGGGCTACACCTTTCACTTTAGTTTATGGGTCTGAAGCGGTACTACCTATTGAGGTTGAAATCCCATCACTAAGAATTAGAATGTATGGTCTAGTAACTGATGATGACTACAGAGTGTCTAGGTTGCAAGAACTTGAACTACTAGATGAGTGCAGACAAGCAGCATATGATCATCTCAGAGTATATCAAAAGAGAATGTCTAGAGGTTACAACAAGAAAGTTAGACACAGAGAATTTTAGGTTGGCGATCTAGTCTTGAGAGAGAATCCTAAAAATCAATCACATCGAGAACACAAGGGGAAGTTTGAACCCAACTGGCTGGGTCCCTTTTTTATCACTACTACTTTTGGCTCTAGTGCCTATCAACTCTCAATGACTGAAGGAGAATGGCTCTGAGAACTAATCAATGTTCTCCATCTGAATAAATTCTATGCCTAAGGCATTCAGTCTATGGTAAAATGTCCTGAAAAAATCATAAAAATTAGAAAAAGTCCTAAAAAAATGAACATCTTGGTGAAAACCTAGCAATGGGTGCCTTGATGATTCACAAAAAAAGCAAAAAATATCAAAAATATCAAAAAAATTGGGAAAATGAAAAATACAAAAAAAAAAAGAGAAAAAGAAGAAAGTGCCTTAGTAAAAACCTGGAAATAGGCACCTTGGTAGCAAAAATAGAATCTCTGCCAAGATGGTGAAAATCCGGCAAACGGGTGCCACTTGTTTCAAAACACTCCATCTATTAGCGCAATCTTGGTCTTTCCCAGCTTTTGGTCTTCCTTTAGTTTGTACATATTTCCCGGTTTGTTCTTGCTTTCCTATTTTCAATAAGTCGGTCAGTACACCAATCGGTTCAAGTGTCTATATCCTATCAATTTTCAAAATTGGGGCAATCAAAGTCATATCCTATGGCCTCCAATGTATATTAGACGTATCATATCTAGTCAGAGTCCTTTGAAGCTTCATCCAAGTTAGTCAGTCTATCTTGTCTCCAGAAAGGATTTTGCATCTACAACAACACAATCAAACATCAACATCAAATTGAAAACAATCTATGCTTTTTACATGCTTTTATCTCCTTGTATGCTTGTTGATTCACATTGAGATTTTTTCATATTTTGTTCCCATGAGCTCTTCAATGATGTCCTTTATAGGATTTAGAGAGTGATGACTAGGGGCATAATCTTTTCTTTGTTTTCTTCTTATATGTGAAAATCTAACAACTTTGGAAATTCTAGATTGAAATGGTGTCCAACTGTAAGAGCCTCTATCTCGAATTGGATGACCATGCATACCTCGACCATTGATACCCAGAAAATTCAAGGAATTTTGATCTAACTATTGTCTTTTTTGAGTGAGTTCTTTCTCCTATTGTGAAATGTGATCTTACCTAAGGATGTAAACAATACAGGGTCACTATGGGTAATTCACATTGGATTTAGAATGATCTCTTGACTGCTTGATATGTTTGCAATGCAAGGCGTATTATTGTCATCATGACGTTTATGTTTTGATGCTTATACAAAATGGGCATGATAGTTAGGTCATCCTGGCGCTTATGCCTTGGTGCTTTTATCTAATCTGACATTCAGAAAACAAAATCAATATTCCTATATCCATGGTTTCCTAATTAGTGGGTGTTGTATTGATTCCTGCACATACAAATTGACATTCATATGTCTATGGTTTCATAACTAGTGGGAATTCTATTGATTTATCTGGTTACCTAAATTTCAATGATGATAACAAATCGACACATGATCAGTGACTAGGTCCTAGGTCCTAGGTTTTCATTTCATTCTACATTTCATTTTGCACTTTGCATGATCTCACAAATTGGTTGAACACTTAAACGATTCTTCAAAACCAAAAATGCTAAACATATCATAAGAGTTGAATCTCACATGAAGGTTCTTCCAATGAAACAACAAGTAGAATCCATTTTCAAGATCAAAATCAAAATCTGAGATCGTTTATATTGTCAACTGCTTGCATATTCAACCTTCAATCATCACAAAAATCCAGTATTCAACTTAACTGATTATCTTACATCAAACTATCAAAATTTCAACCATGGTCAACTCATGGTCAAACCTAGTCAAACTTGGTCTTCTAGACCTCCAAACGATGTAGAATGCATTCTCGAATGTGTTTAACCACTTCTTAAATCAATTAACATGCTTTTGAACTATTCAACGCTGACTTTTCTTGTCAGATTTCAATTTTTATCCCGAAGGGGGCATGGTATTGCACATCATTCAAAGTCTGTAATCTAAATTTGAAATCATATCTTTCCTTAGTAATCAAGACAACAACCATGTCTAGTTGTTGATTCATCAAAAAAGACCTCATCACTTGGGGCATATCAGATTCATCGAGATCCATATCAATCTGGTATTCTCTTAATCTTGTAAACTGTATCAATTTTTCGTAGCCATCGGTTCATTAGTGTTATTTCCTTGGTTCTTCATAACTGAAGGGTTCAGATGTGATACCAATGTGATTCTTATTGACAATCAGGTCTGGAATCGGTCACTCACTTCTTCCCAATCATAAGGTTCAGAATCAGGTGTTTTGACACTTCTTCGCAATCATCAGTTCATTGCTGTTATAGTTAACATTATCTTTGGTCATTCAAGACCTATTATCTTCATATCAATTCCAATCAGATCTGTTTCATATCAATTTCAATTTCAAACATCAGTTTCAACATCATACATAAACTATCTTTGAACCACTGCGCTTCACACAACAATTCAAAGAGGGGAAAAATGTAATACCCCAAAAATGGGCTATAGGTTCATTAATCTCCTATATCGACACATCGAATGAAATCGACATCAAAGTCCTAACCTAAGGCACATCGGCACATTATCGAATCATAATTGATTATCCTAAATTCTGCATCAGGGGATATTCCTAGCAATATTCCTATTTATTCTAATTATCTTTGATTTAATAATTATTTGGCAATAAATCCTATTTATCCTAAAGTTTGATTAATTGAATATTTTGAATATTTAATTAATTAGATTTAATACTGTCACTTAATTATTTAATTAGATTTAATTATATTTATTCCTAAATTGTATTATTTTATTTTGATAATAAATCAAATATCCTATGATTAATTGATTAAATTATTATTTAATTAATTACTATCAATTGTCAAATTTAATAATATAGGTTTTTGAATAAAAGTTTGATTTAATAATTGATTAACCCATAAATCAATTGTTATATTTTTAAAATCAGTTAAGTTGAGGATAAATCACTTTATTCATTAAATTAATTCATGATTAATTATGCACATCCTGTAGACACCGAAAAATCCTTCAGAAAATAAATTATTTTTGTTTTCTGAAAATCCTTGATGACATCATCATTTATTAATTAATTATTTATTTAATTAATTAATTTATTTTTATGGCATTGAATCCCTCTCTCTTAATTAAAAATCTTTAATTAAGGAATCTAGCCTAAAAATGTCATTTGGACATTATCCCTAATTTATTAATTATTTTAATTAATAAATTGCCCAAAAACTTCAAAAAAATAAATTAATTTATTTTTAATTTATTTTTTATCCCAAAGTTGGCCAAAATTCTAAAGAGCACTAAACTCTTCTAGAAAGTCCTAAACCTTCCTCTAAATGGGTCAAATCCCTAATCTAGTCCCTTCAAACCCTAAGCCTAGATATTTAATATTTATTAAATTTACCTTTAATAAATATCTAAATCTCACCAAAAGCCACTTGCCCATCCCTTTCTCCTAATCCTAATCCTAAACCCCTTTCTAATCTTGTCACATTCCATTAGCAAAAGGTTTACCAAAACTTATGCTAACCTCCTCCTTAGTCAACAAAGATGGCCACCTCTTGGCCACCTCTTGCAAATGCATTTAAGGATGCATTTAAGCCTTCCTTATCTTTCTTACATGCATTCATTATGCATTTAAGACCTTCTTATCCCTTCCTTGCCACCTCTTGGCCTTGGGTACATTTACCAAATTGTGCACATGCCCTCAAACTTTCAACTCAATCCTCCCTTGACACTTGTCAGGACACTTGTCCTTGACTCAACCCTAACCTTAGCCCTAACTCTGACTCATCCTTTTAACCCAAGACCTTCCCTTTTCCTATAAATAGCCTCACTTCTTTGAGCAAACAATCCTCTCTCATCTTTCAACTCTCAAACTCAATAGCAAAGTTATAATGTCATTTTCATTCTAGCATAAGCATAAATTCATCATTTTAGATCATTTTCAAGCTTAAATCACATCTAAATTAGCTTAATTGGATTAACATAGATTCATTTCTTGTTTAAGCAATCTTAGTTCATCTTTAAGCTTTGCATATTTGTGTGTTCTTGAGGCCTTTGAGGCAAAATAGGTTCCTCATACCTATTTTGTGTCATTTTGGGTCTTCTTGATCCTCAAATCATCATTTATCTTGCATGCTCCAAGTGCTTGAGTTTGCACACCCACATCCATTTATATCCAAGCATATCAAACGGTGCATGGGCACATCCGTTTTAGGCTTAAACTGATGTGGCTTTGATTTTAGTTTGTTTACCATTAAATTTGATTTGATTATATGCTATGACGTTTGTTTGTCTTTGGCCTTCAAAATAGGTTTAGGTGCACACTCAAATCCTAGTCTACACATCCAAAAAATAGTTAAACTTTAAATCAGAAAATCAATTCAAGTTGTTTTAAAAATAAACTCAACTCTCTTTTGAGTTGAAAGCTAATTTGCATGATTTTTGTGAGTTAATCTATCTCTAAATTTTTGATAACTCAAAAATCAATCTGAGTTTATCAAGAGTGATTTATGGCTTTTTCCATGCACCTCCAAAGTCCTGGATTTCTATAAATTAAGGCCTTAGCTCTTCATTTTGGATCTATCCACGAATTGCATCCTCACGCTGGCGAATTGGTGATCGAAGAATCCATCTTTGCGAATCCAAGCTATTGTGAGATTTTCATTATTTTTAAGCATTCATATCATTTAGCATATCATTGTTAGATTAATTGTATGTCATATCAATTTTTCATATAGAATAGATTCATATCAATTTGTTTCATCTTATTGCATAGAAAACCCAAAAATATAGATTAATTTGCATTCATCTTATATCTAGATTCTACATTCAAATCCTTCATTTAGGTGTTGTCAAGGTCACTGATCTCGGTCCAATCTGAGAATATCATACTCGCACCTACTAGAAGGCAGTAAATCACCTAGTTAGATTAGTTTCCATTTCATTGCACAATTTTGATTTTAACTAACCTCTAATGTTTTACTGAAGTGTTGTGTCTACAACTAGGTACAAAATTCACACACACAATCATTATTATCTTGGTTCAAACTGTCACCATTTTGCAACACCAAGTATCTCAATTCACTCAATCTAAGTACAACATCCCTACATGTGACATTGCTAATCCCATTTCCTTAGATATCCTTTGTGCTATTATCCTGCAACATATTTAGAAACCTCATCTTGAGACTTATAATGGTAAGGGTGATCCTATGATTTATGTTAGAACTTTACAAATTATATGTAGTGATTTTTCTCATGACTATAGGCTTATGGATAAGTTGTTCACACATACTTTTAGAGATAAATATTTTCAATGGTATTTCTCTTTACCTCCTTATTCTATTAATTCCTTTCAAATACATGCTAATGATTTCATTCAAAAATTTCAAAATAATATTGGTCCTCAATTTTCTTTGACTGATTTAATGCAATGTAAGAAAAATGTTAAAGAAAAATTTAGTGATTTTATTGGTAGATTCAAACACTTGTATTCTCAAATTTCTTATCTTGTGCCTGATCATGATATTCAATATATTTTTATTTCTACTTTGCAAAAATAAATTAGAGATAGATCCTCCTTACTGAGTATACTTCCTTTTCACACCTTTTCACACCTTTGAAAAATGCTTTACCATACTCTACTCCAATGGCTCCTATTACTATTGATAAGAGTGACACCGTTGTTCATCAAAACCAATTCTCAAAGCCTAAAAACTACATCAAGATCCACAAGTCAACCAACATAGTTGATGATCAAGTGACTACTACATCTAAAGGTACGACTACTTTTTCTTCTGTGTATCATCCTAATAGTAAGTACACTCCTTTATTTTAACCTTTACCTATGGTGATAATGAAGTTTATTAATGATAACATTGTTAAACTTCCTCATATCCATCCTATTAACACTAGAAAACCAATGCCTAAGTCATTTGATGAAAATTATTTTTGTCAATACCATCGTCAACCTAGTCATGATGCTCAAAAGTGTTATAGTTTGAAGAATGCTATTAAGAATATTATTGATTCCAATGCTATATCTGTTAATACTGAAGTTAATAGTATGAATGAATCTGTAGCACTTCCTAATCAGAATCTTCAAATCTACACTAACCCCTTACCTTCACATTCAACAAATTTCATTAATCAACCTTCTTCTCCTGTTAATAACATTATTTATGATGACAAGGTAGAAGAAGCTAATCATGTGGTTAATCATGTTGAGTCTCAACCTCAACCTTCGATTTTACCTTCGCAAAACCCTAAATCTTCACCTCCTATCACCTTTGGTCATTTTTATATGTTTAAAGAACCTAATGGTCCTCTTTACATTAATGATAGGGTTTCTCATATCCCTTTTTGTGGTGTTTTTATTGATCCCTCTTCCTCTATGAATGTTATCAATGAAGAACATCTTTTTAATAAAGGATTTCATAAGGATATCTACGATACATATAGTGTCTAGATTCAAACTTGTAATGGTTTTATTAATCATCCTCAAGGATCTATCAATCTTCCTGTGACCCTTTTCGATAAGGTTGTTCATACTATTTTGGTTGTCATTCCTACTTTTGATCAATTTCAACCTAAGCTTGGTATTCTGTGGCTCTCTTCCATGCAAGTTGTAGCCTCTTCTATTCGTACTTGTGCATAAAATTTCCTCATAAAGGATAATTTGTCACCATTAATTATTCTCTATATAAACCCTCGTGTCCTCAAGATTTTGTTGAGATAGATTTCTTTTGGCCATCTCTCCCTCAAAAGCTGCCTAACTATCCTGATCATCTTTATCGATCCTATCCGCAATACAAGGTAGAAAACATTCTTGAGCTTAGCCTTCCTAAGATTGATACTCCTATAACTATCTTACCTACCCAACCTATTCCTTCACCTATCATTCCTCAACCTATATCTATTCCCTCCTTAGAACCTATTATTGTTGAATATGATCATGTCTATCTTGTAAAACCATTTGTAACCAACATTCTCATCAACATGTTAGAGATTTTTCTTGTGGGATCAAACTTGGCTAATATGTAGGCTTGATTCTTAGTTTAAAGGGCTCCAAGTTTGCAAGAAACAGTCTAATTGATGAGGATTGGATAAGATCATCCTTCTACTTCGAGCTCCATAGGACTTAGGTGGGTATTTCCTATAATAACTTACTATGTTTCAAGTAAACTCAAATAGTGGATTAGTTTCTTCACTGCTATGCTATCATACTTCAGATTACTTCAACAAAAGATCACTTTGCAAACAACTGAGAATATCCTAATGCGGAGTTTGAAAATAGAAACTACAAACACAATAGCATAGAATAGTAGAATAAAGATTTGAATCCTTCTTCTTTTTCTGAGTTTGACTCAAGGAAGGCTAACCTTTTGATTCTCTCTTTAAGGAATCAACAATATGAGCTATACCACTCAGATATAGTTCCTTCAAAACATATAAAAACTTGAAAGTAAAATGTACTGGTAATTATGTTTTGTTCTTGATGACAGAAAGATAACTACATTACAAAAATCAAACCAGTGCCTAATCCATTGGGCAAAAGAGTCTGAATGTGAATCTATAGGGCTATCTTAAAAGAAATATAGTAGGATGCCTTACAAACTATTTGCAATCTGAATAGCATGCCTTACAAACTATTCTACCAACCCAACACTACTATCATCGAAATCTATGTAAATATGTTTACTCCTTTAAATTGACAGTGAAATTTTTTTTCTCCCCTTGGGAGAAATTCACAATCAATTAAACATGTCACTTGGCAACTAGTATATTTTAGATGCTTTACAACTAAAACATACAAGAGTAAAACATACAAAACAAAGAGACAACAATAATATAGGATAGAAATTATAGTGTATTTGTATTAAAATGGACCTGTCAATTACATACAAAACTTGAAGGTTCAAGAACTTAGACACAAGACTGGGAAATCTGCTTTGGAGAGAGATGTTCAATATGCATCATTAGGGACCTTGCTCTCCACAGAGAAATTACAAGGATTGGGATAGGAATAGGAACCCCTTACATTGAGAAAAGAAGAGAATAAATAGAAGAAGAAGAAACCCTAAAAACTCATGCTTGATCAACACCTGTCTCTTTGAAATCTGATTTCACATGCTTTCTTTGTCCTCTGAAATCTGATCTGATCCTTTGCAAAACATTCCTAGGAAGTCCTTCTGAGAAGATCAAATCAATAATAAAATCTTTGAAGGAATCAAGAAATCTGATTTTTATTTATGAAACCAAGGAAAACCTTCTGCAAAGCAATCCCAATCAAAAATTTGATATGCAAAAGATATCATCCATTCCCCCTTGCCAGATTTTCAAATTTGTCTTGTCTGAGAGAAATATCTTTACCAATCTCTACTCTTAGATTTTGGAAAAGCCATTACTGCTCTTACCTACTTGATCAGATCATATTTTAACCACTGCCATTGCATCCGTCATCTTCTAGTGTTTCTGGAAATATATTACACTTCTATATTTCGATAAAAAATGAATCTGCAACCATTAAATCACTCAACAAGCTTATGTCATTTAAATATTTCAAATTTTTCCCTTAGTTTGAACTTTATCATATTTTAAATGTTTTAATTCTAACTTTTCCTCAAACCTCACCAGATTTCGCCAAGTGTTGTGCTCTGATTGGATGCTCAGTCAAACTCAAACTTAACCTCTGATTGGGAGATATGGAGACTAAGCAGTCTCTAGATCTCTAAAACTTTTCCTTGACCTTGAGTCTATCTGGAGACTTGGAGACTAACATTAATCTCTAAGTCTCTGAAGAAATTTGCTAACCATGGGTTTGTGTTGAGACTTGGAGATTACCTTTAGTCTCTAAGTCTCTAAATGAGCTTAACTCGACCACACCTTGACTATGCCTTGACTACGGTTAACCTTTAGTCTCTAGGTCTCTGAATGAATTTGCTAACCCTGGTTGGATCTGGAGACTTGGAGACTGCTTAATCTGGAGACTTGGGGACTACCCGATTTGGAGACTTGGAGACTACTTTAATCTCTAAGTCTTTGAAACATTTCCTTGACCATGGTTTACCTTGGAGACTTGGAGACTACCTTTAGTCTCTAGGTCTCTGAATGAATTCTCTTGACCATGGTTTCATCTAGAGACTTGGAGACTGTTTGCCACGTGTCCCTTCATCCTTGTCTTCATCTACAAAATTTAGTCTCGGTTGCTTGGGTACGGAAATCACGGCACTAGTCACCATGCATGCGTGGATAGCCTCCAGCTCTACTTCATATTTCATATGTTTGAAGCCTTCCTTATAAACATTTTGAATTTCCTCAACATGGCCAATGTGGGGCTAAACTTTTGAAGTTTTTAAAGCCTTCTCTATTTTTTGCTTCAAAATAATGGGGCTCATTGTGCACAGAATGCTCCATCCAAGAGGCCTCTTGGTTCTTTCTTCACATTATGATGTAAGTTCTTTATTATATAAATACTTAAAAATTTCGTAGCCCCATCCATGTGGGATAAATCTCTGTGTATTTTTAAAAAATTATTATTTTTTCCAATACTCAAAGAGCCATAACTTTTGATTTTCAAATTGGGTTTTTCTGTAATTTTTTTTTATAGAATTCACACATGGTCATCTCAAACATAGGTAAAATTCAGCCCAACCCAGTTCGTATTTTTCAAATACAACTAAAAACATGATTGACTGTGCATTCACACATTTTGCATTCAATTGGCTCGTGCATTCAACCTTTTTTTTTTATCTTCTTCTTTTCCACATGCTTTGCATTTGTCTACGATTCCACATCTTGCATAAATCTAAAAAAAATCTCTTATGAAGTCATCATTTACTTGAGGGTTTTTTTTTAAAAAAAACTTCACTCATCCTTCATTATTTAGCACAGAGATCTGGCATCTTCCACATTCTCCCACTTTGCATTTGTTTGCCTATTTTTCCATATTGGATTGAGGTAACCCAAACACAATAACTTGAAAGCAATTTGGATTTCATCAGAAGATAAGTATAACTCTTCTCAAAATAACAACTTTGAAAAATAATTTTGTTTAGCATTGTAAATCTGTAGAAAATTGCTTTTGGATTTGCCTTCACAAACCCTCCAAATGTACACCTCAAGATTGGAAACCTTAGAAATAGGTTTACTTTCACATACGGAATACAAAACTTCAAGTAGATAGCTTTGATGATGAAGTGATCAACTGATATTAATTTGCAAAGTCAGCATTTAGACACCTTTTGAACCCAAACATAGTAATAATGCAGAATTCTGATTTGGAATCGACTGGGCAAGGTGGTCAAATGGATTGACCAAGGTCTGAAAATGTCCAAGGGGTCACATTTCTAGGTTTACAATATAAGAGACAAACCCATCCTTCAAGATATTGAACTGAGTGCAAATGGTGAAAGCTCAAAGTAGGGTACTTGGAAAACTATATTCTTCATTTGGCAAACTAGAAGAAATGGAAAATGGAATGGGCTTAGTGAACTTATCAAAAGAGCTCACAGGTATCTAAAAATTGGCATAAGGGTTTACTTTCATGTCTACAAAATGATGTAACAACTAGCATACAATGACCAATCACTCTATTCAAGATATAACATCACGAACAGGGCCTCCGACTAAACTATGCAACTGATCTTCATTAAAATTTTAGAAACTGCAAACAGAATCAGATTGAAAAATGACCCAAATAGATTCATCATGGCCTGAAAATCCTCATGGTAGCACATTTCCATGATTAGAATATAGAGGAATATTCAATTATCCATTCTACTCAACTGGGTGCAAGTTGCACGACTTCAAAGTAGGACATTCAGAATTCTGCACTTTCTCATTCTAAGAAGCAACACAAATTGCAAACAAAATTGCTTTGGAAAACCTATTATATGAACTCATATGCATTTGCAAGTGAAAATAAAACTTCTCTCTCATGCCTACAACACCTTAGACCCATCCTTATATCATGAAACACTATCAAGTCAAAGATGCAAGCATGCAAAGTAGGCCATTTGCTACAATCAGACAATATAGAGAATGCAGATTTAAGTGAACACCTTTAAACAACTATCTCCAAAACTTATCAAAACTGATAACTGAAAGTTGTGACCCATTACATCTACCCCATGATAGGTTTTTAACATGTTCCCCAATTGGTATGTCATGAAAATCATTAGGTCACATTTTACTTGCACTTCAAGTAGGCATCTTCGAAAAGTTTTCAGGGGTACTCACCTTGCCTTTGAGAAAATTTTGAATTGGTCACTCCAAATTTGGGCCAAATTTCAGAGTACCAACACAACATTGCAAGAATCATCAAGCTAAGGCTAAGGCCCATGCTCTTTCTTCTTAAATTTCCTTTTCATCTCAACCTTTTCCTTCCTTTGATCAACCCGTGCTTGACCCTTTGAAGGAAGTTAATCAAAATAACAATTTGCAAATGGATAAACATGAAAATTTTGCTCGTCTTTTATATTAGATATTGAACTTGATATGGAAGATACTCGTGATGATGATGATTCTAATGCACATGTTGGTGATGATGAATATGAAAATATTTATATGGATTGTGATATTTGTAACATGATTTCTACGTAGCTAATACTCACTCCTAGTGAAGATTGAGCACAGTGACTCCCACCAAAGTCCTTTCTTGAATATAATGGTAGTTCCTACCATGTTGGATGTTGTTCTTCTTGCAATTTTATCACCTTTCCCTAATATTTCAAATCAAGATGAGGAGGGAACACAAAATGCTTGAAGTGGACTTCTCTAGAATGGTAGTCTTTTTGTGTTTGTGTTGTGTTTTTCCCCTGTGTTGTGCTCTTTTTTATGTGTTTTGTTTAGATTTCTTTAGATAATTCTTGTTTCTTTGTTGGCACAAGATGATAAAGTAATCGAACATGTCATGCATTTCCTACTATTTGTACCTCTCTTCTTCTATTTTTTTACTATTATGTTTTATGTGCTATTGTTCGTATATGTGCCCTTTTTTAGTCTACCTAGTGCTGGTAAAATAGTAGCACTAACTATTTTTGGTCTCTATGTTGTCGGCCCAAAAAGAATTTTCTTCATACCTCACATGCACCTTTCCCTCCATTGTGTTGTAGTTCTACTTCCTTTGAAGAATGATGACATTTCACACTTGAGATAATTTTACATATTATCATATGATCATACTAACCTCAAAGTTAGTGGATCCCTTCATTTTCTCTCTTTTTTCATGTGTTTATTTCCCTTGAAGTTTTCTCTCTTGGGGGCATCTCATAGTGGAAACATTCTTCGTGGATACATGTACGCTTCCATTAAATCTATTTCTCTTGGTAAGGCATTTTCAATCACTTTAATGTGAGGGCATACACTTTTATCACTTTTACACACATGCACATTGACAGTTTGGTTTCCTCTATCGATCTACTGGCAGTTCATAGGGGCTTGGTGTTTGTTCTTTTGGATCTCTCTTTGGACTATTGACACTTTGGGAGGACCGATCCTTTCTTTTTTATCCCTCTTTGGATTAATAACAATCTGGGAGGCCTGATCATTGTTTGATCCTTCTTTGGACTATTGATAGTCTAGGAAGCATGATCATCTTTCCAATCCCTTAAGGACACACACATCCTTATGCTTGGACCATCTTTCGATTCTTCTTCTTGGGACATGGACTTCCCTTGAGGATGAATCCTTTTGATAAGTTAACTATCATTTCATACACTCTTGCTAGACCATTGAATTCATCTTTGATGGGTTGACTAACATTCCACACACACTTTCTAGACCATTTGATGCCATCTCTTGTTGCACCCCCCTTTCCCTTTTATTTTTCTTGTGTAGTTCACAATAAGGGACAAAACCCTTATTGGGTGAGTTGCCTACACTTTCTTGTTAGTGACATATCTCTTATGTTGGCTCTAGATATGATGAATACTAAAGTCTATTGTGGTTTTATGGTTTCTTTAACTCCTTAGTCATGATGAGATCAACTCTTTCTTTTTGATCTACTTTTCCATGAGTTTGAGGAAACACATGCTCCCACTAAAGTGGGGGATAAATGTACCATTTTAAAATGGATGTACTCATGTTTTAAGACATTTTAGTTACCATCATTTACCAAATTTATGAACCATGGATGGATTCATGCTTGATCCCCCTTTTCTCCTATTTTGTCTCATTTCTTCCATTTTCAGCTATGCAGTCTCTGAGACCTCAGGGATGGCTAACTATGGGAAAAACCTAGAATAGGTTGACCAAGTTGACATATTCTAGAATAGGTTGACTTGTTCTAGAATAGTTTGACCAGGTTAACCTATTCCCCAAGGATTTTAAATCCTAGGGCCAGTGTTGTCTTGGGGAAATAAATTATAAAATCAGGTGACTCTGTCAATTTGATTTTTTTTCTTCCCAAAAAATAGTATAAAAGGAAGCATAGGCATCTCATTTTACCATCCATTAAATTCATATTGACATTTTTAGACATCCATTGACATCCATAATAGATCCAACAATCACATGAGAAAGTTCAAGAATTCAATATTCAAGGATCCTTCGTGAGCATTTCCTTTTCAAGATCTAGCATTGTTTTGGCCAGCAAGGGAGGAGATCTACATTTGAGGCATTCATTGATGTATGTTTACATCCATGATTCCATGATGTGGTTTTGGTAGACCCATTGCATTTGTGGAGATTTCCTACATCTATCATTGTAAACTCACATCTACAACATACAAACATTACAAAATACTTATTGACAAGGGTTTCTACAAGCAAGGTGAATAATTAAATTTTTATTATTTCCTTTACATATTTACATTTTAATTTCAAGGTCGATTCCTCAATCTAGGGCTTGAACAATGCAAGCCCTTATCTACCCAAACCCCAAAACAAGCTTTTTTGTGTGTAGGAGTAGGATATTAGAATTACAACCACAGATCTAGAAACTACTTGCTGAGACATTTACGAATAAGTTAGGTTGAATTTTCTACAGTGTCCTAGGAACATGGTGACTTTGTGTAAAAGTGTCTAGAACATGTTGCACTAGGTCGACCTATTCCTAGAGGTTTGAGAAAAATAACATTTTATAGGTTTTTTATTGTAATTGTGAATCTGCAGTCAAAATTTTTGTCACTGGTTCAAATCTATAGTTTTAGAGAAAAAAGGCATATTCCTCTACACATTTAAAGTTAAGTAGTCAATCATTCATTTAATTTCTTAGACTCTACCTATTTTCATATCTTATTTGAGTTGATTACATACACTTAACATCTAGATCTATCTTACTTTTCTCATTAAATCAATTGGTTCAATTTCACATTTTCATTTACACATCTTTAATCAAATCCTACATTGCATGAAAGAGGACTTTCTTGCATACTTCCTAGATATAATTTGTGTTTAGCATTGGAATCCCCTCACCTTCTTTGTTTTTTCTAATCTAACTTGGGTTATACTGAGAGTTATGTATGGATGCCCCTCTTTCTCTCGTATTTCAAATGTTTAGTGTTGGAATGGATAATTAATGAACTCATCTCACATAGCTTATATTGTTAGATTCATTAGTATCCATTTCAACCCTAAACAATTAGTATTATCAAATCCACTTCATTTTCATAATTGGAGAAATACACATTCAATTTTTTTCATATTGGTGAAATACATTGTTAGATAATTGAGAGGGGGGTGAATCAGTTAAGTCCAATTATCCTACAGTCCCAAATACTCTCAGAATTATAAAAAAATTCAACAAATGAACTTCAATAGCTCAGTAAGTACTTGATTGCCCCTTAAATTAACAAGTATATATTGATCAAACCATTTAATGTAATGTGTAAAGTAAAATAAAAAATCATCACATGCATACACATTTAACACTTTATTTTTAATGTGGAAACCCTGTTAGGGGAAAAGCCACCTGGGACTAGTACCTAAAATATTTTCACTCTTCTAAAGTGAGCTCGGTTAAGAGAGAATCCTATTAAAGGTTACAAAATACACCATAAGGTGTGACCTCGTTATAGGATTTATCAGTAATAGTTCTCTGTGACCATACATTCACTTGGGTCAACAAGAAAACAATCAACATTCATTGAATGTCATAAAGAAAAAATAAAGACTATTAAGTCCCACTCAGTTAAGAGATTTTTTCTATAGCAATGGTTAGAATGCAATAGTAAATGATCTGATTCAAATAAGATATCCTTTGCAGATATTCAAATCTATGCTAAGATCAATATACCTCTAGCCATCATAATCTCTTTGATTTCCTTTTATCCTCCAACTCTGTTTTGCTTGCTTAATCTCTTTTTGATGCTCAGTTTTATCTACAAAATTCTTGATTCTCACTTCAATCTATCTAACCAACTTCGCATGAATACAATCTTCTCCTCATGTACATATTTCATTTTGAATATCTTGTCTCCTTATATAGAGATGATAAACTATTTTCTTCACAACCATAGATTTTTCCTCTTAATTTTCACTATTGATTTTTCCTCTTTAACCTTCCTCAGAGCTTTTTCCTTAAAACATTTTCAATATTCATCATTTGATCAAATCTTGAATTTTTTCAACTATAGATATTCATAACAAAATTTATCTTTAACCTCAGAATCATCCCAATTCATCTAGCTTATCATCTCAAGTCAGAAATCACATGTTCCACATTATTTCTTCCACTTGGTCAATACTGTGATGTGTTGATGACTTCCTTCTTGGGTAATACCGCACTTGGTATACACTACACTTTCTTGGTGTACATTGTATCTACTCACTTTATACTAAGTTCTTCATATACCAGCCACATTATCTTTTACATTCTTGATCTTCAATACTTAACATAATCACGTAATACAATCAAATCACTATCATACTGTCATAGACTCATCAATACATTATCCTATGAATACCATATTCATAACTTGTTCATACATCTCATATTCATGTTAACAACTTATTCCTTCACCAATATTACCATCTTTAGATGTTTGTAAATATCATGATAAGTACAGTCAAAACTAGTTGACATCAATGACAATATAATAACTAATCTAATCTCTCATGTATACTTTTGTAGCTCAGTGATCATCTTCACATTATATTCTCCAAGTAATCAATTAGTTGTAGTCTAACAATGTATCCCTTTGGCATTAATGGAAACACAATATGAAATATGTCATAGAATACCAAACATCTTAAGTGTCTACAACTCAGTATATATGTTGTGACTCAGTAAGCTCTCCCTTAGCTTATGTATTTAATATTTTTAATCACTACACAACATCAATTAATATACTATCCTTTTTGGCTAGCTTCATTTCTAACTAAAATTTCATCTCTTCATCTCTCCAAAAACTTCAGGATCTCCTCTCCATATTATCATGGACCATCTCTCCTTTTTCATCTTGATCATCTCTCCCTACAAATCATTCCTAAATATATCTATTTCATGTAACCATCTCTCCCTTTGACAACAATGATAAAAAGAATAATCAACTCTTTGATAGCCAAATAAATGTCTTTTTATCTCATGTTCACATTCTTATACCTTGCATGTACAAATTTTCTCTATTTTATCTTGTATTCCATCTTCTTCTTCTTTTTCTTTTTCACAACCTTATGAATCCCAAAGTGTGAACATCATGCAACAACATCATTAAATCTTCTGATAAAGTATAGCTTGATGCAACCCCATATCACCTTAGTGACTATTAGATAGGGGATGGACCCCTAGTCTACTTCTCAAGTATTCAAATGTATCCTTTGGTAAGGGTTTTGTGAATATATCAAAAATTTGCTCTTGTGACTTCACATATTCCAATTTGACCTATTTTTCTTGAACTTTCTTCCTCAAGTAGTGATATTTTATAGATATGTACTTTGTTTTTGCATGCATCATTAGATTTTTCAAAATGTTAATAGCACTTGTATTGTCACAATATATTATCATTGGATCAGTGATCTCCTCCTTCATACCTTCCAAAAATTGATTTATCCATGTAATATTTGAACAATTAGTAGCAGTAGCTACATATTTAGCTTCAACAGTGGACTGAGAAATGTATCCTTATTTCTAGCTTATCCATGTTACTAATCTTTCTCCTAAAAAGAATGCTCTGCATGTAGTTCTTTTTCTATCATCAATATTTCCAGCCCAATCATCATCAGTGTAAACTTTAAGTTCAAAATTACCTTCCTTTTTATACCACAATCCATAGTTTTTAGTGTTCTTTAGATATCTCAAAATCCTTTTCACAATAGTCATGTGTTACTCTTTTGGATTAGCATAAAATCTAGCTAAAATGCCAACATGTGCAATATCTAGTCTACTGTGCACAATATACATTAAATTTCCAATCATAGATCTATATAAGGTTTGATTTACCTCTATTGCCTTGTCATACTTGGTCATCTTACATCTGGTTACAATAGGTGTTCCAACTGGCTTTGAATCTTCCATATTGAATGTCTTCTTGAGATTTCCTTAATTTATTTAGACTGTGTGATATATATGCCTTCCTTCTATTATAGTATTTTCAAACCAAGAAATAATTTTATGTCTCCAAATATCAACATTTCAAACTCTTTTCTCATTTCATTAGCAAAAGACTTGCATAAAGTATCATGACCTCCAAATATGATATCATCAGCAAAAATTTTAGCAATAAGAATCTTATCATCAGTTTCACATTTCAAGTATAATTTTTTGTTATCACTTGTTCTAAAAGATCCAATTCTTATGATATAAGAATGAAATCTTTCATAGCATGCTCTTGGTTCTTGCTTTAGTCCATATAATGCCTTGTGTAGCTATAAACCATGTTCTTTTGATTAGGATCAACAAAATCTTTAGGTTCTTCAATGTATACCTCTTCTTCAAGTATCCCATTCAGAAATGTATATTTCACATCCATCTGATATACCTTAAATCCTTTATAAGAAGCATATGCAAGTAGACTAATCTTGCTTTGTTCCTTATTACATCTCTATTCTCATTCATGTTGGAGATTTTCCAGCAAGCTAGTGTTCACTGTAATTTTTCATTTATGACAACATATGGTAAGTAGCATGCATGGAAGACTTATGCAGTAATCTTTAAGTATATGTAGCATGGACATGTTATCAACATGATATCATGGATACAGAGGTTAATTGTTAGTACAGATAGTTATGTAGCAGCTTGTGTCAATAGTGTTCCTGATAGAGTTATAGGTAGTGTTCTGTGAGTGATTGTCCGTACAGTTATCATGGAGCCTTGCGCATTTGGATATGTGATGGAGACATGTTAGTGTTGTTACATTCATGGATGCATAGTTTGATGTGAAGTAGAAGTGAAGTTATGCAGTCGCTATTCACCAGTTGCAGTTTCCTATGTTTATCCAGAAGAGTCGACAAAGATTATATTGGTACAGTAGTTGCACCTATCATTTTGGTATGCATGCTTGGATTAGTGATTGGAGAAGATTTAAGAATGTTTGATTAAGATTTCATGATGTAATTAAGCTTAAGGAGAAAGTATTAGTTAATTTGGTAGAGCTAAGAGTGTGTAGTGTGCATCTACACTTATTGATTTGGACAAGTCCCAGTTTGTGTTGCGTGCTTAGTAGAGCTGATTAGGATGTTATTGGAGAGTGTTATTGTTTCTCTAATATGATTTCAAGGTGGTTCTAATAGGCTAACTTGATTATATCATTTAGAGGAAAGATACTTATAGCCGGTCATTTGTGATCACTACAACATGGCATGGAGATGAAAGATTAGAGTAGAGCACAGAGTGTGAAGTATTGTGCCATCAAGAAGAGGTCTATGTGACAAAGAAGATAAAGTGTGTTATTCATTAAAAATGATCAAGATAGCAAGTCTACCTCGCAGCTCACCAAGATCCAGATATAGGTTTATATGTTAATTAGAAGGTTGCAACCTTCACCCCTTTGAGCAGTGAGCTCTCAGACAGTGTGTCCTCACCCCTAACAGGGTCAATCATAAAAGACTCCTAATAGGGTCTAACCTTTGACCAGGTCACTGTACTAAAAGAATTGTAAAGATCAACTCCTAACAGGGTTGTAAGATCTTCTAACAAGGATCATTATACACTAGTTCAGTTTATTAGTGGGTGTTAATTCCCACTAGGGTTTTTACCTATTGGGGTTTCTCTGTAACTAAATTATTGGTGTTGTGTTTAAGTGTTCTTTCATTGTGTTTATGCTTAAAGTTTAAGTATACTTAATTGGATAAAGAATTGAAACTTGTAGATAACTGATTCAGCCCCCCTCTTAGTTATCTCTAGGGACTATTCCTAACAATTGGTATCAGAGCCAAGTGCCTCAGAGAGAAATTTTAATAGATTGAGGTTGATCAGATGGCATTCTTTAGAAAAGACAGTCCTAAGTTTGATGGAAAGAACTATCTTGATTGAAAGAACAAAATGGTGACACATTTGTAGTGCATTTCTTTTGAAGTTTTTGAAGTGGCTATCAAAGAAGTTAAGATCCCCTCTCTAGCAGATCTTGCAAAGGAAGATGCTACTAGAAAGAAAAAGGATTTGTTCCATCAAAATGCAATAGCCAAAGAAGCCCTTATCAACACCTTATTTGATAGTCAGTTTTCAGAGATAAAGAAAGTAGACACAACTTACAAGATATGGAAGCACCTAGAAGACATGTTTGAAGGATATACAAAAGAAAAGAATGCATGCAGAAAGACATGGAATAAAAGATACAATGCATTAGAGATGCTACCTGAAGAAGACATCAGAGCTTACAACCAAAGGATTAATGAAGTAGTTGCTAGAATCAGGAACAATGGTGGAGAGATCTCAGAGGAAGAAATTATGGATAAGTTGATGACTACTCTTACAACAGAATATGAAAACAAGATCAACATCCTTGATGAGACCATGTAGCTTACAAAAAATTTCAAGAGAGAGACCTTGATCAACAAAATTTTAGCTTTTGAGATTTCAAGATTGAAGACAGAGCCTAAAAGTGAGACAGCCTTGAAAGCATCAGTCCATGGTAAGAAATCTTTAAACACTTCTAATAATTTTGATGATGAAGATAAAGATAAAGAGATAGATGATATTATTTCTATGATTTCTAAGAAAGAAAGAAAAGGAAAAGTAAAGTATGAAGGTCAGTTACCATTCAAATGTTTCTCATGTAATAAGATTGGTCACTTTGCATCTAAGTATCCTACAAGAGTTAAGAAATTCAGAACTAACTACAAGCCTGAGTATATTACAAAAGAATGTTACTATGCTAATGATGGAGTTTCTGATGATGATTCAGTTGAAGATGAAATTGGATTCATTTCTATTATGGAGAAGATGTTTAATGAGATGGATCATGAAGATGAGAAAAAGGAACAAGAGCTAGCATTGATTTCACAAGTAGACATAAGGACATATTGGATTATAGATAGCAGTTGTTCACATTACATGATAGGTGATAAAGACATATTTGTTCATCTAGACAAATGCAAAGGTGGCATGGTTAGATTTGGAGATAACACTCCTAAACCTATCATTGGTAGAGGAGCTATCACATTGGATGGAAAGAACAACACTGAAGATGTTCTTTATGTAAATGGTTTGCATCACAACCTTCTTAGTGTTGGGCAGTTGCTTGACAAAGGTTATCATTTGGAGTTCAAAGACAACAAGTACATCATTAAGAACAAGGATGGTGTAATGATTGCATCAAGTTCAAAGACTAAAGGTAATATTTTTCAGATTAATTTAGAAGAAAGTTGTTGTGTTTCTAAAGTAGATGACAGTTGGCTATGGCATAAAAGACTATGTCATATCAATTTTGATAACATAGTAAAGATAAGCAATGTAAAGGCAGTAAAAGATCTACCTAGCATAGAAAAGCTAGTTGATACTATTTGTAGGGAATGGGTGATGGGAAAGCATGTGAGGAATTCATTTAGAAGCAAGCATAATTCAGTAGAGAACAAGTTGGATCTAATTCATATAGACCTATGTGGACCAACTCAAACAAGATCATACTATGGTGAAAGGTATTTCATTTTGTTCCTTGATGATTATTCTAGAATGATGTGGGTTGCATTCTTGAAAGATAAGTTAGAAGCATTTGAGAAGTTCAAAATATTCAAAGCTAAGGTTGAGAATGAATCTGGACTAAAGATAAAGTGTCTAAGATCAGATAGAGGAGGAGAATTCACCTTTGATAGATTCTATGAGTACTGTGAAGAACATGGCATAAAGAGACAGTTGAGTGCACCTAGAACCCCTCAACAGAATGGGATTGTAGAGAGAAGGAATATGATCATCCTCGATATAGCGCGCACCATCATGATTGAAGGAAAAGTTGCACACACCTATTAGAGAGATGCGGTCAATACAACAGTCTATACCATCAATAGAATACAATTGAGGCTAGTGCGGACAAGACACCTTATGAGCTATGGTTTGGTAATGTTCCCACAGTGAAATACTTTAGAATTTTTGGAAGAAAGTGCTACATCAACAGGGATGAAGCAATAGGAAAGTTTGATGCAAGAAGCGATGAAGGTATTTTCCTTGGTTACTCTACTAAAAAAAAATCTTATAGATGTTTTAATTTGAGATTGAAGAAGATTGTTGACAATGCCCATGTAAATATTGATGAAAATTTTATGGTTCAAGAAAGATATCATGATTATGCACCTATGATTGAAGAAGAACCCAGTCCTTCCACTAGTGAGATAGTTGTTGAAGAGATATTTGATAGTATTGATGTATTATTCAATGACCCTGAAATAAGTGAAGATGAAACTCAGAAGGCAAATGAGATAGTATCACCTAAAGTTCCAAAGTTTACATCTAGATATCACTCTAAGGATGACATCATTGGAGATTAGAGTGGCAAAGTCACAACAAGATCAAAAGAAAAGAGTTCAGAAGGAAATGAAGAGTATGTTTACTATCTTAGATTGAACCTTTAAGTGTTGAAGATGCATGTAATGATTCCAATTGGTATGATGCTATGAAAGAACTAGATTGGATTATTAAGAATGATACTTGAAAACTAGTCCCAAGACCTAGTGATAAGAATGTGATTGGAATCAAGTGGATATTCAGAAAAAAGATGTGAAGATGGTAAAATAGTAAGGAATAAAGAAAGGTTAGTATGTAGGGGATATGGACAAAGAGAAGGTATTGAATATTCAGACACATTTTCACCTGTGAGTAGATTAGAAGCCATTAAGTTGTTTCTAGCTTATGCGACATTCAAAAACTTCAAAGTTTATTAGATGGATGTTAAGTCAACATTCTTGAATGGAGAGTTAAAGGAAGAAGTATACATTGAGAAGCCAAAAGGATTCACCTTATCAGAGATTCCTAATATGGTATGCAGATTGAAGAAAGCCATCTATGGACTTAAGCAAGCCCTTAGAGATTGGTATGAGAGACTTGATGGGTATCTAACAAAAATTGGATTCAAGAAAGGAGCAATAGATTGTAATCTATTTATAAGAGAGACATCTAAAGGTTTACTACTTGTAGCTATATTTTTTGATGACATTATCTTTGGGAGTAATGACAAACTTAGTGCAGAATTTTCTAAGGAGATGCAGAGTGAGTTTGAGATGAGCATGATTGGACCTATCAAATAATTTTTGGGATTAAATGTGAAATAGATAGAGAAAGGTATTTTCATTAATCATTCTAAGTATGTGAAAGAGATATTGAAGAAGTTCAAGATGGATGATTTCAAGATAGTGGGCACACCTATGATAATAAGATGCAAGCTTACAAAAGAAGATTCTCCAGCAATAGATATAACATTATACAAGTCTATGATTGGTAAACTCATATATATTGCTCAATCTAGACCTAATATTTCTAATGCAGTTGGCATAGTTGGAAGATATGCAACAGAGCCTAAACAAAGTCACCTCATGGCAATAAAGAGAATATTTAGATATTTGAAGGGCACTATAGATTATGGTCTATGGTATCCTAATTAAGAGAATGTTGAGATTCATGTATATACAGATGTAGATTGGGTAGGATGCATGGATGATAGAAAGAGTACACCAAGAGGAGCAGTCTTTCTTGGTGATAGACTAGTCACTTGGACAAGCAAGAAGAAGAATTGTATTTCTCAGTCAACAACAAAAGCAGAGTATGTTGCAACAGCTTTGAATT
The DNA here is from genome assembly GCA_027943335.1 of Chamaecyparis obtusa. Classification (NCBI taxonomy): domain Eukaryota; kingdom Viridiplantae; phylum Streptophyta; class Pinopsida; order Cupressales; family Cupressaceae; genus Chamaecyparis; species Chamaecyparis obtusa. The sequence continues at coordinate 458,239 of BSBK01008676.1, read as the reverse complement.
GTTCTACAATTGTTTGGATCAAGTAGATGATAAAGGATTTTGGAATTCAAATTGATTATCCTATTTTTATTCATTGTGACAACACTAGCACTATCAACATGTCAAAAAACCCCATGATGCATGCAAAGACAAAATACATAGAGATTAAGTATCACTTCCTAAGAGAGAAAGTGGTAGAGAAAGAAGTCAAATTAGATTATGTGAGTACAAAGGAACAGCTAGCAGATATATTCACAAAGCCTTTACCAAAGGATACTTTTGAGTATCTCAGGGAGAAGCTAGGAGTAATTCCCTTCCCTGATTCTGATTAGAGAAAGTGGAGAGAGAATTATTCGTTAGTGACTGATGGATGGTTGACTACTCTACTTTAGGAGTAGTACCGGTGCTTAAATGTTTAGCACCCTTTGCCATTGATATCAAAGGGGGAGTAGTATATAGTCATGAAAAATAGTATTAAAGAGGGAGTACATACATAATTAAGGAGGAATAATATATAGTAGCAAGGGGGAGTAGTATTCAGTCATGGAAGTAGTTCAATTGAGGAAATGGAGAATGTTGAAGAATATTACAGTAGATGGAGGATTCATCCTTGGGGGAGTTTTGATGAGGAAATGAAGAATGTTATAAAAGAATTATTCATTTGGATTGGTGGTGGTTTTCATTCCATATGTTGCCATCAATGCCAAAGGGGGAGATTGTTGGAGATTTTCCAACAAGCCAGTGCTAACTATATGTTTGTCATTGATGACAACATATGGTAAGCAACATGCATGGAAGTCTTATACAATAAGCTTTGAGTATATGTAGCATGGAAATTTTAGCAGCATGATATCATGGACGCAGAGGTTAATTATTAGTATAGATAGTTATGTAGCAGTTTGTATCAGCAGTGTTCTTGACAAAGTTACATGCAGTGTTCTGTGAGTGATTATCTGTACAATTATCATGGAGCCTTGTGCCTTTGGATATGTGATGGAGACATGTTAGTGTTATTACATTCATGGATGCAAAGTTTGATGTGTAGTAGAAGTGAAGTTACGCATTCACTATTCCCTAGTTGTAGTTTCCTATGTTTATCCAGAAGAGCCGACAGAGATTATATTGGTACATGAGTTGCACCTATCATTTCGGTATGCATGCTTGGATTAGCGATTGGAGAAGAGTTAAGAATGTTTGGTTAAGAGCACATGATGTAATTCAGCTTGAGGAGAAAGTATTAGTTAATTTGGTAGAGCTGACAGTGTGTAGTGTGCGTCTACACTTATTGATTTGGACATGTCCCAGTTTGTGTTGCATGCTTAGCAAAGCTGACCAAGAGTTTATTGGAGAGTGTTATTGTTTCTCTAATATTATTTCAAGGTGGTTCTAATAGGCCAGCTTGATTATATCATTTAGAGGAAAGATACTTATAGATGGTCATTTTTTATCGCTACCAGCATGGCATGGAGATGAAAGATTAGAGAAGAGAAGAGAGTGCAAAGTATTGTGCCATAAAGAAGAGGTCTATGTGATAGAGAAGATAGAGTGTGTTATTCATTGGAACTAATCAAGATAGCAGGTCTACCTCGCAGTTCACCAAGATCCAGATATAGTGTGTATATGTTATTCAGAAGGTTGCAGCCTTCACCCCTTTGAGTAGTGAGCTCTCGGATAGTGCATCCTCACCCCTAACAGCGTCTAACCTTTGACCAGGTCACTGTACTAAAAGCATTGTAAAGATCAACTCCTAATAGGGTTGTAAGATATTTTAACAAGGATGATTATACACTAGTTCAATTTATTAGTGGGTGTTAATTGCCACTAGAGTTTTTACCTATTTGGGTTTCCCCATAACCAAATTATTGGTGTTGTGTTCAAGTGTTCTTTCATTGTGTTTATGCTTAAAGTTTAAGTATACTTAATTGGATAAAGAATTGAAACTTGTAGATAATTGATTCACCCCGCCCCCCCCCCCTCCTCTTAGTTATGTCTTGGGACTATTCCTAACAATTCAATTTGTTTCTAAAAATCCATTTTGTGCCAATCACATTTTTGTCTTTAGGTTTTGATACTAATATACATGTCTTGTTCTTCTATATTTTCTCATTCTCTTCATTCATTGCCTTAATCCAATCATCATTTTCAATGCATCTTTAACAATTTTAGGTTCAAATTAATAAATCAAACATGTATTATTCCTTAACTTCTAGTCATCATTCTCTCTCCTTTGTCTCTAATTATCTGATCTTGTGGAAGGTGTCTTCTCACAACTTTGCTAGTACAAGCTCAAATCTTTGTTCTTTATTGTTTTCTCCACTCAGTGCATGATCATCATTTTCTTCAGTAACTATTTGTTGTTTCTCAATATGTAAAGATTGTTTCTCAGTAGAAGTATTTTGTTGCTCGGTGACAATAGGTTGTTGCTTAGGAAGAGTTTCAAGGTATTCAATAAAAAAAAATCTACCAGTCTTGTGGTTCCTTCTTTCTTTCTTCATCATTCTTTTCTACAAACTCATCAACTCTCGCATTTGCACTTTCAATAATTTTGTTAGTAACCTTGTTCAAACATTAATAAGCCACAATTCTTGTAGAATAACCTAGAAATATGCCCTCATCACCTTTTGAATCAAAATTTCAATTTCTATCATCTTTAAAAATGTAACATCTACTTCCAAATATTCTAAAATAGATTACATTAGGTGTATAGTCATATCATAGCTCATAAGGAATCTTATTTGTCTCTTTCTTTAGTAGTACTCAGTTTAGTGTATAAACAATATTAATGATAACTTCTCTCCAATAAATTTGTGTAACATATTTTTCAATCATCATTGTTCTAGCACAATCAAAAATTGATTTGTTCCTTCTTTCAACAATCCCATTCTGTTGAGGTGTCCTCTGTGGAGATACCCATCTCTTTATTCCATGCTCATTACAAAAATTAGTAAACTCATCATAAATAAATTCACTGCCTCTATCTAACCTTAAGCATTTCAGTTGCTTACCACATTCTTTTTTTACCTTTTCTTTGTACCATTTAAACATTTTGAAAGGTTCTGATTTTTCTTTTAAGAACATGATAGCCATCATCTTAGAGAAATCATCAAAACATAAGATAAAATATATATCTCCATAACAACTCTAAGTTCTCATTGGACCACATAAGTCATTATGAACTAGCTCCAAAATAGCATTAGATGAGTATTGTTTTCTCTTGAAACTAGACTTTGACATCTTACCCATTTAACATTGTTTGCACATTACATGGTCAGGCTTAGATATACTCAGTAATCCTCTAACTTTCCTTTTCTTACTGATTTTAACCATGTTTTCAAAGTTCACATGACATAACCTCTTGTGCCACACCCATACATCTTCATTTTTACCCAACAAACAAGAAGTTTCAACATTATCCAAATAGAATAAGTTACCTTTTGATTGTTCACCAGTACCAATCAGTTTTCCAACCTCATCATATATTTGCACTTTTATTTTCTCAAATGCAACTCGGTGACTTATATTATTCAGCTGTGCTACACTCAATAGATTATAGTTAAGTCCTTTCACCCAATAAGCATTTTCACATATGATCTTGTCATTCATCAATATAGATCCTTTAACTTTCACTTGAGAGGGTGTATCATTTCCCATTTTCACAGATCCTCCATTATAATGTTCAAGATATTCACTCACTATCAATAATCCATGTATCATTTTTTCTTACTTTAGAAATAAGTGTTGTTTCAGCATTCCTTTCTTCTTCTTTACAATCTTCCTTCAATGCAACAAAGACCACTTCAATATCTTCATTAGTTTCAATCTCGGTATCATCATCTTCATCTTCAACCAGACAACATTCCTTCTTACCTTTATCTCTATAATCTCGGTTATCTCTATTTCCATATTGTTAGTTGCCTCTGTGATCTCGATAATTTCTTATGTTATTCTTCCTTTCATTTGATCGTTCACTTGTTTTCTCATCATCTTTCCTATCATGAAATCTTGCAACAATGTGACAAATATCTTTACATTTAAAACATACCAAGGGTAGTTTACCTCTATATCTCCATTTGCCTTTCTATAGCCTTGTAGCCATTAATGATTCAAGTTCATCAAGTTCATCTTCTTCAGCTTCACTATCACTTTCATTTATTATCTTATGTCTACTTCTTGATCTTCCAATATTCAGAGATGACATAAATGCATATTCTACCTTAGGTAAAATACTATTATCATAGAGGCATGAAAGAAGAAGACAAGAAAAGAGAAGTTACAATATCCAAGCTCAAGTGCTCAAATTCTCCTCCAAAATCGCTCTCCAAACCTGCATAACAATAACATAAATCTTGATCTCTAAAATCTCCATGCATAAAATGAGAAGGAGAGGGCTCCCTATAAAAGATTGAAAAATAAAAAGGACAGTCAAGATTAAGAGGCAAAAAGAAATGAGCAATGGTGGAGATTAAATCTTGGTTGATCCATGTGCTCAAGATTCTCAAGAGGCAAAATAAATGGACATGGTTAAGAGACAAAAAGATGTGTGGAAGAGATTAAGAGGCAAAAGGAGATTCCACTCATCTTGGAAAGTGTGCATTCAATGTGCAGACAAAAAGTCTTTTTCTTTTACTTTTTATTTTATTATTTATTTTTTATTTTTAGCAAAGTGGTTTCCATTATTTAATTAATTTTTTTTTAATTTATTTAAAAGAGATTTGTTCTTTTAATTAAATGTGGCTTAGGATAAAATGATTTTATTATTTAATTAAAAGATTATTTTATTTATTATTTAAAAAAAGATTTTTATTTAATTAAAAGGGAGCATGTTCTCTTAACTAAACAAGATTTTTTTTTTCTCATTTTAATTAAATAAGGCTTAAAATAAAATGACCAAACCTTAGGAAATATTGGAATATTTGAATTAATTACGATTTGATCAAGGAAATTGATTTGAATTGAAAATATTACAAGGCATTGATTCAAGAAATTGATAAATTGATGAATGGGGGCCCAAAGTCTAGGCGACCATTTTAGGGTGCATACATTTGCCCCTCTTTGACTAATGTGTGATCTTCATGGGAACACATGTATTCAAAGAATGAAGTTGAAATGTGAGATCAATTTGGGATCACAAAACAACCTAGAAGTGTGATCGACGGATGGGAACACATCATGAAAAAGATAAGCTGGTTGAAAAAGACAAGGCCAACACCCCTATAAATAGGTAATTGTCAAGTCTCAAGCAAGGTTTCCCCAAGCGAAGAAATTGATAGGATTGAAAAAGCTAAATCAAGGATTGAAGTTTGATAGGTACTACCCCTCGTGATCGAAATCAAAATGAGATAGAGGAGAAACAACAAATTGATAAATTTGATCAAATTGAACTAAAAATAAAGTTCTTGATCTAAGATGAAAGATATAAGGATCACAGAACCAAGGTAGATCATTAAGCATGAAAGATTATGCCCCAAGGTTGAATTAGAAGAAAAGAAGTGGGGTGAAAGTGAATGAAAGATAGAAGTTTGGAAGAGGTGAAAAAAATGGAGAGAAGAAAGAGAATTTGCCTCAAGAAAGAGGATGCCTCAAAATTAATCAACTGTTTAAGATAGAGAATTTCAATTGAGATCATGAAAGAATATAAGGAAATGAGGATCAAAATGTGATCATGGTTGATTAAAATTTCAAAAGAAAGATGAAGGAAAACCCTCTCAAACTCCTAATGCAGGCTAAAAAATGCAAATTAACATGAAGTCTAACAATGCAAGCTACATGCAAATGCAAAGGTGTACTTGCAATAGAGCAACTGTAACATAGGATTTTGTGTTTATCATTCATTAGAGAATGCTAAGGAACTTATTTTCATCATTGGGCCATTATTAACGGACATCCAAAAATCACACAATCATCACTAGTCACAAGCACAACTAAGAAAATATGAATGTGATTTATATCGGATTGGAATGTGGAAAGATTCTAACATAAGCATCAAAGACATAAAGGTCAAAATGAATTTGATGTTAGCTTACCCAATTTAATGTAGCAAAACCACACTCACATCAAGGCAAAGATGCCAAGATAACCACAAGTATGATTGTGCAAAAAAAATAGTCAAGGATGATGTCTCAAATCTTTTAAGTGTTTCAAGAAGACAATGAAAGACACTCAAGAGCTTCAAGACCACACCCACAAGTAGAAAGAAAATAAAAACATGCCCCATGGCCCAAGTCCTCTAGCTATGCATCTAGGAGAGACTTATTATACAAGGACACTCAACAAAAATCAATAACAGTCAGCACATAAAGAAAAGATCATGACATAGCTCAAGCATTAAGTGTTGTGTTTAGAAATTTAAGTGTGTTAACTGATATTGGGTTTCAAGGATAAGGATCGAATGCTTGCAAGTAGGTAAGATCGCATGACAAAACTAGGTAAGACCAAACCGATAAGTGTTCAAAAATATTCGATGCCATGGGTTGTGTTGAAAAACACAGTTGGGGGTGTCTTAAAGACTAACGCATCCAAGAGACCAAAGCTACCACAGTTATGCCCCCTAGACAAAGACAAAGACCAATTCCAAACCAAGGCAACAAGGACAAGGCATGATGAAGAAAGGCTAAGTGTCGAGGACGTGTGCTAAGAAACAAAGGGTGCAAAGGCCTCAAGTAGTGCCCGTTTCCAAGTTTTCACCACTTGAATTTTATTGCAATTTTTTTTTTTTAATCTTTTTTAGGACTTTTTATAATTTTTTGTATTTTTTCTACCAAGGCGCCTATTTTCAGGTTTTCACCAAGGCACATTTTTTATTTATTTTATTTTTTTGAATTTTTTTGAATTTTTTATATTTTTGGAATATATAATTTTTTTGAGGTACATCAAAGCACCTATTTCTAGGTTTTCACTAAGATGATCATTTTTTCAGGATATTTTTTAATTTTTAGAATTTTTGACAATATATCATTTTTTAAGATTTTTTCAGGATCAATAAGTACATACAAAGGATGCCCCCAGATAGAATGGGCATCATGGATAGAACTTCTTCAGGTGCAAGACATTGATAGGATCAGGGAGCTTCTCTCCCTCTTCAATAGATAATAAATAAGCACCTGTCCCAAAAGGTTCTATAATGATGTAAGGTCCAAGCCAATTAGGTTCAAATTTTCCCTTTTAATCTCTATGCTATTGGTTCTTAGGATTTTCACGCAGGACAAGAACTCCCACTTGGAATTCTCTAGGGTGAACCTTTTTGTTGAAGGCTTTGGACATGCACTTTTGATAAACCCTCATATGGTCAAACGATGCTTGACGTTTCTCATCTAGAAGTTCTAACTCTTGAAGTCTCATGGCGGGGTAGTCTTCATCTGTAACTAGACCTTTGAGGGAAACTCTAAGTGAAGGAATCTCAACCTCTAAAGGTAACACTACTTCAATACCATATGTAAGGGAAAAAGGAGTAGCCCTAGTAGGAGTATGAATACTCATTCTATAAGCCCACAAATCTAGATTTATCTATAAATGCCAATCTCTACCATTCTTATGAATTGTTCTATGTAGGATTTTAATAATGGTTTTGTTTGATGCCTTTGCTTGACCATTTCCTTGTGGGAAGTAAATGGAGGACCAATGTTGTTTAATCTTAAATTTCTTGCAGAGTTGCTTAAGGTCCTTATTTTTGAACTGACCTCTATTGTTTGTGATAATCTCAAAAGGCACTCCATATCAACAGATGATATGATTCAAAATGAATAGAGAGACTATCTTGCCCGAGGCAACAGAAAGTGGGACAACTTCTACCCATTTAGTGAAGTAATAAATAGTAGTGATAATAAACTTGTGTCCACCTGATGAGTTGGGATGAATCTTCCCAACAAGATCAAAGGCCCAGTGCTAGAATGGCCAATGAGATATAGAAGGAATGAGCTCCCTGCCTGGAGCATGTATCAGGTTACCATGTTTTTGGCACTTTTCACATGACTTTGCAAAAGCTACTGCATCAATCTGCATTGTATGCCAATAGTAGCCCACCCTAAGAAACCTTCGGGCCATGGCAAGACCATTGGAATGTCCCCCATAGATGCCCTCATGAATGTCAACTAACACTTGGTCAGATTCTTCCTTTTCTAAGCATCTAAGAAGTGTTCCATCTAGACCCCTCCTATACAAATCACTAGAGATAAGGGTATGGCGAGAGGCATTTTGGGTAAAGTTTCTACATTTAGATCAGTTAAAGGTTTCATGGATAATGCCATCATGAAGGTATGAGTAAATGGCACCATAACGGGATGACTCATGACCAACAAGGGTACACATGACATGGCTTTCTTAAGAGTCATAGATAGGGTGATGTAGCTCTTCCACCAAGAATTCAAATCTAGAGTCATGTTGCTCTAATTGAAGGAGTGAAGCAAGTGTATCCATAGCATCAACTGCTTTGTTTTTTGCTTTAGGGATTTGTCAAAACATGACAAATGTGAAGTATCATTTCAAGGAATCAACCATTTCCTTGTAAGGTACCAGTTTCTCATCTTTTATTTGATATTGTTCATTGACTTGGTTGATTATCAGTTGTGAATCCCAATAGATGTGTAGCTATATGGTTCTCCATTCTATGGCCATTTTAAGTCCATTTGTTAAAGCTTCATACTCAACAATGTTGTTTGTACATGGGAACAATAGCTTGTAAGACTTAGGAATTGTGTACCCATGAGGAGAAACAAAAAACACACCAGCTCCTGAACCATTTTTCATAAAAGATCCATCAAAGAACATCTTCCATGTTCTTTCAGTCATATACATGAGGTGCTCATCTAGGAAGTCAACTTGAATAGGTGCACTATCTTAAATTGGGAAATCAGCCAATTGATCTGCTATGGCTTGTCCTTTGATGGCTTTACGTTCAATGTACTCTATGTCAAACTCTAAAAGGATCATCATCCATTTAGCAAGTCTACCTGTGAGGGAAGCCTTATCGAGTAAATACTTGAGTGGGTCAATTTTTTCTATGAGGTGTATTGTGTGCGCAAGCATGTAATTGCATAACTTTTAGGAAGCAAACACAACTGCAAGGCAAGCTTTCTTAATGTTGGTGTAGTTAACCTCATATGAAACAAGAGTATGACTAATGTAGTATATTTCTCTTTATTTCTCATTGTCAAAAAGTTGAGCTAGTAATGCTCCCAAGGAAGATTTCATCGCTAAAATGTATAGAATAAGTGGTTTCCCTATGATAGGAGGCATTAAAATAAGAGGATTTTCCAAGTATTTCTTGATTTGATCTATGCTCTTTTGACAATCCTCATTCCAAACACATTTGACTCCTTTGTGTAAGTTCTTGTTGAAAGGTTGAGTTCTATCTGCCAACTATGAAATGAACCTCCTTATGGATTGAAGACATCCTTGAAGACTCCTCATTTGACTAATGTTTCTAGGAGGTGGCATATCTATGATTGCTTGGACTTTTTCAGGGTCTACCTCTATTCCTTTTGCTAAAATGATGAATCCTAGAAGTTTTCCAGAGGTGACACCAAATGCACACTTCTTAGGATTTAACCTTAATTGAAATTGTTCCATGTGATCTAGAATGACTTCTAAATCATCTAAGTGTGTGTCTCTTTTCTTAGACTTGGGCAAGGTGTCATCCACATAATCTTCCATATTTTTATGCATCATGTCATGAAAAATGGTTGTCATAGCTCGTTGATAGGTGGCTCCTACATTTTTTAATCCAAAAGGCATAACGTTCCAACAATAGGTACCCCATGCACAAGTGAATGCAATATTTTCTTGATCTTCAGGAGCTATCTTAATCTGATTGTATCTAGAAAAACCATCCATCAAGGAATAAATCTCATAACCTGTAGTCATGTCCACTATCATGTCTATATTAGGGAGTGGAAAATCATCCTTTGGGCATGCTTTATTGACATATCTAAAATTTGTGAAAATTTGAATAGATTTGTCATGTTTGGAAACTGGTACAATGTTTGATATCCATTCAGCGTAGTCAATAGCTCTTATGAATCCTGCACCAAGGAGTTTTTCTAATTTTTCTTTGACTAGAAGAGCTATGTGTGGATGCATCTTTCTCAATTTCTGTTTGACTGGTTTTACACCTGGAGCTATGGACAAGTGATGCATGATAAGATTAGTGTAAACTCTTGAGAAGTTTGCCCTTGAGGATTTCATCCCTTCATTCTCCTTCATTCTCTTGTCTTCCATCTCTTCCACCAGCTTGCTAATCCCTCTTGTTCTCCACCTTGCTAGACATTGGGACTACACGATGTGATCTTGCTTGGGAGTTTGATGCCCATTCTATCTGAGGGCATCCTTTTTACATACTTATTGATCTTGAAAAAATCTTTAAAAATGATATATTGTCAAAAATTCTAAAAAAAAAATAGAAAATATCCTGAAAAAATGATCATCTTAGTGAAAACCTAGCAATACGCGCTTTGATGTATCTTTAAAAATATATATATATTCTAAAAATACAAACAAATAAAAAAATTTAAAAATTCAAAAAAAAAAAGAAAAAGTGCCTTGGTGAAAACTTGGAAACAAGTACCTTGGTAGCAAAAATATAATTTTTTTTTTTTTTAAAAAGTCCTGAAAAATTTTTTTATGCACCCTAAAATGGTCGCCTAGACTTTGGACCCCCATTCATTAATTTATCAATTTCTTGAATCAATGTCTTGCAATATTTTCAATTCAAATCAATTTCCTTGATCAAATTGTAATTAATTCAAATATTTCAATATTTCTTAAAGTTTGATCATTTTATCCTAAGTTTTATTTAATTAAGAGAACATGCTCCCTTTTAATTAAATAAAAAAATCTTTTAATTAAATAATAAAATCACTTTATCCTAAGCCACATTTAATCAAAAGAACAAATCTCTTTTAAATAAATAAAAAATCTTTTAAATTAAATAATGGAAACCACTTTGCTAAAAATAATAAATAAATTATAAAATAAAAAGAAAAAGAAAAAGACTTTTTGTCTACACATTGAATGCACACTTTCCAAGATGAGTGGAATCTCCTTTTACCTCTTAATCACTTCCACACATCTTTTTGCCTCTTAACCATGTCCATTGATTTTGCCTCTTGAGAATCTTGAGCACATGGATCAACCAAGATTTAATCTCCACTATTGCTCATTTTTTTTTGCCTCTTAATCTTGACCATCCTTTTTATTTTTCAATCCTTTATAAGGAGCCCTCTCCTTCTCATTTATGCATGGAGATTTTAGAGATCAAGATTTATGTTATTGTTATGCAGGTTTGAAGAACGATTTTGGAGGAGAATTTGAGCACTTGAGCTCGGATATTGAAACATCTCTTTTCTTGTCTTCTTCTCTCATGCCTCCATGGCAATCTATTTAGATTAATATTGCACTCGCATATTAGATTAGATTCATATTTCCTTTCATAAAATAACATAGATTTGAGTGATTCATTGCTTTCATAGATCACACTTCAATTTTGGGCTCTAAAAGAACATAGATTTGCTTTCTTGCATATATGTCTCACATAGTAATTAGGCCCTATGAACACTATTTTTGGCACTCTTGAGAGAGTGGGCTTCATTTTCTTCTTTTTCATGCAAAGATCTTCTTGACAATAGAACCCCTTGTAGGTAGGGAAGGAAGTTGTTATTATCTCATGGTCTTACTTGGTTTAGTCCTCAACTTTGATCGGTACATTCTTTCTTGGACCCACTTAGAGAGCTCGGTAGACATTGTTGTTGACATGTAGACCTTGGTGAGGTGGTTTCAATCTTAGAGTGTCAATGAATTTTCTTGCTATGTTTGGGTGAAGTGAAGAGGCTAGAGGATTATGCTCTACTCCCTTTTTGGATAGCATTAGAAACTCAAATCCTTGAATTTGAACTAAGTCCCCATGTGGTCCTTTTTGTGAGTCACCTTGTTAGAGAGGGTTAACCATAGTGGACATTTCCTTTATTGGGTAAACCATGTGGACAGAACCTCAAGTGGTAATAGCAATTTTCACTGTGGTAGCAACAACTGCTATATAAATGTCCTTGTGGAAGAAATATCCATGGGTGTAGTTTCTTGTTGGGCTGTCAGATCTCCTTAGCATTTCTGATTGATTAAATTCTTGAAATGTGTCAAAACCCCAGTGCACCTGGATTAGAGTTCACCCTCTCGAGATTCCAAAAGTTGCAGAGTCAAACCATTACTAAGAACCATAGTGCAACCAAATTTTTATTTGCTAGGACTATGTGCGTGAATGCAAAACATTTTGATAACATACACAAATACCATCTTTAGGGAGTAGAATACTACATCACTATTCTTGTTCATGTGCAAGGTTGCTTTGTCCCTTGCTCATTGTTTAAAGATAATTGCTTTCTTGAACTTCCTGATTGTTGTCTTGTGTGCTTGATTAGTGATAAAAATCTATTAATGCATCTAGTTGGTCACATTAAACATACAAATATGAATTCTCAAGTGATAAAAACTTCAAAGATCTCCCCAAAAGTGCTATGACATGTTGCTCAACATCCAAATGAACTTAAATGGTATCAAGTTGCACAAAATGACTCTTGGTCTTCTTTCTTCCACATCTCCCATGTCTTCCTAGTCTCCCATTTCTATCCTTTCTCTTCTTCCTTCACACTTCTTCCTCTTCCTTTTCACATCTTCTTGATTCTTTTCCTCTTATTATCTAGTCTACCTTCTTCTATTCATCTTTTCTGTCACTTCCCTGCTTGATTCCTCCTCTTCCAGAACCATGAATTTCAACTATATTGTTATAGAAACTCTCTTGAAAATAGATGATCTCAAACTCATTGCTCAATTCCAAGAGTTTTATTCTTCCAATAGTCCTTCTAGATATGGCATGGGTGATAAACTTAAGACAAAAATAAAAGAAAAGTTGAATGAATCGGATGCCTTTGCTAGGATCATAGACATGATCCTATCATGACCTCCTTCTTCCAAACATTTTTCATCTTCTAAGTCTTCTCATCCTTCCTCATATTCCAAGTCTTACCATGACTCTTCTATACATTATTTGCATACTTCATTATCCAAGTCTTCTTCCTCCACTAGATCTTCACTTTCCTCTTCTTCACAATCTCATTCCTCTTCTACTTCTCCCAAGAGTCTTACTTCTCTTCTCAAGACATACCATAATGAGCAACATGACAATCCTTGTGATACCTCTTCCACGAAGAGTGACACACCCATCTTTGATGACTATGATGATGGACAATGTAGTGATACCTATGACACCTCTATTCCTAAGAGTCCTCCTAGTCATGTGCTCGTGCTTATTGAAAATGGATCATCACATTGGATAGATCGTGATGGTGATCCATATGATTTTGATTTTGGAAGAGACTTTGATGATTTCTGTGAATAATACGTAGATGATACATCTACTTCACTTGAGGAAGAGAAAGCTTACCGCACTGATTATAAACGTAAATACTATAAGAATCTCTCCTCTAAGAACTCTCATGCTGAAAATAAAGATTACACTCTCAAGAAAGATTATGTTAATGATGGACCTTTGTCTTGTGATGGTTGCATTCCATCCCCTACTTCCTTCAATACCCATATATTTCCTAAAGCTTCCAAGTCTTTCAAATCTTTCACAAATCCTTCATCCAACAAAGGTCCTAATACTTTTCATGCGGTTCCCTATAGTTATCCTCAAGGGCTATCTCTTAAAAAAACTCAAGCTAACCTTCACTTGGCTGCAAATACTTTCAATAATGCTAAACCTAAAGATCCTAATCCTTTATACGCTATAATGCCCAATTTAGCTAGTCCTTCACCATCTCTTCCAAAGTCTTCCATACAATTCCAACATGCTTCCTTATTCTTAGAAGTGGCTCCATGTCAAGAGGACTCTAAAAATGATAAAGAAAAGAACATAAAGAAAGATCAAGATCAAGAACCCTCCATGTCATCCAATCCTTTTCATGATGCCTCTTATCTATTTCATGGTTCTTTTGATCCTCTATGCCCTTTCTCATTCATTCCACCATGTCTTAAGTCTTCTCCTAAGAAAGATCAAGCTATTACTTACACTGTTGAGCTTATTGAAAATCAAAATAACCTTACTACACTTGCGATTTGCAAAGATGATACTTCCATTAAGGTTATTAAAAATAGTGTTGTTACTTTCAATGTTAAGCCTATTGAAAATCAAGAGAAAAATTATATGCTTATGCTATCCAAAGCTCCTTGTCAAGATCAAAGTCTTCCATCTTCTTATTCTACCACTCCATGTTCTCTTCCACTTTCTACTATTCCTAAGTCTTTTCAAGCTCCGAACAATCCTATCAAAGAAGTTTCTCCTATTTATGATGTTCATGATCCTATTGCAAATCCTAATGCTCACTCTAAAGATGCTTATGTCCTTGGTTGTCATATAGATGTTGATGAACTTATTGATTATCCTTTTTTATCTTCCATGTCCATCCATGGACCTCCTCCACCAATACTAAGGGCTTCATGTCTTCCTTCCATCTTGGGCCCTTATGTCCCTTCACTTTTCCCTCTTAACTCTCCTAATTCATCATCCATCTTGGGTCCTTACATCCCTCCATCTCTTATCTTTCCTCAAGATCAACATAGATGCATACCCTTGAATCCTTTTCATCCACCCACCCATCTAAACTTGTCAAATCCTCCTTGTTCTTCCACAAGTCCCAAGTCTTTTGAAAGTAACTTGAATGTTCAATACAAGAAAAAGAAGCAATACAAGAATCCATCAAAAAAAGAAGATCGCCATGTCTCCTCTAATCGACATGGAGGCATAAAGTCAAAGGAGACATCTAAGAAGAAAACTACAAGACAAGTATGGGTTCCAAAATCCATCATTGAAGATATTCTCTCTAAATCATCAAAAAGAAATGAAAAGCCTACGACTATATGGATTCCAAAGTCTCTCTTGAAAGAGTCTAATGTTCAGCAAAAAGTGAAGTTGACATTCAAGCTTCTAAAGACTTCCACTTCATCTTCTTCCAAAAATATTCTTCCATTTCATGTGCCTAAACCACAACCTCTGCTATCCATTCACCATATTCCTTCACGTATTCTTTCATTCACATTTCCTCCATCCTCTCACCACCCTTCAAGGTGTGTGTTGATGTTGATCTTGCCTTCCTTTCCATCTACTCTTTCACAATCCTTACATTCATTATCCTTCTACCTTCTATCATTTTTCCTCATTTGCCTATTCCTCCTATCTTCCAACCTCACTCGCTTTACACAAAACTTTATCCTCCATTTTTTCTCTTCCATCTTTCTTTCCCTATCAACATCTTTGAGAATGTCATTTTGAATCGTTGACATATCATGGTTTATCCTTTCAAGGAGCATTATCTAAAAAGCTTACCTTCCAAAAAAAAATTTTAAAAAAAAAATAGAAAAATTCAAAAAGAAAATAAAAAAAAATGAAAAAATTGAAAATGTGCCTTGGTGGAAACCTGGAAACAGGCGCCTTGGTAGGAAATGTAAAGAGAAATAAATTTGTCCTATGGTGAAAACCACTCCCTTGTGGTGCCTTGGATAAGTACCGTGATGAAAACCTAGCAATCAAGCATCATGCGTAGTTCTTCTACATATTTCATCCATTTCATCTTCTCTCTTTGATCTTGACAATGTTGACCTATACATGAACATTTGGCTATCTTGTGAGCTATTTTACAATGATCTTGCTTTCATTCCATTCATGTTTAGCCTTCATATTTATTTTCCTCCATTCATTCTTGTCTTTCGCTATCTTTTTCCCTTTTGGTCTTGATCTAATAAAAAAGAGTAAAACACGATGCTATGAAGTCTCTCGACATGTCTACTCATTTGGACTGCATCCTTTCCTTCTTTTGCATTACGCCTTTGTGACTTATCCTATGCTGGTCTTTCATTGCTTGTCCAAATGTGCTTTACATGATAATTTTTCCCTAGCTTGGATACTCTTGAGGAGTTTTTCTTTGAGGATTTCTTCCCTTCATTCTCTTTCATTCTCTTGTCTTCAATCTCTTCCACCATCTTGCTAATCCCTCTTGTTCTCCACCTTGCTAGACATTGGTACTACATAATGTGATCGTGCTTGGGAGTTTGATGCCCATTCTGTTCGGGGGCATCCTTTGTACATATTTATTGATTCTGAAAAAATTCAAAAAAATGGTATATTGTCAAAAATTCTAAAAAAAAATTAGAAAATGTCCTAAAAAAATTATCATCTTAGTGAAAACTTAGCAATAGGCACTTTGATGTATCTCAAAAAAATTATATATTCAAAAAATACAAACAAATCAAAAAATTCAAAAATTCAAAAAAAAAAAAGAAAAAGTGCCTTGGTGAAAACTTGGAAACAGGTGCCTTGGTAGCAAAAATTCAAAAAATTAAATTATAAAAAGTCTTAAAAAAAAAATTTTACAATAAAATTCAAGTGGTGAAAACTTGGAAACGGGTGCTACTTGAGGCCTTTGTACACTTGTTTCTTAAAATGCGTCCTTGACACTTAGCCTTTCTCCATCATGCCTTGTCCTTGTTGCCTTGGTTAATTTAGAATTGGTCTTTGTCTTTGGCGAGGGGGCATAACTATATTGGCTTTGGTCTCTTGGATGTGTTAGTCTTTAGGACACCTCACAAATGGTGTTTTTCAACACCACCCCAACTCTATTTTTCAACACAACCCTTGGCATTGAGTATTTTTTAACACTTCTTGGTTTGGTCTTACCTAGTTTGGTCATGTGATCTTACCTACTTGCAAGTATTTGATCCTTATTCTCAAAACTCAGTATAGTTAACACTTAAATTTTTAAACACAACACTTAATGCTTGAGCTATTTCATGATCTTTTTTTTTGTGCTGACTGTTATTGATTTTTGTTGAGTGTCCTTGTCTAATAAGTCTCTCTAGGATGCATAGATAAAGGACTTGGGGCATGAGACATGTTTTTAATTGTTTTCTGATTGTGGATGTGGTCTTGAAGATCTTGAGTGTCTCTTATTGTTCCCTTGAAACACTTAGGAGATTTGAGGCATCATCCTTGATAGTTTTTGCACAATTGTTCATATGGTCATCTTGGCATCTATGCCTTGATGCAAGCATGGTTTTGCTATATTAAATTAGGTAAACTAACATCAAAGTCATCTTGACCTTTATGTCTTTGATTCTTATGTTAAAATCTTTCCACATTCCAATCTGATATAAATCACATTCATATCTTCATAGTTGTGCTTGTGACTAGTGATGATTGTGTGATTTTCTGATGTCTGTTAATAATGGCCCAACGATGAAAATAAGTTCCTTAACATTCTCTAATAAATGATGAACACAAAATCCTATGTTATAGTTTCTCTATTGCACGTACACCTTTGCATTTTTATGTAGCTTGCATTGTTAGAATTCATGTTAATTTATATTTTTAGGCTACATTAAGAGTTTGAGAGGGTTTTCCTTCATCTTTCTTTTGGACTTTTAATCAACTGTGATCACGTTTTGATCTTCATTTCCTTATCTTCTTTTGTGATCTCAATTGAAATTTCCTATCTTAAATAGTTGATCGATTTTGGGGCATTCTCTTTCTTCTCTCCATTTCTTTCCACCTCTTCCAAACTTCTATCTTCCATTCACTTTCACCCCACTTCTTTTCTTCTAATTCAACCTTGGGGCATAATCTTTCATGCTTGATGATCTACCTTGGTTCTGTGATCCTTATATATTTCATCTTACATCAAGAACCTTATTTTTAGTTCGATTTGATCAAATTTATCAATTTATTATTTCTCCTCTATCTCATTTTGATTTCGATCATGAGGGGCAGTACCTATCAAACTTCAATCCTTGATTCAGCTTTATCAATCCTATCAATTGCTTCACTTGGGGCAACCTTTCTTGAGACTTGACAATTACCTATTTACAAGGGTGTTGGCCTTGTCTTTTTCAATCATCTTATCTTTTTTCTGATGTGTTCCCGTTTGTCGATTACACATCTGAGTTATTTTGTGATCCCAAATCGATCTCACACTTCAACTTTATTCTTTGACTACATGTATTCCCATGAAGATCACACATTAGTCAAAGAGGGGCAAATGTATGCACCCTAAAATGGTCGCCTAGACTTTGGGCCCCCATTCATCAATTTATCAATTTCCTGGATCAATGCCTTGTAATATTTTCAATTCAAATAAATTTCCTTGATCAAATTGTAATTAATTCAAAATATTTCAATATTTCCTAAGGTTTGATCATTTTATCCTAAGTTTTATTTAATTAAGAGAACATGCTCCTTTTTAATTAAATAAAAATATCTTTTAATTAAATAAAGATCCATTTTAATTAAATAAAAAAATCTTTTAATTAAATAATAAAATCACTTTATCCTAAGCCACATTTAATTAAAAGAACAAATCTATTTTAAATAAATAAAAAATCTTTTAAATTAAATAATAGAAACCACTTTGTTAAAAATAATAAATAAATAATAAAAGAAAAAGAAAAAGAAAAAGACTTTTTGTCTACACATTGAATGCACACTTTCCAAGATGAGTGGAATCTCCTTTTACCTCTTAATCACTTCCACACATCTTTTTGCCTCTTAACCATGTCCATTGATTTTGCCTCTTGAGAATTTTGAGCACATGGATCAACCAAGATTTAATCTCCACCATTGCTCATTTCTTTTTGCCTCTTAATCTTGACTGTCCTTTTTATTTTTCAATCTTTTATAGGGAGCCCTCTCCTTCTCATTTTATGCATGGATATTTTAGAGATCAAGATTTATGTTATTGTTATGCAGGTTTGGAGAGCGATTTTGGAGGAGAATTTGAGCACTTGAGCTTGGATATTGTAACTTCTCTTTTCTTGTCTTCTTCTTTCATGCCTCTATGACAATCCATTTAGATTAATCTTGCACTTGCATATTAGATTAGATTCATATTTCCTTTCATAGAATAATCTTGCATAAGCATTTGCTTTCATATATTAGTTTTCTTTCATGCATTGTTATCATATAGAATAGCTTACATTTTCATTTCCATGCATATTTGATGATCATGGAGACTAGCATTCTTTCTTTTTCTCTTTGAATCTCTTATTTTATGATGTACTTGCATGGGCACAAACTAGGTCTAATATGAGGGCCTTCATTACAAACCCTTGCACTCCATGAATAGAGAGCTATGAGCCGCCATTTGAGACCTCATTCTTGAGCAATCTTGGATATAATGACTCATAGAAGTGTGACAACATTTTAGCACACATTTTAGCAAAGTGGTTTCCATTATTTAATTAAAATATTTTTTATTTATTTAAAAGAGATTTGTTATTTTAATTAAATGTGGCTTAGGATAAAGTGATTTTATTATTTAATTAAAAGAGATTTTTATTTAATTAAAAGGGGGCATGTTCTCTTAATTAAATAAAACTTAAGATAAAATGATCAAACTTTAGGAAATATTAAAATATTTGAATTAATTATAATTTGTCCCACATCTCTTTTGTAGTTGTACAGTTCTTAATGTCTTCAAATTCAACATCTGATAGAGAAGAAGAAATCGCAATCATCATAGCATTATGTTCTTGTCTTTCTTTCATCTGGTTGACAATCAAAGGATCGATATGATTTATGAAATCATTTTCCAAGTAGTATAGCACATAATATCCAATGTCTGATAGATACAACTTCATCCTGCTTTGCCATATTGAGAAATTGTCTTTGTTAAGCTTTGATACCTCTCTCTTATACATCTTTATATCTTGAAATTGAGTCCTTCAAACTTCTTCCTTCAAGTACTCTCACTCTGATACCAATTTTTAGCTAACTGAGAGGGGGGTGAATCAGTTAAGTCCAGCTATCCTATAGTCCCAAATACTCTCATATGTATAAAAAAAATCCAACAAATAAGATTCAATAGATCGGTAAACACTTGATTGTGTCTTTCTAATTCATTTACCGATTGTTAGTTAAATTAACTAATATATACCGATCAAACCATTTAATGTAATGTGTAAAGTAAAATAACAAATCATCACATGCATACACATTTAACACTTGATATTTATTGGCAATGCCGAGGGGATAATGATTCTGACAAAGAAGGTCCAACTTATGGAGGATTAAATGAAAGAGATGGATACTGCTTCTAAGGGAGGGAATTTGTTGAAATGATGGATAAAATGGAGAGCAGTATTGTGTGACTGGAGAAGACTATTGGAAATATTGCTAAGGAGATATTTTCCATCCTTAAGGCCTCAGCTGAGCATTTTAGAATCCTTGTGGACAAGATGGAATGGGGTAAAGGGGAGCAGGCACCAAAGGAGGTTAAGGAGGGATAGGGGCCCAGTAAGAGGACCAGAGAGAGATTTAAAAAGTTGGAGACCAAAAAGAACAAATATTTGGAGGAGCTTAAGGTGTCCTAGAAAATATGTAGATGCTAGTTGATTAGGTGACTGAACTTATGAAGACTATCTAGCTATCTTTTTGCTGTCCTCTTTTCTCTTTTTTTGGAGGACTAGTCATTTTTTGGTGTTTTTTTAATGTGTTGTTGCACTATTTCTACTAAGCTTTTAATGCTTATTCTATAATCTCGATGTAAAAGGTTTCGGGTCCTTTAAAAAACTATTTTTATGTAATCAAAACACTTGATATTTAACGCGGAAACCCTGTTAGGGGAAAAACCACTTGGGACTAGTACCCAAAATATTTTCAGTCTTTAGAAGTGAGCTCGGTTAAGAGCCAACCCTATTAAAGGTTACAAAAAACACTGTAAGGTTTGACCTTGTTAAAGGATTTATCACTAATAGTTCTCCATGATCATAAATTCACTTGGGTCAACAAGAAAACAATCAACATTCATTGAATGTCATAAAGAAATAAATAAAGACTGTTAAGTCCCACTCGATTAAGAGATTTTTTCTGTAGCAATTGTTAGAATGCAATAGTAAATGATTTGATTCAAATACAACTTCCTTTGGAGATATTTAGAGCTATGCTAAGCTCAATATACCTCTAGCCATCATAATCTCTTCAATTTCCTTTTATCCTCCAACTCTATTTTTTTTAGTTAATCTCTTTTCGACGCTTGGTGTTGTCTGCAAAATTTCTCAGTTCTCACTTCAACCTATTTGACTAGCTTTGAATGAATATAATCTTCTCCTCATGCACATATGTCATTTTGAATCTCTTGTCTCCTTATATAGACATGATAATCCATTTTCTTCTTCGACATAGATTTTTCCTCTTAATCTTCACTGTTGATTTTGCCTCTTTAACCTTCTTCAGAGCTTGTGACTTAAAACATTTTCAATCTTCATCATCTGGTCAATCTTGAATTTTTTCAGCCATAGATCTTCATAAAAAACTATATCTTTAACCTTGGAATCATCCCAACTCGTCCAGCTCATCATCTCAAGTAAAAAATCACATGTTCCACATTATTTATTCAACTCGATCAATACCATGATGTATCAGTGACTTCCTGTTTAGTTAATACCCCACTCGGTGTACACTACACTTTGTTAGTGTACACTATATCTACTCGATGTATTCTAAGTTCTTCATATACTAACCACATTAACTTTTACATTCTTGATCTTCAATACTTAACATAATCATGCAATACAATCAAATCACTATCATACTATCATAGACTCATCAATAAGTTACCCAATAAATACCATATTCATAACTTTTTCATACATCGCATCTTCATGTTAATATCTCATTTCTTCACCAATATTACCTTCTTTAGATATTTGCAACTATAATGATAAGTATAGTCAAAACTAGTTGACATCAATGCCAATATAATAACTAATCTAATGTCTCACATATACCTTTGTAGCTCGGTGATCATCTTCACATTTTTTTCTCCAAGTAATCAATAAGTTTTAGTCTAACATACATATTCAAGTCTTCTTAATAAATTTGTGAAGAATTAGAAGACAACAATATAAATTATATTAATATTGATACATATATTAAATAGTGTAATTTAATATTATATATCAATTGGAGATCAATATAGATTAGATAATATTCTGGTGAGAAATTATCTATAAATATTATATATCAATTGGAGATCAACATTTATTAAATAATATTATAATGAGAAATTATCTATTATATACCTCAAATTTTAAAAATAATTACATACTCAAATCTGATCAAACAATAACAATTTCCATCCCAACTTTTCCACCAAGCATCTACAAAATAAAATATTGAAAAGTTAGAAAGAAAAGAGAAAAGAGAAAACATAATTTATCAATTAATTTAGACCTCAAAATCCAAATGGAAAATGTTTTACCTAGGGTTTGAGTGCCTCTTCTTCTCTTTTCTAGGTCTGAAGAGAATAAATTACCCTTTTCTTCTACATAGGTTTGGAGTTTAGACACAATGAGGTCTCTCTCCAAATCCTCAAGTATCATCCTCTAAATTCATATAGTGAGACCCTCCATGACCTCTCCATTAGGATCTGAATAAGAATCATCGAACCTAAAATGGGGGTTGAGGAAGTACCCTCCTGCATGAATGGGTTGCTGGAGCTGATTATTCCACCTCCCATAAAAAATTTCCCAAATGGGATAAAATTTGAGTCTATCCCCATTATAGTAATTCTTTATAGACTCCTTGGCCCTATCCATGGCCTCATAAAGATACCCCATTGGGGTTTGATCCCCATCTAGCAAGCACAAAACTCTAACCAGGGGCTCAAACACCTACAATTGAAAAATACAAATTATAAAAAGATTAATTCATAAATTTAGTAAGTTAAAAATTAGTAATGAGTGACTTGAATCAATTATAACTAAAAATTAAAGTTTTGAAGTTACCTTCACAATCTTTGCAACCCTTTGTGCAAAATGGTTGTTGAATATTATGGTCATGAAAAACTCTCCTTCAACCTTTTTTGAATAAGTTGATTCTAGCCATGATCGACTCACAAACATTTGTTTCAAAGAAGCCTATTCACCAATAATGCTTTGCAACATCAATAAAATCATTACAAACCTTGTGACATCGGATCTCACCAAATCTCTCCCATGAGTGTGCTCTCTCATCAAATATAGAACCCAAGGGTGATTTTAGATATATTGTGTGATCCACCTTGCATCTTCCACAATAGGAGTCACACAATCAAGTTTTCCTATGTGCTCGAAAAGAAGGTCAAGGAAATTTTTTGCACAAGGTGTCCAAAAAAGAGTGGGGTGCCTTTCTTGGAGGATTCTACCTGCTGCTACATATGTGTTGGAAAGTTGACTTTATTGAGATTATATGACTAGTTTTGTGTTGTAATTATGGAAACAAAGTCATATGGAGTTTTGATAGTCAGTGAACAAGCTTTGAAGTTCATATTTAGGCTAAGTATGGTAGACAGTGCAGACAATGATGTACCTGATGATCAAAGAATTGTCTCACATGTGTATGATCAAGTTATGGTATGTGCCCTTGGATATAAGATTTTGAATATGTTATTATGCTAAGTCTAAGAACACATGATCAGATGTGATAGTATCAAGAAGTTACAACAAGTCTAAGTGACACTAGTAATTCAGCAGCAGAGTAGAATAGAGCATGGAGCTGACAGGAAAGATTTTGTTTAGAATTTATCATTTCATTTTGTAAAGGCTATGAGCCTATTGTAATTGTGTTATAAAAATGTTATTATCATCATATGTAAACACACTTGAGAAAATTATATTGGAAATGTTGTGTGTGTTAGGTTTTAGGCCGACACAGTATTAATTTTTGGTTGCACCTATTCGGCATGTATATATATGATATGTGCCTTTGTATTTGAAGCTTGAGGTGATAGATAGAAGAGAAGAAATATGAAAAGTATATAGCAGAGCAAAAAAAATGGAATAAATCTTTACAAGAGGTTAGAGCATCAACACACAAAAGGAACTGATCAGACAACAGTGTCAAAACAATAGTTCACCCTTCTAGATATAGTGTGTATCTAATTATCAGGAGGTTGTTGCCTTCTTCATTGAGCAGTGTGCTCTGATAGTGTGCCATCCACCCCTAATAGGAATTGTTCTTTTAGACTCCTAATAGTCATTGTACTCAACATTGTAAAGAATCTTCCCAATAGGACAAAGGAACTCTAACAAGTTCATAAGACTAGTGCAATTATTCATGGGTACTAATTCCCACTAGCATTTTCCTCTAGCCAAGGTTTCCCCGTAAACATATCTTGTGTTATGTGTTATGGTTGATTATTTTATATGATTTACTATTCATTTCAGTAATTAAGTAATTAGGATAAGTTTCAAGAAGAACAAAAACATTATTTGTAGAACACTGATTCACCCCCCTCTTAGTGTTCCCATTCTTACAATTGGTATTAGAGATTTGGTCCTTGAAGAGAAGTTTAACCACTTGAGAAGATAGAAGAAGAAAAACATATGAAGAAAAATATTAAATCAACTCTTGAAGATCTTGATAGATCTGAAAAAGAAATTGAAGAACTGAAAATGTAGGTCAATGGCTCACAAGTATTCATCAAGAAACTAAGAAAAGATTTGAAAGATTGTTCAATGAATGATTTGGAAAAAATGGTCAAAAATCTAAATGAAGAAAACATGTCTGAAAGATCAGATTGAAGATTTGAATGAATAGTTAACTGATAGAAAGTTAGCCTTTGAGGATCAGATCAAAGAAAATAGATCAGATTGAAGATTTGAATGAATAGTTAACTGATAGAAAGTTAGCCTTTGAGGATCAGATCAAAGAAAATAGATCAGATTGAAGATTTGAATGAATAGTTAACTGATAGAAAGTTAGCCTTTGAGGATCAGATCAAAGAAAACAAATAGTTGGATAAAGAACTTATGCAAGAAAACCTAAAAATCTTGGAGTTAGAGAACATCAAGAAAAAGATGGAATCTGAGTTAACAGAAGCCAAGAATCATATTGACAAATTACACACAAGTATCGATCTATTAGATTCATAGATCTATGCATAGAGGATAAAAGGAGATTCTAGTGGTATTGGATACAATGAAGCACACATTCAAATCAATACAATACAAGAAAAAATGAAAGCACAAGAAGAATCTACAAAAGCTAAGAAGACTAAAAATCAAATTGAAGCTAAAGCAGAAACACCTAAAGATGGAAGCAAGCCAGTAAATCAAACTTGTTATGCCTGTAACAAGAATGGACATATATCAAAAGATTGTAAAGAGGTAAAACCTTTCAATGGTTATTGTTATTCATGCAATAAGTTTGGTCATATTTCTTTGAATTGTAGATCAAATCAAAGAAGTTAGATACAACACAATCAGAGAAATCAACCACAACAAAGTGTTAGAATTCCTCTAAAAATTACATGTTAGATATGCAATTTCAATGGACACGTAGCTAAAGAATGCAGTATGGTAACTCACATCAATGCACCTAGGAATATAAGGTCTCCAGTCATTTTTTACTCTTGTAACAAGGTTGGACACATCTCAAAGTTTTGCAGATCACAAGCGCAAAGACAAGAAAGACCTAATAAGTATCAAGGATCAATACTAGATGAATCTAGAGAAGTCAAGTTTGTGAAAGCTACAGAAGATATGAGCAAGATTTGGATGGAAGTAAAGAAAGATATTGCTATTAACAAAGTAGTGGATGCATCCGCAATGGACGAACCTTCTACTTCTGGTTAAATGAAACTCATGGTCATAAGGGGGAGCTAGATAAGCTCTATACCCCTACATGGTTGGTATACTCACCCTCAGAGTATGCACCTTTAGTGTTAGATGTTTGGTTGCTAGTTGATGCAGTATACAAGAATGCATAGTATGAATGTGAGTAGAAACTAAGTATCGAATTCACAGTTGTAGCCCGTGTTACGGTGGTGAGCATTAATTGTAGAATTTTGATTTATAAGTCATCGGAGATCTAATATCTTCACTTTTACATTTGCGATCAATCCTTTGAAGAGAACAGGAGATTAAAGAATAAAGTGTTGAAGGATTGTGGTCATTTCATCAGCAAAGGAGAGTTAAAAGTTGTTAGCAGAACCCTAGCTCAGACACGTTTCAGAAATATTTTGGAACCCTATTTGAGCATTCAAGCAAGTAAGAAATGGAAACTCTAGTAATCTTTGATGTCACTGAAAGGAAGAGATACATGTTTAAGAAGCACCCATTCAAGTCAGTATTAGATGATTTAGAGGGAGCATTTTCTAGGACTCCGATAGGAGTCATGCATGTCCAAGATATTCATGCTTACATTTATTGTAAGAATGAGTTTGTAGGATTAGACTACATAAGGTCACACATGGTAACAATGGTCAACCCTAAATTTACATTCAAGGATGAATTCTCTCACCTTATAGATAACCCTATTATTGAGTATGCGACTGTGCATGAGTTTTATGAGTCAGAATGGATTAAGATTTTACTCAGCAAGATACATGATGATTTGTTTTGGATTGGTGAAGTCCCTATCTATATTATAGCTGATCTCATCCATGAGATGACAAGACTTTCTAAGGTTGGCACCCTTCTTCCAATGGGAAAAGATGTTAGAAAAAAAGTTGAGCAGGCTTGTAAATCTAGGAGTGACAAGCGTGGCATGACCATTGAGCCCATAGAGGAGAAAGACATTAAAGTCATGGCTATGATCCTTGGATACAAATTTCAGAATGCAAACAGCTTAAATAGTGTATCTGTAGCTACAATTCTGGCAGTAATAAGGATAGTGAAAGAAAATACAGAGTTTAACTTTTGTGAGATCTTGCATGCACACTTAATAGATAACATCAAAGCTATAAAGCATGATAAGGGAAAAGTATTCAGGTTCGGGTCATTAATAATATATATGTACTTTCATATTTTTGGTAAGGTTTCTAATCTTTACCTAGACAGAAGCAAACCTACATTGCCTCAAATTTCACTTAAGGCATCATCTGAGAGCACTTTAAAGGACTACATGGATCTAGAGATCAAAATATTCAAAATTAAGATGTAGAGAAGGTTCAAAATACCTGAGAAATTAGTGGAGAAATACAAGGAC
Organism: Chamaecyparis obtusa; assembly: GCA_027943335.1. NCBI lineage: Eukaryota > Viridiplantae > Streptophyta > Pinopsida > Cupressales > Cupressaceae > Chamaecyparis > Chamaecyparis obtusa. Next base: position 431,262 of record BSBK01008676.1, on the reverse strand, counting down.
ACTATATGTTTTATGGTGGAAATAGATTCTACATGCATGGAAGAAGTTGAGCCTAGAAAAAGTGGATTCATCCACTTGGTTATGAAGTAGATGAGCATATTTTGGAAGGATATGCACAAGTCTTCTATCTACACCAAAGGATCCCAATGAGCCAAGATGGGGTACATATGAAGAGAAGGCAAAACAAGTTGATTCTATCTTGTACAGTGCAGCAACTAAGAGAAAAGCATCTTAGATTACCTCTAATATTTTGAAAATTCATTGTGTCACCCAAGAAGACCTAGATAAAGAAAGGGAAGCCAAGATTTCTATGCAACTTGAGAGTGCAACCTCATTTGCAGAAATTAAAGAAGTAAAGTCTGAGGATTATCCAAAGAAGAAAAAGAATAAAATAGGAGACAACACCTCTAAACCCTCTACTATAGTTGATCTGGAGTCCTCTCCGCCTTCTGAGCCAAGAAAGTTGTCTAGAAAAAAGAAGCAGGTAGGCACAAGCCACCCATCCTCAAGGAAAATTAGAATCAAAGTAAAGAACACTCAAGCACCTCCTGAGGTAGGATTCAGACCAAGTTTGAAAGTTTTGAGATCTAGAGTTGTTGATGAAGGAAGGATAGATTAGATTGGAAAATTCTATAATATATATGGAGAGATTGATAGATCAGAAATTCATTCTATGATTATCCAACATATGATTAAGTTCAAAAAGTCATTTTTGGAACTTAAGACAGTCATCCCTAATAATGTATGGAACATACTTGATTCATTGAAAAGACAAGTTATAGAGGAGGATAGATATGAGAATTAGAGAGAAGACATTGGATGATAATCTTCCTATTTTTTCACTACATGAAAAGATGGAGTTGTTAGATTTGGTAAAGCCTCATCTGAGATCAAAAATTAGAAATTTTCACATAATGAACAAAGATCATGAGTTGATTGCAAAGGAGATAGAGAAAACATTTGAGAAAGTATTTCTAAATAGATACATGTACCCTCCTACTATTCTTGCACCCAAAGTTACTCTAGAGAAAGCAAAAGAATTAGGGATTCCAAGTGTACCTATTATAGGTCCATAGGATTCTACACCCAAGGTTACAACACCCTCTGAAGCAGTTGAAGCTAAAAATGAAACTATTGTGATTGATAATGTTGAAATAACCATGGCAGCCACAAATAATGATCTGGATAAGTTTGAAGAAAAAATTTTAAGTACTAAATAAGTTGAGATCCTATGCAGTGAAGAAGCACCTACACAGCAAGAAGAAGTCCTAGTTGAAGATATAACAGGACAAAAAGATGAAAAAGAAGATGAACCTAAAGAACAACCCTATGTTGAGATTTCAGTAAAGATGGAGAGTGAAAGTATGGATGTAAGTCAAAGCGCAAACTTAATTCCTACTCCTAATCCCTCTATATCATTGTTGTCAAGATTGACTCCTGATACATTAAGTTTAGATTCATGGGGAGAAGAGGATCTAATAAAGATAAGTGTGATGACTATGGAGAAAGCCAAAGAAAAGCAAGTGATGAGAAACCCTCTCTTTGTATAATCAGTCATCATATTGAATAAATTATTGTCTACAAATAAGAAATTGGTTTATGTTCACTCAGTGGATGATGTTAGCAGTATTTTGTCGAGTTTCAAAGAAAACTTTTACTGTCTAGAAGACTCAACAACAAAAATTGTAGAAGAGAAATACAACAAGAAAAGGTTGAATGACTTAATAAACAATTTCTCATTAGACCTAAATTCTCTAAAGATTGGTCAAGCAATGCTAAAAGAAATAATAAAAAAAGGAAAAAAGAAGATAGTTGATTGCATGAACTAAGATAAACTCACTTCAGAACACTCAAAGAAGATTCAAGAAGCAGAGTCTCTAATTGCAGCAATAAGGAAATTGGTTGAAGACCCCTCTCAAGACATAAATGTTTGCAATAATGTTTATCAAGGGAAGATAGAAAAAATAGATAAAATAGAAAAAGAGATTGCAAATATAAGGGCTAGACAAGAACAGCTAAGAAATGCACTAGCACCCTCATTAGATGTACTAAATCAGAACATCAAGCATATAGATGCAAAAATTGTTACATATGATCAAGGCCCCTACATGGATCTAGAAAATATGGAGAAGCTTACATATGCATTATGTGCCCATCTTCAGACTATAGATGAACTCAAGGTATTTTGGCAGCAAGAACTCAAAAACCTTCAGATTGCATATCCAGATGTATACTCCATGTAAGCACTTACAAATTTCCTTTTTTTGAGCACATTTATCATTAATGTCAAAGGGGGAATAGTGTATATAGAAAAATAGAAGATAAAATACTATATGGTGTACAGTATAGAAGTATAAGTAGTTTTTGTCAAGTTTATAAACTTCGCCATATTCCTTTGTTTCCATTAATGACAAAGGGGGAGATTATTGGCAAGTTGACTTTAGTGAGATTATATGACTAGTTTTGTGTTGTCATTATGTCAACAAAGTCATATAAATTTTTGATAGTTAGTTCACAAGATTTGAAGTTCATATTTCAGCTAAGTATGGTAGACAGTGCAGACAATAATGTACTTGATGATCAGAGCATCGACACACATGTGTATGATCAATTTATGTTATGAATCTTTGATATAATCTTTTGAATATTTTATTATGCTAAATCTAAGAATGCATGATTAGATGTGATAGTATCGAGAAGTTATAGCAAGTCTAAGTGACATTAACAGTTTAGCGGCAGAGCAGAACAAAGCATGGAGCCAACAGGAAAGATTTTGTTTAGAATTTATCATTTCATTTTGTAAAGGCTATTCACCTATTGTAATTATGTTATAAAAATGTTATTATCATCATATGTAATCACACTTGAGCCAATTATATTGGAAACATTATGTGTGTTAGGTTTTAGGCCGACACAGTATTAAGTTTTGGTTGTGCCTATTCAGCATGTATATATATGATATGCACCTTTTTATTTGAAGCATGAAGTGATAGATAAAAGAGAAGAAATATGTGAAGTATATAGCAGAGTAGAAAAAATGGAATAAAACTTTACAAGAGGTTAGAGCATCAGTGCACAAAAGGAACTAATCAGACAACAGTGTCAAAGCAACAATTCACCTTCCAGATATAGTGTGTATCTAATTATCAGGAGGTTTTTGCCTTCTTCATTGAGTAGTGTACTTCGACAGTATGCCATCCACCCCTAATAGGGTTTTTTCTTTCAGAATCCTAACAGAGTCATTGTACTCGGCATTGTAAAGAATGCTCCTAACAGGGCAAAGGAAATCTAACAAGTTCATAAGACTAGTGCAATTATTCGTTGGTACTAATTCCCACCGGGGGTTTTCCTCTGGCCAAGGTTTCACCGTAAACATATCTTGTGTTATGTGTTATGGTTGATTTTTTTATATGCTTTACTATTAATTTCATTAATTAAGTAATTGGGCTAAGTTTTAAGAAGAACAAAAACATTAATTGTACAACACTGATTCACCCCCCCTCTCAGTGTTCCCATTCTTAACAATATGCTGCTACATTATCTATGATGATTTGCACCACATTCTCTATTCCTACCTCCATGAAAATTTTCTCCAACATTAATGTCAATGTTTATGCATTTTTCACCTTAATCCAATTTCAACAACACCACATTGTCCTTGAAAGCAACCAACAAATTAATAATGGTCCATTTTTTTTTCCATTTGTCCACCCATTATAAAGAATGGTAAAACCATATTTTCTCCATTCTTTTTTTGGTCCTCCACCATTTCTTTTGTCCTATCAACTGCATTTGTGAGCAACCTACAAGAACAAAGTTAAATTAGGTCTTAGTATACAATTTTGATTTAATAAACATGAACAAAAGTTAAAATTTAAAAATGAAATCAAGTGGAATATTTACTAATCTCCCACCCAAATCCTTGTGAGAAGGGGCCTTGTACCCTTTTCCTAAAAAATTCATCGCGGTCACCAAATTGAGCCAATAAGGACTCTCTGCCACATTCAATGGAATGTTGTTGAAGTACCAAAAATTAATGATAGAAATGTATGTTTTCTCACATGCCTCCTTATTCCATCAAATGGCCTCTAATGATAGTTGTGCTCTAGGTGTGTTCCTGTGCACAAAATAATTTCCAATAGGTTGTGTCCCTAATGGTGATGCAACAACATGCTTTCTACTAGAGGAAACATAAGTGGTAAAAGAGGGGGTGCTTGTTTTGTGGATATTTGCACCACAATGAGAGCCCACTATGCTCTGAAGTATCATTTCTTCTTCTTCAATGTCAATTGAAGCACCTTGAGATTCAACTATGGCTTCCCTCATAGCTAATTTTACCCTCCTACTTTGAAATTTTTTCTCTTCCTCAGTTGCAAGTATTGCATTAACAAAATTTTTTATATCTTTTGTGGTTTTATCACTTTTCCTAGTATCATGCTTGTCAATGCCTACAAGGTGGTATTTGACATGATTTATAATTCCATGAGTTATTTTCTCACATTTTATGCAAATCACCATCCCATTCTCTAGTCCTTCATAGGCATACCTCCATGTATTATCTCTAGAACCTTTAGGAGAGATGCCTATAAATCTAAATGGGCATGGTTCTAGTGGCCAATCATTCACTGAATCTACCATGCTAAATTAATGATTAACTATTGACCTACACATAGTGAAAAGGGGACAATGTAGGATCATGGGGGGCCAAAAAGTGGCGATAATTTTTTTTTTCATCCGCTTAAAATGAAAAAATTTGTGTTGAATTTTCACTAAGCGTGAGTGTCAGTACACATGGGAAAAGAAAACATCTAAGAAAATTTAGTATCTGATATCAAATACTTTTCTAATATGGGATACATATCCGATATCAGATACCTATGTAATTATTTAATACACTATATATAATATATTAAATTGTATATGATATGATATGATATGATTGCTAATATAATTTAGAACAATAGATGGGGGGGTGAATCAATTTTTCTCAGGTCTAGATGTATCAATTAAACTTTTAAACACTTCAACCACTTAGATCTAGTAATCAACACTACTTTGTCATTACATAATATATATCAGAAACATATAATAGTGCAGTCCACTATCCAAACAACATTCAACTTGCAAACAATAGAAATGTTCAAACCAAAACATTCACACAAGTATTGACATTAGGATTTATAGTGGAAACCCAATTTGGTAAAAACCACTTTGTAACATGTTACTGATATTTTCACTCTTCTGAAGTGAGCTTTGTGAAAATCCAACCCTATCAAAGGTTTACAAACACACTGCTAGGTGTGAACCTGTTAAACAATTTCAACCACCCTGTTAGGAGTGCGCCTTGTTAGAGGACTTAAGTACATTCCATTAGACTACAACCTAGATTAAAGGATTTATACAATGATTGTTAGGTCAACCTTGATTAAAGGATTTTGACTGATACAATGGTTAGAAAGTAATAGTAATATTTGATCTGAAAACATACAACTCACTTTGAAAATAACAAATCCAATTCTTACATATATGTTGGCTTACTAACTGAGTTCCATTTCCATCTCCATTACTGATCTGCTAGGAAATCCCTTCAAGAAATCACAACTCTGATCAACTCCTTCACCTTCAGCCTTTCTTTTTTTTTTTTTAGCCAATAACATCAACAACTCCAACATCTCTTTCAACCTCACACTTAGGTTTACTTTATACCTCTACAATAGGTAGATCTATCTTTTTTTGCTTAATTTCCTCCGTAGAGCTTAGGGTGAGGTCAGATTCATCGAATCCTTCCAACATTATGTTCTTCATCCATCCTTCTAGAAACATCTTTAATCTCTTTATTGGAATCACAATAAAATGGTTTACTATGCATTAAATGCTCCATATAGTCAATTAATAAAGTCGACATGATTTACATAATCCAAGAATTCAACTATGCCGGCTAGGAATCTAAATTCTTCCTCAAATGTAAATTATTGACGCTCAGTCAATACTATGTTCAACTCCTCGGTTATTATTGTGAAGCTCAGTCACCACTTCAAATTGTTTCCCTTGGCTAATGTTGTCTCCTTCAGCAATACACTAATGTTCAGTCAACAGTTAATTTACTCGGCATATACTGGCTCAGTTGACTCTAACATCACTCCGCTTAAACTAGATTTCTTCACTTTTGCTCAGTTAAGCCTACTTGTTTAGTCTTGCTTCTTACTTAGATAAACAATACATTATCTTATCATTGTGCCACGTAATCAAGTACTCATTGAAGTATTAAATAACTCAACCTTTCTCTAGGTTCTATTGTTATCACCCTTACCCTAATCATTCTCATCACTCAATAGATATAGCACTTTCTTAGATAGAAACAGTCTTACTAGTTAACATTTGACATCAATGACAATACAAAAATTGCTTCAATTGCAGTTTCCAACAATCTCCCTCTTTGGCATTGATGGAAACACCATATGAATAACACATGATTCACCAACCAATCCAAAATGTGTATTTGCACCAGAAACATTTGTAATATCCTTAGCTTCATTTTGATTCTGAATCTCTTAGCCTCTTAGCCTAGCTTGCTTGACTGTCCACACAGTTACTCCCTCTGAATCTTTCCTATGTCTCTCTTCCTCTGATTCTCTGAATCATTTCCTCTTTTATGTGTTTTCATCTCTGAATATCTCCCTGTTTGACAATAATGCAAAAGTAGCATCTAGAACTTTCATCTTTCAGATGTAGATGTCATCTTGTTAGTTCAGTAACAATAGTTCTCCCTCTGTCATCTTGCATATGAATGATTGTAGCTTTGTTGTACTTATCACAACTCTAGGCTTCTCCTAAAGTGTGACCTTTTTTGCATCAATTTGTCTGATATTCTTTGTAGCACATTTGATGCAGTGCTCCTAGCTTGACTAGGTAGCCTCAGTTAGGGGAAGAACCCCTAATTTACCTCTTAGATATTCATGAGCCTCCTTAGGTAAAGCTTTTGTGAATATGTCTACTAGTTGTTCCTTTGTATTTACATATTCCATTCTCACCTCTTTATCTTGTACCAATTCCATCAAGTAATGATACTTGATGGAAATATGTTTGGTCTTTGTGTGCATCACTAAGTTCTTTGATATGTTGATGGAACTTATGTTGTCACAGCATATGACAACTAGTTCAGTGATCTCCTATTTCATGCCTTTCAACAATTGCTTAATCCATACTAGATTTGAATAGTTCACTGTAGCTTCTACATACTCAGCTTTAGCTCTAGATTGGGAAATTTAATTTTGTTTCTTTCTTATCCAGGAAACAAATCTCTATCCAAGAAAGAAAGCTCCTCCACTAGTAATTTTTTTGTCATCCACATTTCCTACCCAATCTGCATCAGTATAGACTCTCAATTCAAATCTCTCATGCTTTTTGTAGTACAGTCTATAGTCTTCTATCCCTTTCAAATATTTTATTATTCTTTTCACAACCATCAAATGAATTTCCTTAGGATTGGCAGAGAATCTTGCCACAATCCCAACTACTAGAGAAATATCTGGTCTACTGTGAACAACATATTGCAGCTTTCCAATCATGGATCTATACAAAGTTTGGTTTACTTCAGTAGTATCATCATTTTTAGATAGTTTCTGTCTAGTGGCCATGGGAATACTTACTGGCCTTGAGTCCTCCATACCAAAGGTTTTCAGTATCTCTTTGACATATTTAGACTGTGTGATAAAAATACCTTTCTCCATCTAATATACTTGCACACCAACAAAGAACTTTATCTCACTAAACATAGACATTTCAAACTCAATTTGCATCTCATTTGAAAATTTCTTATACAGGGTATCTTTTCCACCAAATATGATATCATCTACTAAAATATTAGCTAACAAGATCCCTTTACCCTCTTCATCTTTCATGTATAGATTGTTGTTGTCATTTGTCCTTGAGAATCCAATTTGTATCAAGTAATTGTGCAGTCTCTCATACCATGCTCTTAGGGCTTGCTTCAATCCATACAGTGCCTTATTCAGCTTGCAAACCATGTGTCTCTTGTTTGGATCAACAAATCTTTTAGGTTTCTCAATGTAAACTTCTTCTTCTAATATACCATTTAAAAATGTAGACTTGACATCCATTTGGTATACCTTGGAATCTTTGTAGGCAGCATATGCAAGTAGAGTTCTCACTCCTAATCTTGCTACAGGAGAAAATGTCTCCCCATAGCCTATTCCTTCTTCTTGTGCATAACCCTTGCATACCAGCCTTGCTTTGTTCCTTGTGATTTGTCCATGTTCATTAAGCTTATTTCTGAATACACTTTTTGTTCCAATGACATTTTTGTTTTATGGTCTAGATACCAGAGTCTAGGTATCATTCTTTTCTATTTGTTCTATCTCCTCATTCATAGCTTGAATCCACTCTTGATTTTCTAATGCCTCCCTTATTGTCTTAGGCTCAAATTCACACAATAAACATGTAGGATCTCTTATCTTGCTTCTGGTCAGAACTCCAGTTTCTTTATCTCTAATGATTTTCTCAGGCTTATGATGTCTCTTTACATACTATGCCAAAGTAGGTTCAGCTTTCTTTTTTCCTTGCTCTTCAGCTTCATCAATAAGATTATTAGATTTAGCCTATGATTTCTTGACAACCTCATCCTGATGCTTGGTAGCATCCTCCCATCGCTCAGCAATATCTTCCCGATGCTCGACATTGCTTACCTGAGACTCTACATGAGGTGCAAGTGTGTTACTTACCTCTCCTTCTTCTATATAGACAAAAGATCTATAATCTTCAGGTTCTCTTTTTCTTTCCTGTTCATTTTTCTCTGCATATTCATCAACCTTCACATTTACACTTTCCAAAAATTTGTTAGTGTTAGAGTTCAAACACTTGTAAGATTTACTCTTTGTGGAATAGTCTAGGAATATGCCCTCATCACTTTTAGCATCAAACTTTCCATTCCTATTGTCTTTTAGTATATAAAATTTTCTCCCAAAAATTCTAAAGTATTTTACATTAGGTGCATAACCATGCCATAGTTCATAAGGTGTAACATTTGTACCTTTCTTGATTTTTACTCAATTTAAGGTATAAACAGTTGTACTTACAACTTCTTTCCAATACTTTTGTGCAACATTCTTCTCAACCATTGGTGTCCTTGCACAATCCATGATAGATCTATTCCTTCTCTCTGCTATACCATTCTATGGGGGTGTTCTAGGTGCAAACATCTATCTCTTGATTCCTCTATCATTGTAGACCAAATTGAACTCATTTGATATAAACTCTCCACCTCAATCAAATCTTAGACATTTCAGGTTCCTACCTATCTCCTTTTCAACCTTAGCCAAATACCACTTAAACAACTAAAATGCATCAAATTTTTCTTTTAAAAACATTACAGTCATCATCCTAGTGTAATCATCAACAAACAGAATAAAGTATTTAGCACCACAATAGCTTTTTACCCCCATAGGTCCACAAAGGTCAGTATGAACCAGATCTAAAACTTTTTTAGAAGTAAAAGTCTTTCTCTTGAAACTAGACTTTGTCATTTTACCCAACTGACATTGTTTGCACATCACATTATCAGGTTTCTTCAATCTAGGAAAACCTCTAACTTTCTTCTTTTTGTGAATATTTACCAGATTGTCAAAGTTAACATGTCATAGCCTCTTATGCCATAACCATATATCATCAAGTTGTGCAACCAAACATGTCTCTTTAGATAGGTCTAGATAGAACAAATTACCTCTTGTATGTTCTCCACTTCCAATCAGTTCACTAGTGACATCAAATATTTTAGCCTTCCTGTGATGAAAATCCACTCGGTAACTAGTGCTATTAAGTTGTGCAACACTTAGTAAATTATAGTTAAGACCTTCAACCCAATAAGAATTTTCACAAGTGATCTTATTAGTTAGCTTAATTAATCCTTTACCCTTTATAGGACATGGTGCATCATTACCAAATTTAACACTTCTACCTTTGTAATGATCTAGGGTATCAAATTTACTTTTGTCACCAGTCATGTGGTGTGAGAAACCACTATCAATAATCCATTTATCACTTTTGCTCACATAAGAAACAAGTGCAGTTTTCTCATCTTCATCAAACTCATCTTTCATAGCAACATAAACTACTTCAATTTCAAAATCATCATTGTCAGTGTCAGTTTCTTCTTCAACAATGTAACAATATTTCTTACCTTTATCCTTGTAGTCCTTGTATCTTTGGTAACCTTTGTTTTCTCTCTTGTCTTTGTACTTTCTTTCTCTTTCTTCATCCTTGTCATCCTTATTAGGACATCTTGCAGCTATATGGCCAACTTTTTTACATGAGAAACATATGATAGGAAGTTTATCTTTATACTTGCCTTTTCCTCTTTTCAATCTTCTGGCCATAAGAGCTTCAAGATCCTCTAGTTCCTAATCAGAAGTGTCACTTTCACTGATACATATTTCTTTTTCCTTCTTAGACTTATGAAAAACCATTTGTGACTTGAATGCAGATTCAACATTAGAAACAGTGAAATTATCATAATTAGAAAGTTCAAAAGCAGTAAGCTTATCAATAAGACTTTCCAGTGTTAGAGCATTACTAGGGTTACATCTAGATTCTTGAATTGCTAAAATTTTGATGGCATATATAGGACGCAAAGTTCTCAATACCTTTCCAATAAAAGTCTCATCATCAATAGTTCCATTTTCTCCTCTAATAGCATTTACAACCTCCTTTATGCTACCATAATATTGAGCAATATTTTCACCTTATTGTATTTTCATTTCATCAAACTTACCTCTTAGGATTTCATCTTTTTCCCTTAGTACATTTATGTCACCACCATAGATGTTTGCAAGAGTGTCCCACATTTTCTTTTCATTTATACAATCTTTAATGTCTTCAAATTCAAGATAGCTTAAGGCAAATGCAATCTCCAACATTGCTTGATTATGTTCTTGTTTAGCTCTCATCTTCTCGGCAGTCAAAGGTGCAACAGGTGTAACATAGTCATGTTCAACATAATATTTCACTGAGTCACCAATACCAACTAGATGCAGTTTCATCAGAATCTGCCATGCAGGGAAGTTCTCCTTATTCAACTTCGGTACCTCTTTTTTATACATCTTGATCATTTACTTCAAGTACCTTTAAACTTGTTCTGTGTAAGCACCAACAACTCTGATACTAATTGTTAATATGATTTAGAACAATAGAGGGGGGGGGGGTGAATCAATTGTTCTCAGGTCCAGATGTATCAATTAAACTTTTAAACACTTCAACCACTTAGATCTAGTAATCAACACTACTCAATCATTACAGAATATATATCAGAAACATATAACAGTGCAGTCCACTATCCAACAACATTTAACTTGCAAAACTTAGAAATGTTCAAACCAAAACATTCACACAAGTATTGACACCAGGATTTATAGTGGAAACCCAATTTGGGAAAAACCACTTTGTAACATGTTACTGATATTTTCACTCTTCTAAAGTGAGCTCTATGAAAAGCCAACCTTGTCAAAGGTTTACAAACACACTACTAGGTGTGACCCTATTAAAGGATTTCAACCACCCTGTTAGGAATGCACCTTGTTAGAGGACTTAAGTAGATTCCATTAGAATGCAACCTTGATTAAAGGATTTATACAATGACTGTTAGGTCAACCTTGATTAAAGGATTTTGACTAATACAATGGTTAGAAAGTAGCAGTAATATTTGGTTTGAAAACATACATCTCACTTTGCAAATAATAGATCCAATTCTTACATATATGTTGGCTTACTCATTGAGTTCCATTTTGATCTCCATCACTGATCTTCTCAGAAATCCCTTCAAGCAATCACAACTCTGATCAACTCCTTCACCTTTAGCCTTTCTGCTCTTTTTTTTTAGTCAATATCATCAACAACTCCAGCATCTCTTTCAACCTCACACTTAGGTTTCCTTTATACCTCTACAATAGGTAGATCTATCTTTTGCTGCTTAATTTCCTCCGTAGATCTTAGGGTTAGGTCAGATTCATCAAATCCTTCCAACATTATGTTCTTCATCCATCCTTCAAGAAACATATTTAATCTCTTTATTGGAATCATAATAAAATGGTTTAATGTGCATTAAATGCTCCATACACTCAATTAATAAAGTCAACATGATTTACATAATCCAAAAACTCAACTATGTCAGCTAGGAATCTGAATTCTTCCTCAAATGTAAACTACTAACGCTTGGTCAATACTATGTTCAACTCCTCAGTTATTACTGTGAAGCTCGGTCATTGCTTCAAACTGTTTCCCTCAGCTAATGCTGTCTCCCTCAGTAATACACTGATGTTCGGTCAACGGTGAATTTACTTAGCATATACTAGCTCGGTTGACACTAACATCACTCGGCTTAAACTAGATTTCATCACTTTTTCTCGGTTAAGACTACTTGTTCAGTCTTGCTTCTTACTTAGATAAACAATACATTATCTTATCATTGTGCCACATAATCAAGTACTCATTGAAGTATTAAATAACTTAATCTTTCTCTAGGTTATATTGTTATCACCCTTACCCTAATCCTTCTCATCACTCAATAGATATAGTACCTTCTTAGGTAGCAACAGTCTTACTAGTTAAGGTTTGACATCAATGACAATACAAAAATTGCTTCAATTGTAGTTTCCAATAATGATATGATATGATATGATATGATATGATATGATATGATATGATATGATATGATATAATATAATATAATATAATATAATGTAATTACATATAATATAATATAATATAATATAATATATTATATTATATGATATAATATAATATAATATATTATATCATATATTATATTATATAATATAATTTATTATATGATATAATATATTATATACTATATCATATATAATAATAGTTTTACATTATAAAATATATATGGCTTGCATCCTGTGGGGCTACAAGTCATTAAAATATTTTATTTATTAGTATCTAATATTGGATATGGATCGAATATCAGATTCACATCTAATATTGGATACCTGTGTGTATAAACAAAATAATCCCAAAGTTGTGGGTCATTTAAACCCATGACTTTGGTGTGAAAAATAGTTGTTTGTAACCGATATTAGGAGATCTGATATTAGATCCTAAGAGGTGGTTTTCTTGTGCCAAATTCACATCTAGGTATGTTGTTAGTTATTTTTTACCATTTTCTTAAGTTTTTAAGTTTTATTTTTAATTTTTAGATGAAAATTAGGGTTTTTCAATTAGAAATTGCATGTAGTTTTTGAAATTCATTTTATTTATATGAATTTTTATTTTAATTAGGTATGGAATATAGTAAAAAAGAATCCTAATCTTGTAAACCCACCCCCCCCGATAATCTACAGCCTGAAAATCCATGGCTTGGAGACCAACAACCTCAAAAACCTCTAGTGACAAACCCTCGACCATTACAAGACTGTATAGGGAATAATTTGAACTAGTTAAGGAGGATTAGGTATGTTTATAATAGGATCCATACATTAGCCCCCCTATTTGGAATTGTAGATTCTAGCATATAGTTAATATAGACCCTCACCATGCAACATGATCCTACACTGTTGTGGCGAGAGGAAATGCATGCCATATATGATGATGGGTTAGATTATGATGGGGTGAAGGCCCTTGGGATAACTAATGTGGATATATGTTTCCTATTTAGGGATCCCCATATTGGAAATCTCTTGAAACCACAAAAGATAAATTTTCAATGAAATGGTGCATTCATCTTGGCATACAAGCCAACTTATGGGATTGTTGGTGGATGGTTTTTGATAAACCACCCAACAACAATATGGATGCCCCTTTTTTATTTCATAAAAAAATTATATGATAAGTTTGTCATGGGTAAACATGTTAATTATTGGAGTATGAGATCATTCATGGGCCTAGACAGAGGCCAACCCCAAAATAGAGTAGGGATACATAGAGTAGTGCAAGGCCCATATGTTCCCCCTCCTCTCATTAATCCCCCTCCTCTAGTGAATTATCCAGATATTATTACAGAGGCTAGCTAGGAGACTAATAGATCCATTCACACTTTTAGCGACCATCTAGTTACTCACATTGCATCATTGGCACAACCTCCTCAATCTACTAATGCATCATCCTCGTGTGTACATATGTATGTGCCTCACACTTGTAGTACATGTCATAATATATGTTTGGGTCCCCTCGATGACCTTGTCGAGGAACCTATGGATAGTGAGGATTATGAGGCTAGTGATATGGGTCCAAATTTTGTGATGGGGAATGGAGCCTAACATACAAAGTCCTTATATATGAGAGATAGGGAGACATCCATCATTCATCCCTCATTTTATGGTAAGTGTTTAATGTCATAGTGTATTTAATTTTAAATGTATATTTTTATTAGATAACTTATTATGATTTCACACTTATGTTTTCAAAATTGATCTATTTATGTTCAATTAATGACAGAGGAGGAGATTAGAGGTGCAAGATGTGACACTCTTAGCCATTTCATTTGGCCTTGAAATCTCTATGGTATATATTTTCACACTCGGTCATTTAGAATTTTTTAATCAATAGACACACTATTCATTTAAATCATGATAATTATATAAATCATATTCTTATTTTTTTTTAATCTTATTTTACTCTTGCAGGTGTCATCTACTTCTAGGAGGGTGCAATACGAGTGTGGAGGGGGAGAGTGATGTAGAATCATCTCGGGTCCTTGGCAATCTCAGGTCACGAAAAACATGTTTGTGTTTTCCTGTGTTTCTTGGTTCCTACTTTGACTGAGTTGGTTCGGTGTTGCTTGGTTTCCTTTGTTAACCAGAGTTGGTCGGTTATCTCTCTAGCACTTGGTTAATTCCCTAACACTCAATGATGCTTGTCTAGCACTCAGTTATCCTTTCTTACCGAGTTGTTTATCTTAGTTTTCTATTGAGGCCGACTCTTGCAATTAATTATGGTCATAGATTTAATGCTGGTATCTATCATTTGGAAGCATGTGAACCTAGATCTAGTCATTCCTTCCATCGATGGTGGATCTAAAGGCTGACTTGTTTGGTAGCCTCTTGTATATAATGTAATCTTTGTTTGTAGTTTTAGGGATGAAGGAGATCAATTAGGACATCAAAGATAGAAGATAGAAGATTGTAGATTGTTTTACATCCTCGCATGTTGGAGGACTTCTGTACTTGAATTGTAATATCTAGCCTAAACCGAGAAGGCCTTACAACTTGACATAAATGAATCAATTGGAATAAATATATGAAAGATATTTGCATTCTCTCTCTCACTTGTGTATTTGTTTCTTCCGCGTGTGATCTATGCAAGGTGGACTTGGTTAGGGTGTGCCTTTGGCCCCTCAACTTGTCCTCTCTTACTTCAGGTGGTATCTGAGTAAGGTGAGATCTATATCTAGGTTTGCAAATCTAGGTTTGAGGGTTCCTTCTTGTCAAACCCTAGTTGATTTTTTTTGGGGTAGCAGATTGCAATCTGGCCTACAATTACAGAGGGTTTCAAGATAGTTCATCAGAGGCAAGGTGTGGATCTAGGATTGACAGACATGTTGATACAACTTGCTGCTAGATTAGAAGTTGTTGAAATAGCCTAGAGAAGAGGAAGCCATCTTGAAGATGTTAGTGATGATGAAGTTGAGGAAGAGCAAGATGATGTAGAACCTGCACCTATGATGGATCAAGGTGAGGAAATATTATTGAAGGTTTTGACAAATCTGAAGTCTACACCACACTTTAATCCTCCTGAGTATAGTGGAAAATTGGATTCTGATGAATTGGTGGACTGGATCACTGAGATGGAAAAGTACATTGAGTATGAAAATGTTCCTGGAGAAAAGAAGGTGAAAATTAAAAGAACAAAGTTGAAAAGTCATGCATCCTTGTGGTGGCAACATCTGCAGTTGGATAGAAAGAGGAAAGGCAAAGACAAAATTAAGGTATGGAATAAAATGGTGAATAAATTGAAAGGAAATTTTTTACCTTGTGATTATCAAATTAACCTAGTTAAGCAAATGCAAAGTTTGAGGAAAAAAGATAGCTTGGTAAAAGAGTATACTCAAAAATTCTATAGATTAGATATCAGATCTGGACATGATGAAGATGATGTGGAATGAATTTCTAGGTACCTGAATGGATTGTGAGTTTCCATCCAAGAGGAAATCAGTTTGATCAAATTGGAAAACATGTAAGAGGCTTATCAATTTTCATTGAAAGCTGAGGAGAAATTAAATAAAAGACATGAGAAAAGACAAAGAGGTCAAGGTGGTAGATTCCCTAGAGGAAGAGGTAGATCTTATGGTGAAAACAGTAGATCTGAACCAGAAAAGACAAATCTAGATAAAGGAAAGACCGAGTGGAAAGGTAAAAGTTCATCTAGAGGAAGAGGCAATGACTACCAAGGTGGTTATAATGGAGGTGGTTTCTAAGGAATTTGTTACAATTGTGGAGAGGAAGGACATAGATCAATTGAGTGTACACATGCAAGTAAGAAGGTCTGTATAAGTAGACATGCTTTGGTGCAAGAAGAGTCACCGAATGCACCTGAGAAGGAAAATAACTTGATGGTAAGGAGAGCACTTTGGAGTGAAAGTAATAAAGAAGATCTGGTAAGGAAAAGTTTGTTCAAGACCAAATGTTGATTTTTTGATGAAGTTTGGAAGGTAATCATTGATAGTGGAAGCTCGGAGAATTCAGCATCTGAAGAAATGGTTACAAAGTTGCAGTTTAAAAGGTTGGAACACCCAAAGCCCTATTAGATTTCATGGATCAAAGATGAGCATACACTCTTGGTAAGTGAACAATGTTATGTGAATTTGAAAATTAGAAAGTACTATGATAAGGTGTTATGTGATATCATGCCTATGGATTGTTGTCATATTTTGCTTGGTAGACCTTGGCAACATGATAGACATGCTATATATGATGGGAGATTGCATAAATATACTATTTGGGCTGATGAGAGAAGACAAATATCATTACCTTTGATTGAAGAACCTGTTAGTAATGTTTTCACATCTATGAAAATTCACTTGATGGAAGGAAGAAAGTTTGTTAAGGATTTGAAGAAGAATGATGTATATTTTATTGTGATTCCTAACAAACCGAGTAAGAAAACTTAGGATAGCATCCCTAAGGAGATCGATAAGTTACTCACCAAGTATAGTGAAATAATTTCTAATAATGCACCTGATGGTTTTCCACCGAAGAGAAGCATTGATAATTTTATGGATCTAATCCCTAGAGATAGTTTACCGAATAAGGCACCTCATCGGTTGACCCCTACTGAGAATCAGGAATTGAACTGACAGATTCAAGAATTGTTGCAGAAAGGTTTGATCCAAGAAAGTTTGAGTTGTTGCACAGTTCTTGTTGTATTGGCACCTAAGAATGGAGAATGGAGAATGTGTATTGATTCCGGAGAAATCAATGAGATAACAATGGAATATAGGTTTCCTATACTACGAATGGATGATATTATGGATAGTTTGACTAGAGAAAAGTATTTTACCAAAATTGATTTGAAAAGTGGGTATCATCATATCATAATCAGAGAAGGTGATGAGAGGAAGAATTCTTTTAAGACAAAATAAGGTTTGTATGAGTGATTGGTTATGCCTTTTGGTTTAACTAATGCACCGAGTACTTTTATGAGGTTTATGAATGAAGTTTTGAAGAAATTCTTAGGTAAATTTGTAATTGTATACCTAGATGATATTTAGATATTCAGTAAGACTAGAGAAGAAATTTTTTTGCATGTTAAACAAGTATTGCAGAGGTTGAAAGAAGAAAAGTTGCTGATAAATTTGAAAAAGTGTTCATTCATAAAAGAGGAGATTGTGTATTTGGGATTTGTGATTTTAGTTGATGGTTTTAAGATGGATCCTGAAAAGGTTGAAGCTATTTTGAATTGGCCTACACCTGAGAATGCTAGTGAGGTAAGATCATTTCATGGTTTGGAAAGTTTTTACAGAAAGTTCATTAAGAATTTCAGTTCAATTTGTAATGCTATGACTGATACTATGAGAGGAGATAAAAGAGAATTCAAGTGGACACGTGGAGTTGACAAAATTTTTGAGACTCTGAAGCAGAAGGTTGTTGAGTTGCCTGTCTTGGCATTTCCTAATTTCAATAAGGTATTTAAAGTAGAATGTGATGCAAGTGGAAGTGCAATAGGAGTTGTGTTGAGTGAAGAAGGTAAACATGTTGCTTTCTTTAGTGAAAAGTTGAATGATGCAAAAAGGAAATACTCTATGTATGATCAAGAATTCTATGCTATTGTTGAAGCCCTGAAGAAATGGAGACATTATTTGATACCAAGTGAATTTGTGTTGTATACCGATCATAAAGCTTTACAGTATTTGGGTAGTCAAAATAAGTTGAAGAAAAGACATATGAAAAGGGTTGAATATTTGCAGATTTATACATTTTTGATAAAGCATAAGAGTGGAGTCACTAACTGAGTTGCAGATGCATTGAGTAGAAGAAGATCTTTGATGACCGAGATGAAAATTGAAGTTCTTGGTTTTGATGACATGAGAGATTCTTATGAATTTAATCCTAATTTTTCTGAGCTGTAGAGAAAGTGCAGAGTATCTATTCAAGATAACCTGAGTACTAAATGGGAAGAATATTTAATTCAAGGAGGTATGTTGTTTAAAGGTATTCAATTGTGTATACCAAGAGGATCAATGAGAACTAATTTGACAAAAGAAACACATAGTAGTGGTTCGGTTGGACATTTTGGTGTTGATAAAACATTGAATTTTCTTAAGGTGAAATACTTTTGGCCGTAGTTGTATAAAGATGTTTAGAAACTTGTGAAAAGCTGTGGAATTTGTCAAGTTGTAAAAGGAGTTAGTCAAAATACTAGATTGTATACACCAATTTTTTTTGCTGAGAAACCTTGGATTGATATCAATATGGATTTTTTTCTTGGATTACTGAGGACAATGAGAGGTAATGATTCTATATTTGTTGTTGTGAATAGATTTTCTAAAATGGCACAATTTATACCTTGTAGAAAGACATCAAATGCACTACATATAGTAGATCTTTTCTTTAAGGAAATTGTCAGATTACATGGATTTGTTAAAATAATAACAAAATATAGAGAGACAGGAAATTGTTTAATGCAATGAACAAGGAGTAAGAAGATTTACCATGAATTAACACAAAACTAGAAGCATTCACCAAAGAGAAAAGCAACAAAAGAGACAATATTTTGAAGGGGGAAAAGCATAAAAAAAACCCCGTGATATAATGAATGTGGCAAAAATGCCTGAGAGAGAGAGAGAGAGAGAGAGCTTAGCTCATACAATAGTGTTCAAGAAGAAGTATCTCATATGAAGAGAGGAGGAGAGACATCTCTTTAATAGAGATGTGAGGAAGGAGTTACATTTTAACTCCCATTTCTATGTATGCCACATTTCACTAGTGTGTGAGACAAGTGTAGGATTCCTCATAAGGAGGAATATCTATTTTCTTTAATAAAGGAATTACAAATATGTGACATGTCCTCCTACTTGGACTAGAGGAAAATACAATAGGATCCCTTGGTTTATCCTTTAAATACATATATATACCAAGGAAAGATTAAATTCTAACACCCCCCTTTAATCATTACTTGGGATAATTACATCAAGGGGTATCAAACCCAAATTGTTACAATGAAATTCAAATTTCTCTCTAGAAAGAGGTTTTGTCAAAATATCTGCAACTTGATCTTCACCTTTGCAATGGATGAGGGAAACTTTCTTTTCTGCAATGTTCTCTCTAATGAAGTGGTGGTGGAGAGAAATGTGCTTTGACTTTGCATGGTAAACTAGATATTTTGCCAAGGCTATTGTACTTTGATTGTCACAATACAATGGTGTAGGTTCTTGTTGAGGTAGATGTTGTCACTAAGGATTGCACCCAATTTGCTAAGTATTACAACCCAACAATCCTGTGAAACATGGGACTATTCTCAGGCTATGGGTAACCTATTTGAGAATAGACCTCTGGATTAAGGGCCGGCTTCCCTTTGGATCACTTGAAACTTATCTAAACTTTGAAGGGAAGAAAGGGAGAAAAGCATGAAATTAAACAACTGCAACTGAAACAAAATGAAGGTGATCCACCAAAATTTAAAGAAGATCCACAAATGAAAATAATTTTACTCCAACAGAAAAACAAACTTAACTCACAACTCAATCCCACTCTCTTAAACTCTTAGTGAGACAAGGTACTTAAAATGCAGAAAAGGAAGAAATATTCACAATTCTGATATTCTTGATTGCACACAAGTCACATTAGTGAATTAAGATAAATTCCTGAACACCAACTTGAATTCAACATGCAGATTAAGGATATAAGGACATCACATTAATCCTGCATATGACTTCAAAAGAAAACCCAAAATTGTAGGAGAACAAGAAGGATCAATTTTATTGCTGAAAAGAAACTAAGTACAATTATGTCTCTCAAAGCTACAACACTCATATTAGAGAGAAAGAATGAAGAGCTAACCTTAATCACCAAAAGTGAAAGGTATAAAAGCTAAAACTAGGAATCTGCATTCAAACTCCACTACCTCCTAAGAATAGAAAAAGGTCAAAAATGGACCCATGAGGCTGCATCATAGTTTGAATGTCAGATTCCTGAATTCCTAGGGGTGAGGAAAGTGGGACCCTAAAAATAGATAGTCAAAGAAACAACCATCCTACCCACTAAGTCATGCATTAAACATATTCTGACAACAGTTTATAAAAACACTATCACCAGAATTTACATTAATAGGATATGCAATGACTCATCATTAAGAAACTACCCCACTATGACACAAAATGGACCTAATGTTCATTCTAAAATGGTCTCAACCCAAAATAGGGAAACACATTTTAAGAATCAAAACATTAAACATCAAAACCATTTATGGCCTAGAACAAACTATGGGTTAACATGTCTCAAAATATCCTAAATTAATAAATGGCTCTCAACCCAATAAAATGGGGAAAGCACATTTAAAAATTTACACCCTAAAACCCAATGTTTTGAAGAAAACATATCATCAAAAAATGAAACCTCAACCCTAAAAAGAAGGGGAGAAATGAAATTCATCATTTTAATCAAAACCCTTCCTACTGGCATTCATATTTTCCACATCATGGCACTTGGTGAGTTTCCATCTTCAACTGATAGCTCCATCTGCGATCTCTGAGTCTAGCTTTAGAAATAGCCATCTATGATTACTCTCTCAATAGTGAACTCAGGCTTGATTTGGGGAACCTTCCATTTGTGTAGAGCATATTGATCTTCTATCATGGCATATTGCTCGAGGTAGGCATTTTGATTTCACTTTTCATTTTTCTCTGCATTTAGTTTCAATTTCGGGGCTTAGTGATGAATTCTCTGGCTATGATGGCACTGTATTATGTCTATCTACTACTTCTAATTATGTGATTCTGATGTTTACTATCATGGCTTTCCTCTGTTTCTATGATAGACCGTAACAAAACAAGCTAGGACATCACTGCCTTTTGAATCAAGCTAGGGTATGGGCATGTGTGTTCACTATTGTAGATTTTTAGGGCACCATTTGAATCTGATCCATCTTTGCTTCATTTGATTTCATACTGACTGTGTATGATTTGGTATCCATGGCATTTATGCAAATTGTGTTAAAAAAAACTCTAACTATGAACACTTGATGATCCTTGGTTAGGGCACCCTATTTTGAAATATTTGTTGTCTTTGTATTTATGATTTCACTGTGATGGCATATGATCCATGTAATCGACATTTATGTTTACTGCTTTGCATTTGAGGGCCCGTAGATTAACTAGGGAATACATACAATGTCTTGGTTTATGGTGCTTTACTTCTTCTATTGCTCACCTCTTAGGATTGAAGAGCCTAGGGCATCATCTCCTTTGTTGTTGTATTGACATGTTCAAACATGACACCCGCATGGCTATAGAGCTCATGATTGAGCTAGGGCACTACATTTTATGGACTGTACATTGCTTGCTATGGTGTGTTTACTCACCGTCATGATAATTTGATGCCGAGACCCACAACATCATACTACTATTGGATCTTATTTCATATATGTGGAGATGTTATTGTATCTATTCCTCCATGTTGTGCCATGTGAAGGTTTTTTTAAAATGGCATAGCAAAATGCCTACGCACTCACCCTATTTCTTCATGCTATCGGCATTGTTGTTTAACACTAACACTATCCCGTGATGTTACTATTATCATGCTTTAGTTGTTATATCATGCCACTTTGATCATGGTGCACATGCACTTTGTTTTGATATTCTCTGATATCTACTTGATGCTCTTTTTTTTTTTTACCCACTGATTCGTGTGTCTTTGAAGACCCACGAGTATCATACATCATCAATAGAAAAACTCTTTCTTTGCTGCTTATCACATGGCACCATGTACTATTTGTGTTTGTTGGCACATCCTCAGTTAGAAGACTCATGAGCACCAGAGCTTGGGTGTCTTATTTGTGTTCATCCCTATTTGCAGATTGTGAAATGCTAAGGCACTATGTTTTTCTATTTCACTTTGCTATGTTTCACGGAGACATTAACTCATGGGCTAAAAGACATCTGTTGTTATTACTGGTACAATATAGATTCCATTGTTAATGCTCTCATGGCCGAGCTTGCTATTTTAATTGAGCAATGATGCCAGACCATTGTGCTTTTTTTCATTGTGCAAGCTCGTGGGTGCTGTTAGAGCATCCCTCTTAACATTTTTCCTCATTTCTATATGTTGACTGCTGGCATTGTAGAGAACTCAAGGCACATACTTGTTGTTGCTATTATTTCCTATTTGTGAAATCTGAGGCACTCTTCTATTTGATGAGGACACTGTGAGTTCTTTTTGATTGCTTCACTTGTTGATGATATGTTGTTGGCACCACTTTCTAAAGCTTTGATTGAGGGCCCGTGAGATAGGTTTGAGCATTGCATAACACTTACTATTTTATTGATACCAGAGATGCTATGCTATTACAATGTTATGGAAATTCTTGTGAAATGATCAACAATATGGTATTCGATGCTTGGACCACTGGTCTCATATTCGATTTCTCTTTTGATACACACTTCTTCTAGCCCATGAGTACCTTAGTTTGATTTTTTGGGGCATGTGTTGTTACAGCATTGCCTATGAGATATCAGTGCTATTTTTATATTGGTGCCATCTGCCTGTGTTGAGATGCCCTTCTATGCTATGATCTCCATTATTTTACATCTTCTTTGCTTGGCCTTAATATGCGGGTTAAAACATACTCATGCTATAGAATATTGAAATAGAAACATGCAGATTGAATACCTTTATTTTGGCATGTTGATGTATGCCCCCTTGGGATGTTCACTATTTGATTCTCTATTGTCTTGAAAGTTTACATTTGATATTCATGGCTCTTTGAGAAGAATAGCATCTTGATTCTTTGCATAATGCATGGAACACAAAATCCTGCTCATGAATGCCTATGTGCTCAGAATGTTTAAGGCATAATGTTGTATCTGATTGTTTAATTAGTGCCACCATTTGGTTTATCCTATTTATCATGTTCATGCTGCATCACACATATTTGATATGCTCATGCCATAATCTCAATGCATTAAATGCATCTTTGGAGCATATTATGTTGTGGTGTGTCCCTTTCTTGAAAACTTTAGATTTTGTGTACTCTTATTCTTCTGCCATATGCACCTCATGTTTTCTTTGCTTCCATGATTTTCATTGATACTACATCATCTGGATGTACTTTTCTTTTGTACGATGTGTGCTCTTGGCCCTTGATGTGATCATCAACAGAAAACTTAAGGTTTTTCTATCATGATTTGCATCAAGGGCCTAGGTCATTCATTGGATTCATTGTTGGATTAGCTCCTCTTGTATCTACACATGAAACAAACATGTTAGTGAAAACATGGTGCCTCTTTTTGTTCTTTGGAGCCTTATGCACATGCCTTGAGCACATCCTTTGTCAGAGGTGCATGGCTGAGTGTACATATGCATTCTATAGATATTGTGATACCAGCCATTACATAGATCCATTGGATCTAACCCATCTCCCCTCATTTCTTCTTGTAGGTTCTGGATCTCAAGAGCTCACTGGATAGGACTAGATCTGGACACCAATACTAGGCAATGTCTGGTACCCCAGTATTTAATAATTTTTCTTTATGTATATGTATACTCATTCATTCAATTCTGGTAATGGCTATGCTCACGGCTTGTGTGAGCTCAGATAGATGTTCTCTCCTTTCAATTCTTTTCCTTTTGTACAATATACATACATGCATGCATAGCTTTAGATGCAGTTCATTTCCTTCTAATTTCATGTACTTTGCAATGAAATGAACACAAACTTAAAGAAGATCACCTAATAATACAAACTAGGGTATTGTAGCCTCATCTATTAATTAGGTCTCCAATCTAAGAACGAGTAAAAATATGGCAACAATAGACCCAAATCTTCAAGTATTCTTCTAAGCCATAGAGCTTCTTTAGAGGCATGCGTACAAATTTTATATTCAACTTTGGTAGAACATAGAGACACAAATTGTTCTTTTTTACTTTTCCAAGATATAGAACCTGAACCAAGAGAAAAACAATACCCAAAAGTAGATTTCCCATCATTGGGGTCTCCACCTAAATCTGAATCAGTAAAACCTTTTAAAGAAAAATCAGAATTGGCATCATAAAATAATCCTAAGTTAATAGTACCTTTAATGTAACTTAATATTCTTTTAGAAATTTTGAAGTGATTTTGTTTAGGTTTGGACATGAATCTTGAAACTAAACCAACACTAAAAGATAAATCAGGTCTAGTGAGGGTTAGATAAATTAAACTACATACAAGTTCTCTATAAGGAGTAGCATCTATGAAAGGAGATTCCATATCTATCATTAACTTAGTTCCTAATTCACAAGGAATAGAGACATCATTAGCATTAGTCATATCAAATCTTTGTAGGAGATCTTGAGCATACTTAGATTGAGAAACAAATATACCATTAGAAGTTTGCCAAATTTGCATGTCTAAGAAGTAGTGCAAGATGCCTAAATTTGTCATTTGAAAGTTTTGATTGAGTTGAAATTTAATTTTAGAAAGTAAAGGAGGAGAGCTAGAGGTAAGGATTAAATCATCAACATATAAAATAATAATAACAATGTCATTTTCAGTATGCTTAATATACAAGTTTGGATCATTTTTACTTCTATCAAAACCTTGAGAAATGAAGAAAGAATTGATTTTAGAGTACCATTCTCTAGGAGATTTTTTTAAACCATAAATAAACTTCTTTAGTTTACATACTAAATGTTCATTACCTTGTTGAATAAAATCAGGAGGTTGAGACATATAGATTTCTTCATGAAAATCACCATTTAAGAAGGCACTTTTAACATCCATTTGGTGAAT
This sequence comes from Chamaecyparis obtusa, assembly GCA_027943335.1. Lineage (NCBI taxonomy): Eukaryota > Viridiplantae > Streptophyta > Pinopsida > Cupressales > Cupressaceae > Chamaecyparis > Chamaecyparis obtusa. Next base: position 405,810 of record BSBK01008676.1, on the reverse strand, counting down.
AGGCCAATTCATTTTAGCAGCTAAAACAAGAACAACTTTAATGGTAGGCATTTTAGCAATAGGAGAAAAGGTTTCATTATAGTCTATTCCTTCAATTTGAGAAAAACCTCTTGCTACTAGTCTAGCTTTAAACTTACTAATATCATTATTTGCATTCAACTTAGTTTTGTATAACCATTTACAGGAAATTAGATTTTTTCCATGAGGTAAAGTAACTAAATCCCAAGTGTTATTAGAAATTAAAGAGTCACATTCTTCTTGCATAACATTTTTCCAATGAGGTTGATTTTTAGCTTGATCAAAGGTTTGAGGATCATTAGATTTAGAGAGAGAAGTGATAAGAGCATAATTGTAGTATTTTATCCTTCTAGGTTTAAGTCCACCCATTCTAGTAATGTAATCATCACCTTCATTAAGTAAATCTTTAAACCATTTAGGATTTCTCCTAGAATTAACAGAAATATTACTAGGAGGAGTAAATAGATTATTACCATCATCATCATCATCACTACTACTACTAGAAGGAACAAATTCATTAGAAGGAGTATCATTACTATCTTTATGTTCATCATTATCCTTTTTATTAGTATTATCCTTAGTGTTAGGAGTAGAAATAGAAGGAAAAAAAATATTAGGAGCATAAATTTGAGGAATAGGGTTGAGAGACTCAGGTTGGTCCTCCACAAGAACTATGTTGTTGTGACTAAAATTAGAATCTAAAATTTGAGAACAGTCATGGACACCATTTTCAGCAATGCAAACATCTCTAGCTATTTGAACTTTATTAGTAAGAGAATCATAAACTCTATAACCTTTAGTGTTCTTAGAATAGCCAAAAAATATATGAGGTGAGGATTTAGGATCTAACTTTTTCCTTTTCTGTTTAGGTGTGTGAACATAAGTAGTGGAGCCAAAAATCCGTAAATGAGACAAATTGGGTTTTCTTCCTGACCAAACTTCTTCAAGAGTTTTATTTGGTAGGGCCTTAGTAGGAGTTCTATTAAGAATATAGGTGGCACATGCCATGGCTTCAACCCAAAATTTATAATCCATATTTATAGCATGTAAAAAACATCTCACACCAGTTTGTTCTAGTGTATAAGGAATGGTAAGCTCATGTTTGATACGAAAAGATCTTAAGTAAGAATGGAAAGCATGATTAACATATTCAGTACCATTATCATTCCAAATAATCTGAATTTTACAACCACTTTGTCTTTCTACAAAAACATGAAATTCAGAAAAAATATCAAGGACTTGATCTTTACTATGTAAGAAATAAATCCAAGTTCTACAAGAATAATCATCAACAAGAGTTAAAGAATATTTAGAGCCTAAAATAGAAGTATTTTCCATAGGACCTAAAAGATCACTATGAATGAGAACTAACTTATTATTAGCTCTCCAAAATGATTTATGTGGAAAAGATTCTCTATGCATTTTACCACTCATACATCCATTGCAATCAAACTTGGAAGGAGTAAACTTAGGTAGCCCATCTACCATATTTTCTTTTTGCATTAATGAGATATAATCAAAATTTAAATGTCCTAGCCTCTCATACCAAATGTGAAAATCAACAATAGTAAGTAATGAATATCTAGCAGAGGCAAATTGATAAAATTTAAAGAGATTATCATCATCCAATTTAGCATTAGCAACTATCTGATCAATATTGGGATCAATGACATGGAAAATATTTTTATGAAACTCAACCTTATAATCTTGACATAATTACGGAAAAGAAATAAGGTTATCTTTCAAATCAGGAACATAAAGCACATCATGTAATTTACCAATTGGAACAAAAACATTACCAGTTCATTCAACTTGACAACAATAATTATTAGCTAAAGAAATAGGAATATTCATAGAATTAGGTCATAAAGAATCAAAGGCTTCCTTATGAGATGTAACATGTTGAGATGCACCACTATCAATAATCCATTCAAGTGGTTTAGAAGCATTAAAACAGACAGTAAAAGAAGAACGAGATTGATTTCCATTAGATTTTCCATTTGAGTATTTTTGAGAATTATGTTGATCATCCTTTTGTTTCTTAAAATAGTTATGTATTAAGTGACCATCTTTACCGCAATAGGTGCAATGTGGCCTATTTGAATGATTATTATTATGATAGTTATTAAAAGGCCTAGAATTGTACTGATCATTAAATTGTTGGCTTGAGTTATTATTTGAATTATTAGTATTGTTAGATCTTTGATAATTTTGGTTATTTTGATTAGTGTTAGAAGATCTATTGTTATTGTGACTTTGAGAGACATATGCATGTTTGTGAGTTTTAAAGTATGCCAAATTGAATCAATTTTGCTTCCTCTTGATGCAACATATTTTGAAAGATGACATAAGTTAATTAAGATGCTAAAGAAGGAATAGCTAACTAAGAGTAAATATTTGTAATAAACTGTTGGAACTGTCTAGGAAAACATTTACGAATAATTATGTGGATTATCCTTAAATCAGAGAGAGGAACTTGCAAACTAGTTAGTAGGACTTTAATTGAATCGAATTTGAGCAAGAAATCATCAACAGAGTTGAAGTCGGTATACTTAAGGTCTTCAAGTTGGTCTTGAAGATGGATTTTCTGAGTCTTGTCTGCACTATCATAGGTATTTTTCAGGATGTCCCAAGCTTGATGGGATTTTGTACAAGTAGAAATTAAGACATACAATTCGGGACTTAAGGAGATCCCGATTAAAGCAAGTGCTTCCTCATTTTTAGTCTGCCAAGCAGTTTGGTTAGCTTGAGGAGCAGAGGCTACTGGTTTTGAACTGGCATCAGTTGTAATATCTAAAATATGTCTGAATCTAAAGATGAAGGTCATGTGTGTTTTCCATGCATGATAATTTGTACAAGTTAACTTTATTTCTGGCATCAGGGTGGTCATAGTTAAATATGAAGATTTAATGTAAAGAACACCTAAACTAGAGATAAATGAATGAAAAACCTTAACAAAAACTCAGATCAAACTATATACACATGCATGCAACAGCAGAAAGCTATAAAAGCTTACACCAAGGAGGCATGCAAGGAAAAAACAACAACTAGAGGAAAAAATTGAAACTAAGAACACATAAGAGTTAACATATCTCAGTTAAGCTATTATTGATTAACAGATAACGACAAGAATCTCTTGCATGCAAAGAAAACTAAATAACCTAATAACAAAGAAAAGGCAACACAATCCTGCAAAACAAATGTTAATGAAACCAAAGAATGGAACTAAATCTAGAGAAAGATTAAAATAATGAGAAAAAGAACTGAATCTATTGAAGCCCATTTACCATCTCTAGAAATACTCTACAAAGAATTTGCATACAACCTCTAGAAAAACTATTGCATGCAAGAAAAAGAACTAAATTTATTGCATGCAATAGGAAAAACGTAAGAACTAAATAAGTTTTGAACCTGCAAAGAATGTTAGGAAACTGATATACTAAAAAGGTAAAAAAATAAGGTTCAAACTTGCAATGAAATGTTAGCTAAATCGAATTGAATCTAACTGAAATCCTTAATTAATAACTTAAGCTAAAAATGAATTGAATCTAACTTTAGAAACCTAAAACCCTAAGCACTTGAGCTAAAAAAAACTAATAATATCACAACCAGATTAAAAAATATAGCTATGTGATGTAGGGCCCTCCGTAGGTCATCATGTCATATAGAAACTTCTGGAGGCCATAACTTTTGACTTAGGTCTGGGTTTTTGGTAAAATTTTTTGGGTGTGTGCCTTAGGTGGTGGCATTTGTTTTTCCAATGATCTTAGATCGATTGGGGTCCATTTTAGCACATTTTTGGGAGCTGAAAGTTTCATCTCGGGCTCTGAAATCAGCTTTTTATGTTTTTTCTCTAGTTTTTAGAAAGTTCTATTTTGTAATAAATTTGACTTTATGTTATCAAATCTTAGATATTAGTTGGCAATTCATTCTAACTTAGTCGAGGGCATGTTTAGGGAAAATCTCATCTTTTTAGGCATTGTTTCAAAAATTACCAAAAATGGCAAAAAAACACCTGTGGAAAAATAAACTGCCAAAAAGGGTAATTTTTGGATTTCTTGTTTTTTCTAGTTTTTTGGTTACTTAAGAGTTTGCAGTGAATTGTAGAGGCATTCAATGATGAATGAATAATATTGAAGGTTTGAAATCTGTGTTTTTATCTGGTAAATGAATATTATTGTTAACAGAGGACTATGTGCTACATCATTTGGTATCAGAGCAAGAAGATGGTTGGGAGAGGAAGAGGAAGAGGAAGAGGAGGCGTAACGTTGATGCAAAGATTGATGTTGGATATGCAAAGATAGATTGAATGACTTAGTAAATGAATGGATAATCAAGGGATATAAGGAGGGAATGAATCTAATGAAGAGGGAAACCAAAGAGGTGCTGACCAAAATGAAGAATATATAGGGGAGAGGCTAGAAGAAATGAGCTATGAAGATAGAGTTCTTAGGGCTTTGGAAGGAAGGAGTGAATCAATCAAGGTTGATGTTTCAGACTATGCTGGTAGTCTTAAGCTAGAAGAATTAATAGACTGGCTAAACGAGATGGGAAATTTTTTTGAATGGAAGCCTATGATAGAAGAAAAGAAGATGAAGTTCGCATGCACAAAACTAAAAGGACATGCAATGATATGGTGGGATCATCTCCAAAAGGAACAAACTAGAAAAAAAAAGGAAAATATTAAGACATGGAGCAAGATGGAGAAAAAGCTCAAAGAAAAATTCTTACCCATGGATTATTCACAAACCCTCTTTCACAGGTTCCAGAATTTGAAACAGAACTTGTCTTTAGTGCAAGACTATACAAATGAATTCTACAAGTTATCCATGTGCATAGAGCATCAAGAAAATGATGAGAAGGTGGTTGCTAGATATATGAATGGCCTAAAATTCTCCATCCAAGATGAGTTGAGCATGCATCATGTCAACAATATGGAAGAAGCCTACCAGTTAGCCCTTAAGGTTGAAGAAAAGCAAAATAGGCAATATAACTAGAGGAATAGAGGTGGTTGAAGGGGACCTCAAATCCATTTCGAGGAGGTTCTAATAATGGTTGGGGAGATCCTTTTCAAGGATTCAAAAAAAATATAGACACCAGGCAAGATCCTCCAAATCAAGAAAGAGGAAGGGGGTTCCAACGAGGACGAGGCTACGGAAGAGGAAGAGGCTGGGAAAATTAGAGAAGGCCTTTCACTTGTTTTAGGTGTGGAGAAGAAGGATACAAAGCCTTTGAATGTTCATATTATAATGCACCAGAAAGAAATCAAGGAGGACAACCTAGAGTGAACTTGGTTCAGCCATAATTCATAGAAGCAGGAACAGAACAAGAAGTCCTACCAGACGTGGGAGAAACTCTCATGATGAGGAGATCAATGATCATTCTAGAAAAGGAAGAAGTCCTTGCAAAGAGCTCTGATGAATCATGGCTTCAAACCAACATCTTTTGAACTAGATGCACCTTAGGTGGAAAGGTATGCCAAGTTATTGTTGATGGGGGTAGTTGTGAGAATATGGTAGCTAAGGAAATGGTAGAGAAATTAAATCTGCAATGTGAGAAACATCCTCATCCCTACCGTATTTCATGGTTTAAGAAAGGAAATGAGGTTACCGTTGATAAAAGATGTTTGGTTAGGTTTACTATAGGAAAAATCTATAAGGATGAGATATGGTGTGATGTTATTCCTATGGATGCTTGTCATATTTTGTTGGGAAGGCCATGGCAGTATGATAGGAAGATCATGCACGATGGAGAGAAAAATACATATACCTTCTGGAAGGATGGCTCTAAAGTGACTCTCTTACCACTTAAGGATGAAAGGAAGAATGAGACCATGTTGTCTACAAAGGATGTTGTCAAAGAAATGAAGGTGATAGGTTGCTGCTATGCATTGGTAGTAAAAAGGGGAGAAGAACTAGAAGACATAATACCACATGATGCAGCAAAGATACTAGAAGAATTTTCTAATGTTATTCCAAATGAGCTACCTGATGGTCTCCCACCAAAAAGGGATATACAACACCATATTGATCTGATTCCTGGAGCAACTCTTCCTAATCAAGTAGCTTATTGACTGAACCCAACACAACATGTAGAGCTCAACAAACAAGTAACAGAACTAGTTGATAAAGGCCTGGTTAGAGAAAGCATGAGCCCATGGGCTGTGCCGGCATTGTTGACCCCAAAGAAGGATGGAACATGGAGGATGTGTACTGACAGTAGAGAAATTAATAAGATTACTATCAAGTATTGGTTTCCTATTCCTTGTATAGAGGATATGATGGATGAATTAGTAGGGGCCAAATATTTCAACAAGATTGATCTACGAAGTGGATACCACCAGATTCACATTCATGAAGGAGATGAGTGGAAGACAACTTTTAAGACCCAGGATGGCTTGTATGAATGGATGGTTATGCCATTTGGGCTTTCTAATGCACCAAGTAGATTCATGAGATTGATGAATACTGTCTTACGACCCTACATTGGTAAGTTTGTTGTAGTTTATTTTGATGATATCCTAATTTATAGAAAAAACAAAGGAGACCACCTACAACACTTGAGGATCATCGTGAGTGTACTGAGGATCTATGAAAATTTAAAGAAGTGCAGATTCATGCAAAATAGTTTGACTTTTCTGGGCTTCATCATTTGTGAAGATGGTGTTCAGATGGACCTAGAAAAGGTTAAGGCAATACTAGAATGGCCTAGTCTATCCAGCATAACAGGGGTAAGGAGTTTTCACGGATTGGCAACCTTCTATAGAAAGTTCATTCAGAATTTTAGCAGTATTGTAGCATCCATCACAGATTGTACGAAAGGAAGGGAATTCACATGGACAACAGATGCTGAACAGAGTTTCCAATTCTTGAAGAAAAAGGTAACTGAAGCTCCTATATTGGCACTTCCAAATTTTGATAAAGTATTTGAAGTAGAGTGTGATGCTTCCCATGTTGGGATAGGTGTTTTTCTTAGCCAGATAGGTAAACCAATAGCCTTTTTCAGTGAAAAGTTAAATGATGCAAGGAAGAACTATTCTACCTATGATTTAGAATTTTATGCTATTGTTCAAGCCTTAAGGCATTGGAGGCATTATCTAGTCCCACAAGAATTTGAACTATTTATAGATCACTTGGCCCTAAAATATGTGAACACACAAAAGAAATTGAATAGTAGGCATGCTAAATGGGTGTCTTTCTTGCAAGGGTAGAATTTTGTTTTGAAGCATAAGTCTGGAAAGTAGAATCAGGTTGTTGATGCCCTAAGTTGGTGTGTTACACTCATAACTACAATGGAATCAGAGGTCATTGGTTTTGATGCTATTAAAGTTTTGTATGAGGCTGATGATGATTTTTGGGAAATTATAGAGAAGATTAAAGAACCAAGAACTAATCTTTTGGATCACATGAGAGGAGAATACTTTATGCAGGATGGTTACCTCTTTAAAGGGAAACAACTTTGTATACCAGTTGGGTCCATGAGGGAAAATATTATTCAGGAATTTCATAGTGGTGGTTTGGCTGGTCACTTTGGGAAGGACAAGACAACAACCTTGGTTGAAGACAAGTACTACTGGCCAAAACTGAAAAGGGACATTACTAAGTATGTGGCAAGGTGCAGAATCTATCAAGTGGCTAAGGGTCACTCCCAAAACATAGGATTGTATACACCTCTACCTGTACCCATCAAGCCATGGATAGATGTGAGTATGGATTTTGTATTGGGGCTTCCCCACACCCAGTGAGGTATAGATTCTATCTTTGTAATTGTTGATAGATTCTCTAAGATGGCTCATTTTATTGCTTGTAAAAAGACTAATGATGCCACCAAGATAGCCAACTTATTTTTCTTAGAAGTTGTTAGACTCCATGGCATTCCAAAGACTATCACTTCTGACAGGGATACTAAGTTTTTGAGTCATTTTCGGAGGACCTTATGGAAGAAGATGGGAACATAGTTGCAGTTCAATAGTGCCTATCATTCCCAAACTGATGGGAAAAATGAGGTAGTCAATCAAAGTTTGGGAAACCTGTTACGGTGTATTGTTGGTGAAAAGCCCAAGCAGTGGGACTTAGCATTGCCTCAAGCAGAGTTTTCTTACAACAGTTCTTTTAACAGATCAACTAGACAGTCTCCTTTTTAGATCATATATGGTAAGAATCCTCAAGGTGTTTTGGACCTTGTACATCTCCCTATGTACGATAGAATTAGCGATGATGGGGAAGCATTTTCTGAACACCTTCAACAACTTCAACAAGATGTGAGGAGTAAATTACAGGATACCAATGAGCAATATAAGGTTGCTGTAGATGCTAGTAGAAGGAGACAAGTATTTAATGTAGGTGATTGGTGATGGTGTACTTGCAGCGTGAGCATTTTCCCACTGGCACATATCATAAGTTGAAATACAAAAAGATAGGTCCTTGCCAAATTTTGAAGAAGATCAATGATAATGCATATGAGGTTTGTCTATCAGATGATGTGGACATTTCTCCTGTCTTTAATGTTTTTGATTTATATGCATTTCATGGAGAACTACCTGAGCCAACTAGTACAGATGAGGTGGATTGGCATCACCACCTTCCAAGCAAAAAGAAGGAACATATTGCCCACATTCTGGACAAGCAGTCTACAGTCACCTAAAATGGTCATTATAATAGGTACCTGATTGAATGGGAGGGATTACCAACAACAGATAGCACCTGGATCTCAGAATGGGAAGTGATGAAATTGGACCCCACAAAGTTGTAGTAGTTCACAAACAACCACTTGTAGGAGCTGCATTCCTTTAAAGAAGGGGAGAATGATGCAGGGCCCTTCGTAGGTCATCATCTCATACAGAAACTTTCTTAGGCCATAACTTTTGACTCAGGTCTAGGTTTTTGCTAAATTATTTTGGGTGCATGCCTCAAGTGGTGGCATTTGTTTTTCCAATGGATATCAGATTGATTGGGGTCCATTTTAGCACATTTTTTGGAGCTGAAAGTTTCATCTTGGGCTCTGAAATCAACTTTTTGTGTTTTTTCTCTAGTTTTTAGAAAGTTCTATTTTGTAATAAATTTGAGTTTATATTATCAAATCTCATATATTAGTTGGCAATTCATTCTAACTTAGTCGAGGGCATGTTTAGGGAAAATCTCAACTTTTTAGGTGTTGTTTCAAAAATTACCAAAAATGGCAAAAAACACCTGTGGAAAAATAAATTGCCAAAAAGGGTAATTTTTGGATTTCTTGTTTTTTCTAGTTTTTTGGTTACTTAAGAGTTTGCAGTGAATTGTAGAGGCAGTCAGTGATGAATGAATAATATTGAAGGTTTGAAATCTATGTTTTTATCTGGTAAATGAATATTATTGTTAACAAAGGACTGTGTGCTACATCACTATGATGCCACAACCATATTAATACCACAACCTGATTGAAAAAAAACCTTGACCATAAAAATTTGATCTTCAAAGTTCAAACTACATAAAATTCAAATTAGATTGGAATATATGAAAAAGAAAAGTACTGAATGATAAATAACTATTCAAGCGTAAGAAATATTCAATGCAACCTTGTGTCATAAATGAGTAGAAATAAATATTTCAAATATAAAAAAAAACCTAAATAGAAATCAATAGCAATACATTCGAAGAGAGATCTGAGCGCAAATATGGCAGTGGTGGCCGAGTTGGTGGAGGTGGCAGAAATGGTGGCGGTGATAGTGACTATGGAGGTGGTGCTCCTGGGACGTAAACTTGAGTCGAGGTGAAACAACATACCCAATGACCAAAGAAATAGGCACCAAGTAGCAAGTGATAGGGGCTCAAAGTAGTTGCAGAGGAGGTGGTCGAAGGCAGGAGAGGCAAAGAAGGTTTAGGAAGATACAACCATGGTTATAAGCCAAATACAACACAAGCAAAGGTGAACATAGAGAAAACAAAACTAAAAATGCAAATGAGATTGAAAGAAAGATAAGCTTAATGCCTTTGAACTCAAATGTTACCTTGTATCCCTTTGCTTAAAAGGCTATGGTTATCAACAAAAAAAAAATTGAAGTCGCGGGTAAGGTGAGACCCCTGCAATGAAATGTTAGTAGAGATCCAAACAATGCTCTTTCAGTGTACTCTTGCAGCAGAAATCCAAACAATATCAACCTACACTCCTTATTAAGCACACTTGGCTATAGGCAATAGCCGCAAAGGAACACAAATCACCAATGATTTCTAAACATGCAAGAATTGATTCGAATCCATGAATAATAAAAGTCACCAAACCCTTATCACTACTCATGCCACAAGCTGAAAGAAGTGTAATCAGGAAAAAAATGGTTCTATTTTTTGTCTTTGGAAAAATATAAGTCTTCCAATACCAATCGAACCAGCTTCTTTACCTTCACTCTTAACATAAAAAACTTAGGCATTTTCACTACAAAATAAGATTAGATAAAAACGCATGCTCTGTAGAATAAAATTAGAAAAAAATGCATGCAATGATATATGTTGAGGATAAAAATGTAAGGGAAAAAAAATGAAAATGTTAGTAGGAAAAAAATGTATGAGAAAAGAGGAGTTACGCTACAGCAAAAAGAAAACATTAATTGGAAAATGAAAAGAGGAGTTACGCTATAGAAAAAATATTCTAATTAAATAATGCAGATCTAACAAAGCATATACAGAGAAATTCTTTCTAAACTAAGACAAAAAAAATGGAAAAAGCTATCGATAACTTGAAGTGCTATCGATTTGAAAAGAGAGATAAGAATAAAGGCTGACTAAGTGGTGTTGATGGCGCAGATCAAGGAGGATTTAAGTTGGAAATCCAATCTTGTTGAGACTATGCAAACCAAAAGGCTTTCACTGCTATCAAACAAACTAGCATCAATATTAATAAAGCTAAATCTCGATATTAAGGAAAAGAGATAATTTAAATATTCTAAAAGAAACTTAACTATTATATATTCTATAATAGTTATAACTTATATTTCTAAAAGAAACTTAACTAAAAGAGATTAATATAAAATAACTAATAAAAAAATTGCAAGGAACTAATTGAAATAACTAAAATGAGATTCAAATTTCTCTAAACAATGTCTCCGAATTTGGAGTGCACCAAGATATGGTAGCTTCTTTACCTACACACTCAAAACATGATTAAACCAACCTACTCTGATACCATGTTAAAATAATAACAAAATATAAAAATATAGGAAATTGTTTAATGCAATGAGCAAGGAGTAAGAAGATTTACCATGAATTAACACAAAACTAGGAGCATTCACCAAAGAGAAAAGCAACAAAGAAGACAATATTTTGAAGGGGGAAAAGCATAAAAAAAATCTCGTGATATAATGAATGTGGAAAAAATGAGAGAGAGAGAGAGAGAGAGAGAGCTTAGCTCATACAATAGTGTTCAAGAAGAAGAAGTATCTCATATGAAGAGAGGAGGAGAGCCAGCTCTTTAGTAGAGATTTGAGGAAGGAGTTACATTGTAACTCCCATTTCTATGTATGCCACATTTCACTAGTGTGTGAGACAAGTGTAGGATTCCTCATAAGGAGGAATATCTATTTTCCTTAATAAAGGAATTACAAATATGTGACATGTCCTCCTCCTTGGACTAGAGGACAAATACAATAGGATCCCTTGGTTTATCCTTTAAATACATATATATACCAAGGAAAGATTAAATTCTAACAGGATTACTAAGGAGTATTATCTCTGACCGAGACAATAAATTTGTTGGTTACTTTTGGAAAACCCTTTGGAGAAAGTTTGGCACTAAGTTGAAATATAGTTCTACATTTCACCCACAAACCGATGGATAGACAAAAGTTGTGAATAGAAGCTTGGGAAATATTTTGAGATGTTTAGTTGGAGACACACTAAGTAATTGGGATTCTATGTTAGGATAAGAAGAGTTTGCATACAATAATTCAGTGAATAGGAGTACTGGAAAAACACCTTTTGAGATTGTAAATGGCATACAACCCAGAGGTATATCGGATTTGAGGGATATTGCTGATGAAAGAAAGAGAAGTGCTAAAGTAGTAAAGTTTTTCGAGTACATGAAGACATTGCATGAAGATGTCAAAAATAAGTTGGAGAAAAGTAATCAGAAATAAAAAGATAGAACTTATAGATCTAGAAGACATAACACTTTTGTATTTGGTGATGAAGTAATGGTTCATTTGAAGAAAGGTAGATTTCCTGTTGGAACATATGGGAAGATGAAAATGAAGAAGTTTGGTCCTTACAATAATTTGAAGAGAATTGACAGTGGAAATGCTTATGAGATTGAGTTACTTGATGACATGGATATATCACCTATATTCAACATTTTTGATTTGTATGAGTACCATGTGTTGAATGAAGAAATGATAGTACCGAATAATTATCCAAAGAAATAGATAGAAGAAGTTGAGAAGATTTTGGAACAAAGAATTGGCAAAAGTACAAGAGGAAAATATTATATGGAATATTTGGTAAAGTGGAAGAATAGACCAATTGAAGACAATTCATGGATTTCATAGTCTGAGTTGGATTCATCTCAGATCATGCTTGCTTCATGATTCGGAGAATCATTTCAAATAACCCCAGGTGTCTGATGAAGGAGCATCTTGGGTCCTTGGCAATCTTGTGTCACAAAAACATGTTTGTGTTTTCCTGTGTTGCTCAATTCCTTCTTTGACTGAGTTGGTTCAGTTTTTCTCAGTTTCCTTTGTTAACCAGAATTGGTTGGTTATTTCTCTGGCACTCAGCTAATTTGCTAGTGCTCGATGATGCTTGTCTGGCACTCGGTTATCCTTTCTTACTGAGTTGTTTGTTTTAGTTTTCTATTGAGGAAAACTCTTGCAATTAATTATGGTTACAAATTTAATGCTAGTATCTATCATTTGGAAGCGTGTGGACCTAGATCTGATCATTCCTTCCATTGATGGTGGATCTGAAGGTTGACTTGTTTGGTAGCCTCTTGTATATGTTGTAATCTTTGTTTTTAGTTTTAGGGATGAAGGAGATCAATTAGGACATCAGAGATAGAAGATAGAAGATTGTAGATTTTTTCAGATCCTCAAATGTTGGAGGACTTCTATACTTGAATTATAATATCTGGCCTAAACCGGGAAGGCCTTACAACCCGACATGTATGAATCAATTGGAATAAATATATGAAAGATATCTTCATTCTCTCTCTCACTTGTATATTTGTTGCTTTTGCATGTGATCTCTACAAGGTGGACCTGGTTAGGGTGTGCCTTTGGCCCCTCACCTTGTCCTCTCTTGCTTCAGAGAGGCAGTGAAACACACTGAGAAGGGATAGGTAATGAAAATTTTGAGGATGATTATGCATGTAGTTATTATTAGAGTGTACTAATATATATTTGTAATCTATATTTAATAGGTCTTGATGTTCGAGGAGGGGATGACATAGGTTGAAGATCCTAGCCACTCAGCCATTTCATTTGGCCTTGATAGTCATCTGGTATGTATTTGTTTACTTAGTTGTTTACATTCTTGAATTCTGTACATGTTTTTCATTTAGATTGTTATTATTTTAAATCTATATTAACTATCATTTTGATATTATTTTATTGTTTTAGGTAACACTAAGTGTGAGGGAGGTATAATGACAGGGATTTACATCCTTGTTGATTGTAACAACACTACTAGAGGAAGGCATACCCACATATGTATGTTTTTATTTTAATTCAAAACCTTAGTAAATTTATGTCCTATCAACAATAAATTTATAGGATGATTTATTAAATTATGCTTGTGAACATATATAGGCTCACGTTCCTAGTCTTTTCGACATGCCTTCACTGCTAAGGACATATTCTAGGACTCTTGACTATGCTAGGACATGTAGAGATGAGGTACATAGAGGAATTCAATTTGAAATTTCAATTATAGTCCAATTCATAATTTAAATAATAACAATTGTGGGTTTAATTTTTGTTTTGTGTAGGATCCTTCAAAGTTAAAGAGTGCCTCAAAGAGGATGCATTTTGATGATCCATCAGTAGCCTAGGGTGTCATGGACACATTTAGTCATCATATGTATTTTTTGTACACATTTTGAGATTACATATGCCACATTTTGTAAAACTTTTTTCTGGATGGCATTTATGCCATATTGTATATATGGACATACATATTAAAAAATTTCATATATAGAATATGAGTTTTGATATAATTTTTTCCTTATGTGCACTAAATTTAGTAATTGTGTTTATGGAATCATTACGTTCATTGTTACTATGTTTCAATAACATTTGATATGTTTGGAAAATATTTATTTCAATATTTTCTTCCAGACATGTTTCCTTAATATTTTATGTTTCTCAATTCTCAATGATACGCATATACCACTATATGTTAAAATCAAATAAAATTAACAAAGGATGAGTGATCTATAATATATTTTGTAGTTATCATATGTAACATACATAGTTTACATAATCCTTCACAAAGTTGCCCAAGAAGAGTTATGTTTTCATGGGGTTGAACTATTAGTGAGAATACATCTAGTTGGGTGGGTTTACCCTAGGCATGATCCTATTTTTCCTCTCCATGCATTGGAACTCTCGTCAACATACCCTCCTAGCGATGTCCCTTAAGTGCCCTAAGTGAATAATTTTTTTAAACTTTGATGGACCGGTTTTTGCAATCCGTGGCACCTAGACATGATCCATTTGAACCTAAAGGGTTGTGTTAGGCCCCTCTACAATAACCTATCTTGTTTTTTGAAGACTTAAAGTCATTTTTGTAGGACAATTTTTTTTTGTTCATGCAAAAACTATCAGATGCATTTAGTGAAAAGTTTCCAAGTAGCCCATATTACATTCTATTCTTCGTGGGAACAAAACAAAAATTGATCATATCTAGTTGGGTGGGTTCACCCTAGGCATGGTCTGACTTTTCCTCTTGACACGCTGGAATGCTTAGTGGCATACCCTACTGGTGGTCTCCCTTGTGTACCCTATGTGCACAAAATTGTCAAACTTTCACAGAATGGTTTTTGCAATACGTGGCACCTACACATGATCTGTTTGAACCTATAGGGTTTTTTTAGGCCCCTCTACAATAACCTATCTCATTTTTTGAAGACTCAACATCATTTTTGCAGGGCTTCAATTCTTCTATTCATGGAAAAATTATCAGATGCACTTAGTGCAAAGTTGCTAAGTAGCCCATATCATGTTTTTTTGTCATGGGAATGAAATGATAGCTTGATTGCATTCAGTTAGGTGGGTTTATGATACACATGGTCCCACTTTTCCTTTGGACATGCATGAACACTCAACGACACATCCTGCCGACGATGTCCCTTGTATACCTTAACTAGTGCAAAAAATCATTGAACTTTGAAAAACTATTTCTTGAAAATTGTGGCACCTATGAATGATCTGTTTGAACCTATAGAGTTTTTTTAGGCCCCTTTACAATAACCTATATTGGGTTTTGAAGACTCAAAGTCATTTTTGCAGGGCAATAATTTTTTTGTTCATGAAAAAACTATCAAATGCACTTATTACAAAGTTGGCAAGTAGTCCATATCATGTTATGTTTTTCATGGACACGAAATGACACCTTGATATTTTTTAATTAGGTGGGTTTACACCATGTATGGTCCCACTTTGCCTGTCAACATGCCAGAATGCTCAACGACATACCCTACTAGCGATGTCCCTTGTATACCCTAAGTGCAAAAAATGTCTATCAAACTTTGATGAACTATTTCTTCCAAACCATGGAACCTACACGATTAGTTTGAAACTATAGGGTTTTTCTAGGCCCCTCTACAATAACC